>JANHMN010000016.1:13135849-13148025 GCA_030674055.1 Rhabdomys pumilio
CACAGCCTCCAAGGAAAATGCTGAGGATTATTGTTCCAGTTTCAGAAACCTGGGTACTGATGATTCTGCCGAAATTACTGCATTTACCTATTAAATACATATCATTTGATACTATCATTGATCATCAATTGATGCTATGATCAATGGTACCGCTCAAAGGAAAAAAACGTATTAATTATCTCTAAGTGAAATTTAATTTTGATGACTGGCAAATGTTTAGCTGGGGTTGTAATTGGTGGAACTCTACATTTATTGTTCTTAGAGGAGGGCAATGGCGTCTTTGGGAGCATGCGATCTCTATCACTGTTGATCTGTGACATCAGATGGAAACAGAGAGCACTAGATATTGAACTGTTTGCCCGTTCATTAAAATAAGACTCAAGAACTTAATAACTGTGCTTCAAAAATGACTGCCACCTTATATTATTAAGACAATCCAGTTTCTCTATTATGAGTAGTCAGCTATGTTCAAAAATCAGATTAAATTCCTACTGAGTGCTAGGTCCTGAGGAAAGAAAATTGAGATAGACAAGCATTCATACTACATGGAGCTTAAAGTACAGAAGGTGAGACACACCAGAACCACAAAGCCATATGAGCAGAGCAGACGTGGAGCTTGGAAGAGGATCTGTTACCCCTCAGGTAAGTACAGGAAAATAGGGACCAATCCTAGCTAAGAATCTGTGCCTTTGTGGGAAGAGTTGGTCTGTTAAATATCTCCTGAGTCTGAGGTCATAGAGACAAGAGATGCAGGCACCACTGAAGTACAAAACCTGGCAGCCTGTGATTGGTCCTAGAGAGCTTGTGAGTTGGTTTCAAGTTTAGTTCTTTTAACAATTTTAAAATTATTATTCTTTTGCCCATATGTGCATGACATGTGTGTTAGTACATACATCATACTGTGCTCAGGCAGGCCAGAGGACACCTCTGTGGGGTTGGCTGTCTCTTTTCACCTTTACATGGGTTCCGAGAATGAACTCAGGTCATCATCCTTGTGAGGCAAGTGTTTTTACTTCCTGAGCCACCTCTCCAGTTCTCAGACTTAAGTTCTTGATCTAAGCATTAAGGCTGTGGGAGGAAACATGGCTTAGGCATGGAACTAGCCTATACTTTTTCATAAACGTAAATTTAGTCTATTTGAATAAATAGTCCTTAATTGGACACTGTGTCTTAGCTGATGCTAAGCTTCTTAGTTGGAGACTATGTCTTAGTCATTGCTGAGATTTTTCTTTTGTGAATGATATTAACTAGTGGTTATTGTCTTGCTTTGGCAGAGACAATATACTTGAGATTAACTGATGCCATAGAAAATAATGGAAATATAAAAATAAGAATAATAAAATGATATATGAAAAAATCTGTATAAATTCATGTAGTGGGGTTGGAAATGCATCTCTGTCGTTCCTTTGAGATGCAGATATCTTTACCAGTTCAAGTGCTCAACATGCCTTAAATTAGATGCAGAAACTGCTTTCTTCTGTCTACAGTAACCAGTTCCTAAACTTTCGAGACCAGTTTGTCTGATTTGTGACTCTAAAAATGTCATCACATCAACATATCAGTAGCAGTGACAGCAGTGGGTACTTTCCTTTTTGTCATAGTTTGGTATAAGAGCACTTCCAGTAGCGAGAAGTGTGAGTCTTCCATTAAAGAGGTGGGTGGATAAAGCTGGAGCTGGCTGCTTATGTGCAGCCTCAGAGATTCCTGAGAAACCAGTCAGTCACTTACCAGTTATGAGTGAGTTCTAGGAAACAGAGGAAAGAAGGCATCTCAAAGGCTCCTTCTCCAGAGTTTACAATGTAGTGAGTTACAAGACATTTGGAAACAATTTGACATGATTCAGACATGGGAAGACAGAGACTCAAATTTTTCCTGAGAACTAAGGAAAATGGCTGAGCTCCACTGTGGTGATTGAATACTTCCTGAGGAGAATGCAGGCTGGGCCTCTTGAGCAGGACTTTTCAGAGTGACGTCAGAGGCTGAGGGTTGGGAAGTAGATAGAAGACCTGTGTCCATCAAAGAACAAGTGGTTCACTCTGGCTGGAACATGGGTCCCTGGGTAATGTGGGATGTTACAGACACAATGATAAATAGACAGTGACTATGTCACAGGTTGCTTCTCATGTGTCAAGAACAAGTTTGATTTTATTCTTTAGATGCGAGAACTCATATCAAATAAGATTTTAGAAGTTTTAAAAATATGCTTATTTATTTGTTTGTGTGTGCTTGTACGTGTCTGGGTGTCTGGAGAGCTGAGGACACCTCTGGGGAGTGTGTTCTTTCCCTTTACCACGTGAGTTCTGAGGATGAAATCAGGTCATCAGGCTTGGATACATGACAGGTATTGTGAAAGGCTTTTTCTGAAATATAATTTACTCTTGCATAAAGATCAGGAAAATGTGTTAGTTTATTCATGTCTCATATGTTTCACAGGTTCTCATCTCTAAGACTGTGCTTTGACTACTGTGCTATCTTTATGTTTCTGTAAACTTCATAGTTAAGAAACCCCCTCAATTTCCCACAAGCTCAAAGGAATCAGTTGAGCAGCCCACTCTTCCAGCTTTTTTAATCTCAGACATACAGAGGTTGTAAGATAGTTTTCAGAATGCAAGTTCTGGAGTCAGAATATGTAGTGATTTACTGGAACCTAACTACTGTGTTTCAGTCTGCAAAGACACTAGTGCTTGTCCCTATGTTACAAGCTTAGCTGAGCATTAGCTGCTGTGTTACCCGTTCATCATGGGATAAAATATTGAGGCAAACAACCTAGGGAGGAAATATATATTTTCATATATACATATATATATACATATACATACACACACACACACACACACACACACACATATATATATATATATATATAAATATTCATTTTTTTAATCCCGTCCTTGATCCTATTGTTTATGGGGCTGTGGTGAGGCAGAAGCTTCATGACAGAGAGCTTATCGCAGAATGGCTGACAGCATGGTGACCAGGAGGCATAGAGAATGAGGACAAGCCTGTGCTGTGGAATGACTACTTTTTCTGCTTTGCCCTACCTACATCCTTCACCCACTCATGACCGGTCTTCCCCCCTCAGTTGCTGTCCCACAGTCTAGCTTACTCTAGGAAAACAGACAGAAGTGTTTTTCACTGATCCCCGAAGTGTCTCCCTGTTCAGTCAGATTGCCAACTATCACACTGAGTTCTCGTAGGCAAAGCTACTCACCAGGCAGACATTTGACGAACACTCAGTGAGTGATGGCTTTTGTCATTCCTCCTGTCTCCACAAAACCCAGCCCACACTTTGTTGTAACTATTTATGGAAATCTTTCTCCTTGACCCAATGACTGTCACCTACTTGAGGGTAGGACTCTTTTTCTAAGTTTTTAAATAACACTTCTTCATACAAAAGGTATTTGTTGATCTATTAATCTGTTCTATATTGTTGGTTTAGAGTATTGTACTTTCTTGGCTAGAGAAACAAAATGTCAGCCTACTTTCGCTGTTTACACCGTTAACCTAGGATATTTAGTTGAGTGTTAAGACCTTTTGCCATTGGTATCTGTGGTGTCCTTGATTCTAAATATTTGGTTAGGAATGTTATTTATTATTTCACTTTTGTGGTGGGAAACATAATCTTCTTATGACTTAGTTTCTAGGAATGGTGATAATTTTTCCAGGAATGGTGGTAATGATGGAATATTTATGGTTTTTCTAAAACATTGACTAATATATCATATATCATATATTATATAATGCATAATACACAATAGATAATACATAATACAATATATAACACGTAACATATAACACATAACACATAATATATAACAAATAATAATATTAATATATAACATATATCATGAAATGTGTAATATGTAATTATTATATAATATATAACATAGTGATATTTTACTATATAATATATAATATAAAACATGTAGCATGTAATGTGTAGTATAAATGTGTAATATATAGAATTTAATATGTAATACATAAATGTGATAATATACAATTATATGTATTATATAATTATTATAGGTATAATTATCATATTTTATATTATCGTAGGTCTTACAATTATATATATTATCATAGGTCTTACAATTTCCTAGTTTCCCTGTCTATTTTCTGGACACTAATACAAGAACATCTTACCATTCAATTGTCCACCAGCATAATAACAGTGAGATCCCATTTGATGATAATCATATCAGAATCAAAGTGCTGTTTATGGCTAAGCTAATAAATAAAACATTTCATTCACATCTAGTCATGGATGTCATGTCTTTGTTATAAGGAGCTGTACTTAAATGAGTTTTCAACGGAATTCAAGTTTGTCATTTAGGTTCCCAAACTATCCTCAGTTTCATTTTATTCACTAGAAATTCTAAAATAATTATTTTATTTACTAATTTCCTTTTTAAAAAATTCTTCTCTCATGTTTTATATCCTGACTGCAGTTTGTGCTCCCTCCTCTCAGTCTTCCGCTCTCATTTCCCTCCCCACCAAGATCCACTCGCCTGCACCTCCCCTTAGAAATAAGCAGGCCTCCCAGGGACATCAACCAAACATGGGTTAACAAGCTACAATAAGACCAGGCACATTCAATCACATCAAGGCTGGATTGGGCAACCCAGTAGGAGGAGAAGGGCCTACAAGCAGGCAAAAGAGTCAGGGGCACCCCTACCCCCACTGTAAGGAGTCCCACACAAACACCAAGGTACTTACCTGTAACCTATGCAGAGGACCTAGGTCAGACTTGTACAGACTCTGTGATCTCTGTGAGCCCTCATGAGTCCCAGTCAGTTGATTCTGTGGGCTTTGTTCTTGTGGTGTCCCTGATCTATCTGATTCCTTAAGTATATAATATCAGACATCAAGATTTTCACTGATAACTCACCACAGATTTCATTGCCAAAACACAACATGTGCTTAAATGATATAAGAAATACAAAATGTGTTAAGGTGAAGGAGAAATGATTCTTGATCGAATGATTATAACAGGACTCAACACCTCACAGAACAAGTTTATAAGGAGCACATTTGGGAACATAAGTGAGAAGACATAGTCTCAGAGAGGTGGGTGAAGGCAGAAACAAGCAACGGAACACCAACCCGCACATCCTGTGCTTCAGAGGAGCCTAACAGTATGGGGACAGAGTCAGTGTGAGAAACCAGGAGCTATGGAGTGAACTAGACTCGGGTGGGGAAAGGGAGAACCTGTGGTGAGCCATGGGCTGAACATTAGGTGATGTCTCTTTTTGCCAGGCTTGTGTGTAGAGCCACATGTGAGAGGGCTGAGGTATTTCCTCAGCGCCAGACAGAATCAGACATCAATTGCATGATGGGAGGAAGAAGGAAGCTACAAGATGGCATTGAGGTGGGTTTGCAGAGCAGCAATCCAGGTTAGGCAGGCACTCTGTCCAGACAGGTCCAGACTCCAGGCTGACCTTCTCATTATCTCAGCCTCAGTTTCTCCCTCTGCACTTACTGTCTATTTTAATATTTCCCATCATCCATCCCTTCTCTAATCTTTCTTCCTTCCACTTCTTGTTTTTCCTCTTTTTTTTTTGTTATTGGGCACTACTGCCTACTGCAGAAGTTATTTCTGCTACTGGTTGTCACCTTTAGCTTGGTCAGCTTTGTCTAAGGTACCTGTCTTCAGCTCTGGTTCCTTTCTGACAGGGGACCCATCCTTTGCCATCAGGTAGACATTCATGTGCAGTGTCAGGGACTCCTTCTGAGCTGTTTTCCTACTTCAGCAAACACTAACATTTCCCGTGATGGCTCCAGTCCTCATTAGGACTTGAATCTTAAATATGTCCCAAAAGCTCATATTTTAAATGTTTAGAGTTGTGATGCTCTTTTAAATGTCACAGGGCCCTTGAAACTGGACCTAACTGGAAGAAGTAGATCCTGAAAGGTATCCTTAAAAGCCTTCACCAGCCCAGGTTCCAGGATCACTCTCTGCCTCCTGGTTGACACAATACAAGTCATTTCTCCCGTGTGCTGTGCCTTCATGAACAAGTCCATCCCTTCTCAGCTATGATGGACTGCATTCCCCTTGAAACTGTAATGAAGACTACATCTTTCTTCCTTTGTTTTAGTCAGTTATTTATCACGAAGTTCAAAAGTAACTGATACAATCTCAGTCTTGGCTTTTAGTGATCATTATTAGCTCCCAATCCTGTCCACATCTGTGAAATGCTCTTAGACTCTGCCTACTGGTTCCTTCTCCATCACTAGCTGAGTTGTTCTTGCTGTTCTCCAATTGCAGTACAATAAATGCACCAGAGACAGTGCCAGCTTTGTACACCCATTGCAGTGACTTTGTGACCTTGGGACATTCGACAAAGTCTGCAGATGTTTCTGTTCATTGAACCTGGGTCAGAGGAAGGGGTATTGGCATCAAACAGTGTAAGTCAAGCACCTATGGAAACGCTTAAGGCACACAGTTCTTAAGGGAACTCTTCAGTTTTCACCCCAAAGAAATAATCCAGCCCGAGATGCCAACATTGCTGAGACAGACAAGACCCCATCCAGAGAGGCATTTGTCTTAGTTTGCAGCTAAGACAGATTAAAAATAGTAAGATTAATTAAAATGAAAATAATTTGTAATCAATTAAGAACACCAAAGGAATCTGAAAACTGCAAATAGCAAACAAACATGCTTTAACAGCAAAAAGAATTGTACTAATTTTCACTTACAACATTACACTTAATAGATTTTCACAGCCCTCCAAAAGCTCTGTGAGTTATCAAACATCAGCTATCAAGTAGTGATATTTTGAATCACAAGGAAAAGATGCATAGAGAATATGATCACTCTCTTAGAGATACCATCCAAACAAAGATTTGTGGATTTTTATCGCACTGAAAACAGCAGCTGCTTCCTGCACCCTGAAGAAGCACCACACAGGACTATTCACACAGCTCAACTGGAGCTATAATGGCAGAAAATAAGGGCGGGAACCAAAGCCGCTGTCACAAAGAAAAAGCTCTCCCCATTCTCTGTTTGGTATTTAAAAATAGGAGAGAAAGTGCATGGCTTGAATCTGAGATAATGCTTGGCGCTTTGGGAAGGCTCTCCCAGAGTGTTGCCTTCGAAACAAACTGGCCCTCGCCTACAAAGGTTTCTTTTTTTGTGTTCTTGAAAACTCATTTTGAATGGCCTGTGTGGCATCAGTTATGGCCCTGAGCTGTAATGAAGCTCTCTGCAAGTTACCACGCGCAAATCAGAAATGAATCTCACCAGAGAGGAAAGTACCTGAACGTTAATAGGTTTTAATCCAAGATAAGCAAACCTATTGAGCTGCCACCATGTGCTTTTAAAAATCTAAATGTCATAAAATTTTCATCAGTTTTCCTTTGCCTGCAAATCAGTTTGGGTTCAGAGACAGCCAAGGAAGGATCAGAAAGGGAAATCTCAATGCACACAACTGCCCAGGAGCACACCTTGAGGAGTTTACAAGCACCACCCAGGCAAAACCAAGTAATAATTGCTGGGACACAGAGCAACCTGGCAGCTGAGGCAAGCAGATGTGTAAAAACCTGGTGCAGCCGACTTTGTCTTGCAATGCATTTGATTGTATCTGCACATATGGGGTGAAGAAGGGGCTACTGAGCCTGAAATTCTCTATAGATGGGCCCTCAGGGTTCACTGAAACACAGTGCAGGGAATGTGCTGCTGCTTCTTGCAGTGACCACAGAGTTAACAGAGACTCAGCTGCTAAGCACCTGTCTGAGATTTCGTTTTGCACAATGCCTCAGCAGCTTTTGATAGGTGACACTCTCCATATTGAGGCAAAACATATCAGCTTTCCAACTAGTGAGACTTTTGCATACATGGGAGTCTAGGGTTTAGGTTAGCTCTTTTTTTTTTGCAGGTGGATAATAGTCACATATGCGTTTACTCTCAGGGACTCCTCCTTAGGGCTGTGGGGCCCAGGCTACTGGTCCCATTTGCAAGAGTCTTGTAGATATTTGCTTATAGTTAATTGCTCCAGTTAACTGCAGAGAGCATCCTGACCCCGGAGATAGGATCTCTTCTCTTTCACCAAAGGCAGAGTATGTTCTAGTCCTACTGCAATTGACACACAAAAGCAAGTTAGGCAACTCCTAAGGCTCTGGAAAGGACAACTTAAAAGTTAGTCATACTTTCAAGTTTGTATTGAGACATTGCTGCAGAGCTTGCTGTGTGCAAGGCATGATTCCAAGAGCTTTCTGACTCTAATACTCATAAGTCCTTACGGAGGAGGTCCTCTCATTACACCTGATGTAAATGAGTCAGCAGAGCATGGGGAAGGTAAGGGATTATCCCAAGGTTACACAACTCACAGGAGACGTAAGTACAATTTGAACCCAGGCAGCCTATCTTATCTTGGAGTCTTTGTGTGCCAACACTGCTATGCTACCTTCCTTCCTGAAGCAAGCAGAGTGAACGTCCCCACTTAATACTGAACTGGAGAGGTTGTAGAACTCTCATTTTATTTTCCTGTTATCAAAGTCTATGAGTAATTTGCAGCTACCCACAGAGAAATCTCAATGCACTAGACAGATTTTAGTTTGACTCAAGTGTCCTCTGTCTCTCTCCAATCTCTCCTTACACTTAGCAAGTGCTGGATTACCCATGGCACTACCTATAGTTTGTGAAATTAGAAGCTACTGGTGAGTCTTGCATATAACCCCACAGTCTGCTACTCTGGGTCATGCGTGATAGATTGGGGGCCATCAACAGTTATTCTAAATGACATATCTTCATTTTGTGGCTTGGAAAATCAGATCCAATGGAAAGGGAAGGAGCCAGAGTTCTAGGATAAGATTCAGACGTTCATGTACTTATGAATCTCTCACTGATCTAGTCGAAATGTAGATTCTCTATCGATTGATGTTGGTTTTATGTACTGCAGTAGAGAGAGAAATTTACCAAGATGCCATACCTTCATTTTCTGAAGGATCAGTGGGGTTCAGCCTCTTGGGAAAGACTGACACCCAGCTAATTCATCACAGTTACTTTATTCAAACATTATACAAAGGCAATTGGGGCTGGGAAAGGTTCCAGTGACCAACATCATCTTGCCCTTGCTGCCTGTGAGAGCAGACAACCCATACAAATCTCAGTTCCTTTTGACCATGGCTACCCATAATCCAAAGTGAGCACTCCAGGTTTGCCAGCAGTGTTTTAGCACCAAGGTTGGGGCAGCTGCAAATTCTCATGTAGTACCAATAGCAGATTCTCTAGAGAGACAATATTTCTTCAAGATTCAAGCAGTCTCAAAAGAATTCTCAGCATCAACTGATTGACACACACGTAGCAATAGCTTTGCTAAAACCTTTCCCTCAAAGTTAGGCACAAAGGCTTTCAGCTACAGCCAGACATGGAGGCTTACTCTACACATCACTACAGTTTCCACTTACAGGTCTAGGGTGGGGCTGGATGGCCTGATTTTCTGACTTTGAAGAGTTGCTTACCAAACTCAATATTTTATTATTGTTTCAAATTTTAAAAGATTGTTTTTTTTATTTCATATGTGCATATAATGTATTTTGATCAAATCCATACCTTACCCCTTCCCTTTCATCTTTTCCCATACTCCCTCCCACTTTTCTCTCCCAACTTCATGTACTGTTTATATAACTCATTGAGTCCACTTAATGTGGCCAGTATCCTTCATGGGTATAGGGCAGTTCACTGGAACATGGGCAGTCTATCAGTGGCTTCTTCTGAGGTAAACTTATTCTCCCATTTCTTAGCAGCTATATATTGCCATAGTTCTCAGCTAGGCTGGGACTCTGTGAGCCCATTCATGCTGGAATGTTATCTGGTTTGATCATGAGTCTGTGCATAGTTATAGCTTCTGTGAGTTCATGTGTGCAATGTCTTTTTCATGACCAGAAAACACTTTTCCATAATAGTGCTCTCCTACCTCTGACCCTTATACTTGCCCCACGTTTTCTATAATCTCTTTCTTATTCTCTTCACTTTGACCAGCTATGAGTATCTATATTAATCACCATTTATACAAAAGAAACTTCTCTGATGAAGATTGAGACCTACATTTGTCTGGGGCTATACGAATAAGTATTTATGCTGCAGTTTAATATTATTTCCATTTAGCTAAACAATGGTGAGAAGTTCTCTCCTAAGGCCCATGGCCTATATATATGGCTATGGGTTTTGGGCTAATTAACAGTACTGGACCATGTTGCTTTGGTTACTCACAATACATTTGTGCCACTGTTGCACCTGTGAGCATACCATACCGCGTCCTTGACTGTATTCTAAATACAAAGATCTGTTGGACTTGACTGATAACATCATCATAACTAGAAAGCTTTTTAGAAAGACAGTCTTCAATTATACTCCAGGACTATTTAACCATAATATACATTATAACAAAATGTCCAGGTGATTTAATGTGGGGTACAGTTGTTTGAAAAATACTAGTTCAGTTAATTCTGCAAACCATGAAGATACATGTAACAGTATAATTGTGTGTACACAGTTAAACACACTATAAATGAACCGGTCATAGTGAAGGAGGATGGAATCAATATGAAGTCCTGACTAGAGGTTTTATTCAAGCCTTTCAAATATTTATTTTATTTCCAATCACTTCAGTTAAAGAAAAGATCCTTGAAATGGTCTAGTCCTTAGTTTATTTACAAAATTTGTGTAATATTTTCATTCAGAAGAACTGTTCAACTCTAGTTCTTCATCCTTTAGGGTCTGGTGTCCATTGGGACAATTAGAATTTGGAAGAAAGCCAGGGGCCTTTCACACTGGCATCTCCACCTCTAGATGGCAGAGTATTGTGATCTTGGTCACTTTTAGAATGCAGTGTGGTGCTCTCATCTAGACTGGGGATGACTACCACCTTGCCCGCTCAGAGATGTTCTGAAACTCATGCTCAACTCTGACTCTTCCTGTGTTAGTTCCTGTGTGTGTGTGTGTGTGTGTGTGTGTGTGTGTGTGTGTGTGTGTGTTTACGCTATTATAGAGGAAAAAGATATGTGGCTCTAACGTTTTCCTTCAACAGAACTGGGTGCTTCTCTAGCTCATAGAAGTTTTTAGCATGGGATGTAGGAGAGTGAACCCAGGTTTGCTAAGGTGACAAGAGTCAGAATCATAGGGATTGAGAATTCTGCTCAGGAAGGGAAGGAGATGTTAGGAGACAGGACTATGCTAAATCCTCACACCTCCCATGATTCATCTCACATTGACACACAGACTTACACATCAGGACCAGTATAAGAATTTTAAGATGGTGACTACAGCTTTGAGCTATTAGTGTAGGACCTTTCTGAGGATGGGGCCCTGTACAACTGCACTGGTCACATGCTCCTGAAACCAGACTTGACTTTGGAAACTGGAATCTGCATTTGGGGCATTTATTCAGAGCTTAGCAGGTTTTCTCTGTCTAAACCCAAATCATGCAGATGATATCTATAGAGTCTAACAAAGTGCATCTCTAGTTCTGGGCCTCGATCAGCATCAGCAGCAACAGGACATGAGAACTCACTGGGAACAGATTCTTGCTCTCCCTGCCCCCAGTGAGAGCAGGGTCTCTAGGTGTGGAATCTAGAAGCCTGTGGTTCCAAGCTCTCCCAGTGGATTCTTGTGCTCTGCCATTTTCTGGTGCTGGGACTTGAACCCATGCTATTGTGCATACAAGATTAGTTCTACCCATTGAGCTACATCCCTTGCCTCTCTTATAAACGATCTAAAGTTTTCCATGTTTGAGAGTCAAGTGGTGAAATGGTTCTAAGCCTTCTGTAGATTTAGAGTAACTTTATACAGATGTTTCCTGTGAATCGTAAGTTCTTTTAGAATTTCTAACAAGTATTTGGAGGTTACAGTAACATCAAATTATGGGCCACATAGGTATTCATTATTTATGCCCATTTTCTGCTAATGAGGAAAATCTTTTTACAGCAGATTTGTGCCTGGTGAAATGGTGCTTTCTATAATGCTAGTACTTGGGAGGCTGAGGTATGAGATTGTCATGATTCTGAGTCCAACATGGGCTATATAACAAGTATTAGAACAGCTAGGGACACCTAACTATACCTAAACACTAAAACCAAACCCAAACCAAACCAGCAAAAGAACACACACACACACACACACACACACACAACACACACACACACACACACACACACACACACACACACACACACACACA
>JANHMN010000016.1:13148825-13167361 GCA_030674055.1 Rhabdomys pumilio
TCTCTTGTCGCCTAGCTCCTCCTCTCCTTCTCCTCCTCTCCTTACTCCTCCTCTTACTCTTCTTACTCCTTCCACCTTAGCTCCTCCTACAAATCACCCTTCCTGTGAAAATAAAGCTTTTCTCTCAAAATACAATTAGAGCATAACTATACCAATTTGGGTCAGTAAGGTACAAGACAGACCTAATAACTAGTCCATCATTTTGTTGACTAACAAGAACCTCTGTCATCTCTCCTAACCAAAAGGCTTAGTTCTGAACTTGGCTTTTTTCTTGGCTTAAGAATAAATGTCAGCTGAAAACCATTCTCTCAAATCTTTTCTCTCAAAGTAAATAGCTGGGATTGGCTATGAGATTATAAGTCTTCAACCCCATCAGAAATTCAGGATGACTGAGTTAGCTGAAAATATGGGAAGCACAAAGCATAGCTTCTAAAACTTTGCCAATTTATAGAGACCACTGAACACTTGGACAGTCCCTATACTACATAACTTTGAAGCATCCGATCTTCAGCCTTCAGGCCCAGGATCATCTGATAGATCTAGTGATGCGGAATTATTAAGGGCTGATTACTCTGTCTTGACAGATATAATGAGTCAACTATTCTGCGAGTGTGTCCTGTTCTGGACAGTGATTTGTAGATGAAAAGAGGCAATTCTTGCCTAGTGGCTATCTCATCACAACTGGAGTAACTCCAAAGATGCTCAATTTCTTCTTAGAATCCAAGACAGGAAGCTGTCAGGAGCAGACAGGTCTCTAACCAAAAGGAACATTAATATAGAAATGTTTGTAATGCCAATTCTGTGGACTTCTGACATTTTGAAGACCAACTATCCATGTAAGGTAATCTGGACTGTTGTCTGTTAACTCCTCTCAGCTATTTCTAAATAAAATATAAAAAACACCCTAGCAATAAACGCAGAACCATGAATTTGCTATAGGCCTTTACCTCACAGGCTAATCATCTCAAATCAGTTAAAAAAAGTTAAAGAAGGACTGGGTCTAAGCCTTGTATTCCTAAATGTGTTATATAGGCACATTGCCTATGAGAGTAACAATATTCATCTCACTTTTATATCAATAAGAAGGTCGTACCAATGAAAACCTTAAATTTGAAATCAAAGTAAATTTTGTACCATTTAAGAAATTATAACTTAATTTTATAACAATTATACATATTTCTAAGAATAGGTTATGGTTATGCTATAAATCCTAGGTAATCCTCCCTGTTCCAACAAAACCACTAATTTTCCCTAGATAGACAGCCCTATATTAACCATCTCAATTCCCAAGCCCAGGGAATAGTGGTGCCAACTCCTCATTAACTTCTTCAAGCTGATTATGGGGATTGAGATATTAGAAGAGGGGTGGGGTGAAGAGTAAATTGCTAAGCCTCTGATGCTGTGTCTTCTCTGCATCCAGCTGGAATTACAGGACTTCAGAGGTTCGAACAGGTCTCCTCAGCTTGCTTGATGAGTAGATACACCGAGGCTGTGTATTCTGCAGTATAAAATTCTCAACACAAATTTTAATATCAAGATACTTTTTTGTTTGAATTCTGAAATCTAGTCTTCTGGTGGCCTTCCTCTGTCATTTCTAATCCATATAATTCAGGGTGTTTCTATAAGGGTGTTCTCCTACCTTCCTCACATTCCTGCCTCCCTGCTCTTGAAATTCCCCAATACTAGAGAATCCATACTTTCAGGCACCAAGGCTGTTCACTGCCACTGCTGCCTGGGAAGGTCACCTTCAACTACCTCTGCAGGTGAAGCCATGAGTCCCTCTCTTTGTGTTCTCAGGCTGGAGATTTTAGAATGGCTACTCCAGTTTGTGTATTAGGACCATTTGCTTGAAAAATTGTTTTCCAGACTTTTACTCTAAGGTAGAGTCTGTCTTTTTCACTGAGGTGGGTTTCCTGTATGCAGCAAAATGCTGGGTCCTGTCTACATATCCAGTCAGGTAGCCTATGTCTTTTTATTGGGGAATTGAGTCCATTGGTGTTAAGAGATATTAAGGAACAGTCATTCTTGCTTCCTGTTATTTTTTGTTATTAGAGGTGGAATTATCTTTTTCTGGGTATCTTCTTTTGGTGTTGGAAGAGGATTACTTTCTTGCTCTTTCTAGGGTATAATTTACCTCCTTGTATTTGAGCTTTCCTGCTATTATCCTTTGTAATGCTGTGTTTGTGGAAAAACTTTGTGTAAATTTGGATTTGTTGTGGAATATCTTGGTTTTTTCTCCTATGGTAATTGAGAGTTTAGTTGGGTATAGTAGCCTGGGCTTGCATTTGTGTTCTCTTAGGGTCTCTATGACATCTACCCAGGATCTTCTTGCTTTTATAGTATATGGTGAGAAGTCTGGTGTAATTCTGATAAGTCTGCCTTTATGTGTTAATTGGCCCTTTTCCCTTACTGCATTTAATATTCTTTCTTTATTTTGTGTACTTGGTGTTTTGATTATTATGTGATGGGAGGTATTTCTTTTCTGGTCTAGTCTATTTGGCATTCTATAGGCTTCTTGTATGTTTATGGGCATCTCATTCTTTAGGTTAGGGAAGTTTTCTTCTATGATTTTGTTGAAGATATTTATTGGCCTTTTAAGTTGGTAATATTCACTCTCATCTATACCTATTATCCTTGGGTTTGATCTTCTAATTGTGTTCTGGATTTCCTGGATATTTTGTATTAAGAACTTTTTGCATTTTGCATTTTCTTTGACAGTTGTGTCAATATTTTCTATAGTGTCTTCTGCACCTGAGATTCTCTCTTCTATCCCTTGTATTCTGTTGGTGATACTTGCATCTATGACTCCTGATTTCTTTCCTAGGTTTTCTATCTCCAGGGTAGTCTCCCTTTGTGATTTCTTAATTGTTTCTACTTCCATTTTTATATCCTAGATAGTTTTGTTCAATTTCTTCACCTGTTTGGTTGTGTTCTCTTGTAATTCTTTAAGGGATTTTTGCATTTCTTCTTTAAGGGTTTCTACTTGTTTACCTGTGTTCTTCTCAAATTCTTTGAGAGTGTTATTTATGTCCTTCTTAAAGTCCTCTATCATCATCATTAGAAGTTATTTTAAATCTGAATTTTCCTTTCCTAGTGATATGGGGAATTCAGGACTTTCTTGTGTGGGAGAACTAGGTTCTAATGATGCCAAGTACCCTTGGTTGCCTATGCTTATATTCTTGAGCTTGCCTTTTGCCATCTGTATCTCCTTAGTGCTACCTGCCCTGTCTCTTACTGAAGCCCGTTTTTCCTATTATCTTGGTTGTATCAGAACTGTATGGGGTGGGTGTTACTACTTGGGTTAGAGCTGGGGCCCAAGTTCTGCTCAGTGCTCAGGCACAGACAGGAAGAAACCAGTGCTTCAGGCCAAGAGTGACTTCCTGAGTTCTTGTGGGTTCCAGTTACTCCCTGTTTGGGGGATGGGTGTTGCTGTCTCTTTACTTAAGATTCTGCCTGGGTCAGAGCTCCTGGGAGGCCTGCTTTCTCTGGGTTCTGTGAGTTTATGGGCAGAACTGGGGCACAGGATCTGCTCAGTGCTCGGGCCCAGACAGGAAAGAACCAGTCTTTTGGGGCAGGAGTGACTTCCTGGGTCCTATTGGGTCCCAGTTACTCCTTGTTTGGGGCAGGCATTGCTGTCTGATTACCTAAGATACTTCCTGGGTTAGAGCTCCTAGGCAGCAGCTTTCTATGGGTTCTGTGTGACTATGTGCAGAGCTGCCTACTGGGATCTGCTCAGTGCTCATGCCCAGACCAGAAGGAACCAATCATTAGCTTCTAATACATAAATTTAATTTTGTATTAAGAAGTTTAATTTGTTCAATATATTTGATTAACTATTTCTGAGCTTGTTAATTAGCTCTAGCAAATCCAAACTTTATGATTCCTTCAGAATTAAAAGATTGAAAGTCTATTTTATAAATAAAAAATTTTAAATTTACCAGCAGAAATTTGTTTCCAAAATTCCAATGGATCCTCTAAAATCCAAAGTGAGACACTCAATTTTTCTTAAGTCCTTTTATTTTTTGCCCTATAAAATCTGGGATAATATGTCTTCTTATCTTTACCCAAAATATTTTTAATGATTATTTTATAGACCCATTTTACTTTCCTTTTTTAAATTGGATATTTTATTTATTAACATTTCAAATATTATCCCCTTTCCCCATAAGCCCCTAAACCCTTCCTTCCTCCTCCTTTTTGCTTTTATACCATTTTAACTACATGCAAATATTAAGTCAGTTCTAGGTTGAGGAACTAGATATACAATAAATGCAAATAGTCAAGGAACAAGCAAGACAATAGACACAAATTGTCAAAGAACAAGCAAGGCAATAAACAAAGTCCTGTGATCACTCCTTTGATCACTATTTTTATGGGCTTATCAGGATGACCAAAATATGAGCCTACTTCCCTGTCCTAGCCCAAAATCATTTTCATGCTGAAGCCTACTTCTTTGTTCTAGTCTAAGATTTATATTCCTGCCCAAATTACTTCTTTGTTCTAGCCTAATATCAGATTCCTGCCTGAAGCCCATTTTCTTATCCTTGACCAATATTAGATTCCTGCCAAACAACCGATTTCCTTGTCCTTGGTGTATATCAGATTCTTGTCAAGCAACTCCCAAAGCTCTCCACATCTCCCCCTAGTTTATTTCATAAACAAGACTGGGCCTGTCTTAGTTCATTCTGGCAAGAATGCCTTCCTTACCTGTCGTGGAATATGCATTATCAAAAGAAATGAACATATGTTTTAGGTTGGAAAAGCTCTGTGCAGAATGTTACCCATTCTTGACTTGCCAGACTGTTAAATTAATAACTTTGTCTGGGGATTCAGTTTCAGTTTCAAGCCATGTACTTTGGCTGCCAACATGTTGATATTGTTAAAGACAAGCTTTCATATAATGCGCAGGAATAAAAGTAATCTCAGAACAAAAAAGGCTAGTGTGATCAATTTATGTATGTCATTCTTGATGCTTGACCAAAATGAAAATATTAGCCTAAAGCCATAAATAGTTTGATCAGCATTATCTGCAGTATCAAAGCTCAGCAGAGCAGCATTCTTTAAATTCATAATCTTACTATGCAAAATTAAGACATCCAGAGAGGTGTTAGAATTATTCCAAATACCCTACAAGTGTCTTTAATTTTTTTCCTAATTGTAATGACTATCATTGTAAATTTTAGAAGTAACATAACTTCATTGGTATTTGGCATGACACTCAAGATGTTTCCTTACTCATAAACTCTGAGTCTCCTTCCAGTAATTTGAATAGGATAAAGAGCATCTATCTGATGTTCCAAATGCCTAGCTAAATTCCCTTGTATACTCAATACATTAGTAACATATTGTTTTTTTGCTAAATGATTAACAAAAGTAGCTGTCATCTTGTGTCAAAGTAATTGCAGAAGCAGTGCTGCTAACAATTAATGTAATTAAGGATGTTATACCAGCAATAATCAAGCCCACTACCCTCTTGCTTCTTCTTAAAGCCTAACTCACTTTTTCCAATGCTTGCAAGCTTTTCTTCAGAAAACCAAAGTTCTGTGATACTCAAAGAAATAAGAAAAAAGCTGGTTGATAGACCACCATAACAGATATGCTAGGTTTCATCACACTAATACAAGTAGAAAGTGTACAATCAATACAGCTTACAATAAATACTGTAGAAGAAACAAAAGTAATTTTAACTTGAAAATTAAAAGAACTGTAACACATATATTAACACTTATTTGAAATCCAGATCCTGTCTCAACTTTATCTCTTGCTAACATAACATCATAGAGAACTATAGCTAATTTCCAAATGTGTCTCTGAAAATGTCCAGACCCAACCTCCCAAATGAAGACTGTTATTTCCAATATTGGATTGATTTCTAGACTAGTCCATGTTTGAGTCCAAATAACTGGTCACATTTAAGAAAAATATATAATTGACTATATCTTCTCCTTTCGATTCTCTGTCCCACAAGGTCTAAAATCTTGAAATAAGGCAGCTTGTCCCATCTGGGATATAGGAAAACAAAGATGGGTCAGGAACATATGTTCACTACAGCTTCTCAGTCACCACTGTCAGGGCACTCAGCAAGCTCACAGGTCAGCATCGTTCTTTGTCCCAGCAAGAACATGTCTTACCAATCACTCTGGTAGCCACCATGCTACTTCATCATCCTGCAGAAAAAAACACAAACATGCCCTCTTCCCCATATTAGATATCTGATCAAGATCATGCCATATTTGAGTAAGTGAATTCTTTCTTTTTACCTAGGCATAAGTATGCCTAGTTGTAGGGTGCCATAGGCACTCAGCAGAAAGTTCCTTGGCATTCAAATTTAAAAAAAAAATTAAAAGAACATGATTTAAATAAATTTGTGGTATACAGGAATATATATCCCCTTTTTTATTTTATGAACATATTGTTTTAAAGTTCCACAGGCCCCTTCCACAATACCTTGTCCTTGATGATTATAAGGAATCCCAGTATAATGGGTAATATTAAATTGTTGAGAAAAAGATTATTAGTATTAGTATTAGTATTAGTATTAGTATTAGTATTAGTATTAGTATTATTGAATATTTTATTTATTTACCTTTCAGATGTTATCCCGTTCATTCTCTCCCAAAACCCCTACCCTTCCTTCTACTTCTATGAGGGTGTGCCACCACCCATCCACTCATTCCTGCCTCCCTGCCCTGTTGTTTACCCACAATGGGATATCCAGCCTCCCCAGGACCAAAGTCCTCCTTTCCCACTGATGCCTTACAAGGCCATTTTCAACTACATATACACTGGAGCCATGGATCCCTCCCTGTGTGTTCCCAAGCTGGCAGTTTAGACCCTAGTAGCTCTGGTTGGTTGGTATTGTCATTCTCCCCATGAGGCCACCAGCCCTTTCAGCTCTTTCAGTTTTCTCTTTAACTCCTCCATTGGGTACCCTGTAATCAGTTCAATGACTAGCTGAAAGAATCTGCCTCTGTTTATATCAGGTTCTGGCAGAGCCACTCAGGAGAAAGGTATATTAGGCTCCTGTCAGCATGCACTTCCAAGCATTCCAAACAGTGTCTGCATTTGGTGACTGCACATGAGATAGTTCTCCAGGTGAAGTAGTCTCTAGGTGGTCTCTCCTCCGGTCTCTGTTCCACACTTTGTCTTTGTACATGTTCCCATGAGTATTTTGTTACTCTTTCTAAGAAGGCCTGGAGCACCCACATATTGATCTTTCTTCTTCTTGATCTTCATGTAGTTTGTGAGTTGTACCTTAGGTATTGTGAGCTTCGAGGTTAATATTCACTTAGTGAGTGCATACCATTTGCGTTCTTTTGTGATAGAGTTAGCTCACTCAGAACAATATTTTCCATTTCCATCCATTTGCCTAAGAATGTCACGAATTCATTGTTTTTAATACCTGATTAATAGTCCATTGTGTAAATGTATCACATGTTTTGTATCCATTCCTCTGTTGAAGGACATCTTGAGTTTTTTTCCAACCTCTGGTTATTATAAATAAGGCTGCTATGAACATAGTGGAGCATGTGTCCTTGTTATATGTTGGAACATCTGGTATATGAGCAGGAGTGGTATAATTGGGTCCTCAGATGCTATATCCAACTTTCCGAGGAACCACCAGACTGATTTCCAGAGTGGTTGCACTAGCTTGCAATCCCACCAGCAATAGATGAGTGTTCCCCTTTCTCCACATTCTCACTAACATCTGCTGTCACCTGAGTTTTTGATCTTAGCCATTCTGACTGGTGTGAGGTGTAATCTCAAGGTTGTTTTGATTTACATTTCCTTGATGACTAAATATGTTGAACATTTCTTTAGGTACTTTTGGAAGATTAGAGTTTCCTCAGTTAAAATCTATTTGTTTAGATTTGTACCCCATTTTTAATATGGTTATTTGAATATCTAGAGTCTAATTTCTTGAGTTCTTTGTATACATTGAATATTAGCTCTCTATCAGATGTAGGATTGGCAAAGATCTTTTCCCAATCTGTTGGCTGCTGGTTTGTCCTATTGACACTGTTCTTTCTGTTACAGAATCTTTACATAAATGAGGTCCCATTTGTCAATTTTTGATCTTAAAGCATAAGCCATTGGTCTTCTGTTCAGGACCTTTTACCTTGTGCCCATATGGTTGTGGGTCTTCCCTCAGTTTCTCTTCTATTAGTTTCAGTGTGTCTGGTTTTATGTGGAGGTCCTTGATCCACTTGAACTTGAGCTTTTACATTTATTTTTTTTTACACTTTTAAACTTTTACATTTATTTTAAATGTCTCATATTATTGATTTAAAACATTATTGAACAGCAACTAATAAAGTATTTAAAAGACATCTTTATGCTTAACAGAACAGAAGGGTGATTCCAGAAAAAAATGTACACACACATATGAAACAGGCATGGGTCATCTCTTTAATACCTAGTGCTGTAGAAATGGGAAAGCCTTGTGCCAACAAAAACCACTGAACCACAGTTATCTCTACACCTTATGACAGTCATAAAAATGTACCTAAAATAGTTACAAACCTTAATGCAAAACCTAACACTTCTAAGCCATAAAAGAAAAATCTTGGTGATTTTGAGTTAGGAAAAGGTTTTCTAAGTTGAACAAAAATAGTAAAACAGACATAATACCTTTCATCATAACTAAAAACTGTACTTTGAGACACAGTACCTAGAAAATGAAAAGGCAAAAATAAACAAGACAAAAAGATGAGACTGAGATCCAAACAAGGTCTCTTTCTGAACACCACTCCTGACCAAGCACTTTAGAAAAGCAGAGAAGAGATAGTGGCTAGAGAACACAAAAGACTCACAGAGCCAGAGAATCCCCAATTGTTTTACCCCACTATTCTTTGAGGAAGGCAGGGGGACACTCGTGAGTGGGGCACCATCACATACAGTTCTGCAGGCTCACTGCAGCCCTTACCCCTCTATCCACAAAGGGCATGATGAGAACAGGTCTGAGTCCATGGCAATACGTGGTGATAGTGGCAGTGAAACTAATCCTTATTGCCTGTGGCTTTCCATTCCATCATTTTGCTTCATGTAGTCTATGACTCTTGTGACATGTACACAGGTTCTCAATCATTTTGTATTCTTGATAGATTGACCTTTTCAAGCATGATAAATGTCTTTGGCTCTATTAAAGCCTTTACCTTCAAGTCTACCTTGTCTGACATTAATGTGTTAACCTTGTTTGAGATGTCAAGTAGGAATTGAGCTTCCTACAAGGAGATAAGAATGGATTTTTTTGCATTCTTCTACATGCTGACCTCCAGTTGAACCAGCACCATTTGTTGAAAATGCTGCCTTTTTTCCACTGGATGATTTAGCTTCTTTGTCAAAGATCAAGTGACCATAGTTGTGTGGGTTCATTTATGGATCTTCAATTCTATTCCATTGATCTTCCTGCCTGTCTCTGTACGAGTACCATGCAGTATTTTTTATCACTATTCCTCTGTAGTACAGTTTGAGATGCAGGATGGTGATTCCCCCAGAAATTCTTTTTTTGCTGAGAATATTTTTCTCTATGCTTAGGGTTTCTGTTATTTCAAATGAACTTGTAAAGGGCTCTCCCTAACTCTATGTAGAATTGAGTTGGAATTTTGATGGGGATTGCATTGAATCTGTAGATTGCTTTCTGCAAGATGGTCATTTTTCCTATATTAATCCTGCCAATCCACGAGCATGGGAGATCTTTCCACCTTCTGAGATCTTCTTCAATTTTTTTCGTCAGGGACTTGAAGTTCTTGTCATACAGATCTTTGGATACACTTGTTTGGTTAGAGTCACACCAAGGTATTTTATATTATTTGTGACTATTGTGAAGGATGTAATTTCCCTTTCTTTCTCAGCCTGTGTATCCATTGAGTAAAGGAAGGCTACTGATTTATTTGAGTTAATTTTATACATAGCTACCTTGCTGAAGTTGTTTATAGGGTTTTAGGAGTTCTCTGGTGGAAGTTTTGGGGTCACTTAAGTATACTATCATCTGCAAATCATGAATTTTGACTTCTTCGTTTGTAATTTGTATCTCTTTACCCTCCTTTTGTTGCCTAATTGCTCTGGCTAGGACTACGAGCATCATATTGAATAGGTAAGGAGAGAGTGAGCAGCCTTGTCTAGTACCTGATTTTTATGGGATTGCTTCAAGTTTCTCTTCATTTAGTTTGATGTTGGCTACAGGTTTGCTGTATGTTGCTTTTACTATGTTTAGGTATGGGCCTTGGATTCCTGATCTTTCCAAGAGTTTTAACATAAATAGGTGTTGACCTTTGTCAAATGTTTTCTCAGCATCTAGTGAGATGATAATTTTATTTTCTTTTGCATTCTGTTATATAGTGGATTACCTTTGATTTTTTTTTTTTTTTTGTATATTGAACTATCCTTGCTTTCCTGAGATAAAACATACTTCATCATGATGGATGATTGTTTTGATTTGTTTTTTGGACTTGGTTTGCAAGAATTTATTGCATATTTTTACATAGATATTCATAAGGGATATTGGTCTGAAGTTTTCTTTCTTTCTTGTGTTTTTGTGTGGTTTAGGTATGAGCGTGATTGTTACTTTATAGAATGAATTGGGTAGTGTTTCTTCTGTTTCTATTTTGTGGAATAGTTTGAAGAGAATTGCTATTATGTCTTCCTTGAAGCTCTGATAGAATTTTCCACTAAAACCTTCTGGTCTTGGGCTTTATTTGGTGGGCCGACTATTAATGACTGCTGCCATTTCTTTACGGGTTAAAGGACTGTTTAGATGGTTTATCTGTTCCTGATTTAACCTTGGTACCTGATATCTGTCTAAAAATTTGTCCATTTCATCCAGATTTTCCAGTTTTGTTGAGTGTAGGCTTTTGTAGTAGGATCTGAGGATTTTTAATTTTTGTTTTTTTTTTTTTTTTAGTTTCTGTTGTTATGTCTCCCATTTCAGTTCTAATTTTATTAATTTGGATACTGTCTCTGTGCCCTCTTGTTAGTCTGGCTAAGGGTTTATTTATCTTGTTGATTTTCTCAAAGAACCAGCTCCAGATTTGTTGATAATTTTTATAGTTCTTTTTGTTTCTACTTGGTTGACTTCAGCCCTGAGTTTGATTATCTCCTGCCATCTACTCCTCTTGGGTGTATTTGCTTCTTTTTGTTCTAGAGCTTTCAGGTGTACTGTCAAGTTGTTAGTGTATGCTTTCTCCAGTTTCTTTTTGTAGGCACTTAGAGCTATGAGTTTTCTTCTTAGCACTGCTTTCATTGTGTCCCATAAGTTTTGGAAGATATGTCTTTATTCTTATTAAATTCTAAAAATTCTTTAATTTTTTTATTTTTTCCCTGAACAAGTTATCATTGAGTAGAATGTTGGTCAGTTTCCTTGTATGTAGGCTTTTTTTTTTGTTTGTTTGTTTGTCATTATTGAAAACCAGTGTTAGTCAATGTCGATCTGATATGATGCATGGAATTATTTCAATTTTGTTGTATCTGTTGAGGCCTGTTTTGTAACCAATAATATGGTCAATTTTTGAGAAAGTACCTGAGTGCTGAGAAGAAGGTGTATTCTTTTGTTTTTGAATGAAATATTCTATAGATATCTGTTAAATCTATTTGGTTCATAGCTTCTCTTAATTTCACTATGGCTCTGTCTATTTTCTGTTTCCATGATCTGTTCACTGTTGAGAGTGAGGTATGGAAGTCTCCCACTCTTATTTTGTGAGGTGCAATGTGTGCTTTGAGATTTTGTAGTAGAAATTTTTCCCTACAAGTTGGGAGGAGTCAAAAGAGAGGAAGAGGGAAGGAAGAACAAGAGTGAGAGACAGAGATGTAGGAGGATGGATAGCCATGCATGTATGGAGAGCAGTCCTGGGTAACAACTTATATCTAGGTTAGTTAAACCTCCAATTGTTTGGGCATCTTGTTATTGAGCATTACCAAACATATAAAGCCTTTGATCTTTAAGCATTAGAGTCTCACTCATACAGGGTACCGAGTGGATGGTAGGATGGTCTAGGCTCAGGCCAGCCTTGTGGAGACAGCATGGAAGATTAGCAGAACCATCTCCCACACTGGCGTCTTTTGGGAGGCCAGGCTGGTGTTTCTGGCTGGCTGTTCCTAGCTGTGGCAAGCCCATGGCCTCTGGCCACTTCTAGCTGTGGTGTACATGTGGCCTCTGGCCATGGATCATGGAGGCAGAGGTAAGCAGAGCTGCTGCTGCTTAGATAGTCGACCCAAGAAAATGCAGTTTTAAATATTGCCCACAAGAAGCTTTAGTATAGTTTCTTTTATAAATGTGGGTTCCCTTACATTTAGAGCATAGATGTTCAGAATTGAGAGTTCATCTTGGTTGAATTTTAATTTGATGAGTATGAAGTGTTCTTCCTTATCTTTTTTGATAACTTTAGGTTGAAAGTGATTTTATTTCATATTGCAATGGCTACTCCGCCTGTTTCTTGGAACTGTTGGTTTGGAAAATTTTTTCCAAGCTTTTATTCTTAGGTAGTGTCTGTCTTTGTCACTGAGGTGAGTTTCCTGTATGCTGGGAAATGTTGGGTCTTGTTTATGTATCCAGTCTGTAAGTCTATGTTTTTTTAATTGGGGAATTCAGTCCATTGATGTTAAGAGATATTAAGAAAAG
Source organism: Rhabdomys pumilio (assembly GCA_030674055.1). NCBI lineage: Eukaryota > Metazoa > Chordata > Mammalia > Rodentia > Muridae > Rhabdomys > Rhabdomys pumilio. The sequence goes on from JANHMN010000016.1 coordinate 13,161,442, forward strand.
TAATTATTGCTTCCTATTATTTTTGTTATTAGAGGTGGAATTGTTTGTGTGGCTATTTTCTTTTGGGTTTGTTGGAAGAAGTTTACTTTCTTGCTTTTCCTAGGGTATAATTTCCCTCCTCATGTTGGAGTTTTCTCTCTATTAATTATCCTTTGTAGGACTGGATTTGTGGAAAGATACTGTGTAAATTTGTTTTTTTCATGGGATATCTTGGTTTCTCCATCTATGTTAATTGAGAGTTTTGCTGGGTATAGTAGTCTGTGTTGGCATTCCTGTTCTCTTAAGGTCTGTATGATATCTGTCCAGGATCATCTGGCTTTTATAGTCTCTAGTGAGAAGTCTGATGCCATTCTGATAGGTCTGCCTTTATAAGTTACATGACCTTTTTTCCTTACTGCTTTGTTTTGTGCATTTAGTGTTCTGGTTATTATGTGATGGGAGAAATTTCTTTTCTAGTCCTGTGTATTTGGTGTTCTGTAGGCTTCTTGTATGTTCATAGGCATCAGTTTCTTTAGGTTAGAGAAGTTGTTGTCTATAATTTTGTTGAAGATATTTACTGGCTCTTTAAGTTGGTATTCTTCACTCTCTTCTATACCTATTCTCCTTAGGTTTGGTCTTCTCATTTTATCCTGGCTTTCCTGTATATTTTGGGTTAGAAGTTTTTTGCATTTTGCATTTCTTTGACAATTGTGTCAATATTTTCTATGGTATCATCTGTACCTAAGATTCTCTCTTCTATCTCTTGTATTTTGTTGATAATACTTGCACCTATGACTCCTGATCTCTTTCCTAATTTTTCTACCTCCAGGTTAGTCACCGTTTGTGATTTCCTAATTGTTTCTACTTCCATTTTTGTGTCCTGGATGTTTTGTTCAATTCCTTCATCTGTTTGTTTGTATTTTCTTGTAATTCTTTAAGGGATTTTTCTATTTCCTCTTTAAGGACTTCTACTTGTTTACCTGTGTTCTTATGTATTTCTTTGAGGGAGTTATTTGTATCCTTCTTAATGTCCCCTATCATTATTATAAGAATTGATTTTTAAATCTGAATCTTGTTTTCTGGTGTGATGGGGTATTCAGGACTTGCTATTGTGGGAGAACTAAGTTCTGATTATGTCAAGTAACCCTGGTTGCTGTTGCCTATGTTCTTACAGTTGCCTTTCACCATCTGGTTATCTCTAGTCCTACCTACACTGTCTCTGACTGGAGCCTGTCTTTCCTGTTATTTTGGTTATGTCAGAACTCCCCAGAATCCAGCTGTCTCTTTGATCCTGTGATCCTGAGATCCTGGGTGTAAGAGCTCCTGGGAGTTAGGCTGCCTCTGGGATCCTGAAATCCTGGTTTGACCAATCTTCTGAGATCCTGTGATCCTATAATTCTATGGTCCTGTGTGTGCTTGAGCTCCTGGGAGTCTAGAATCCTCTGGGTTTTTGAGGGATTGGATGTAGAGCTGATACTCAAGGTCTGCACAATGCATCAGTGCAGACTGGAAGGAACCTGTGCCATCGGCTCGGAGTGAGTTCCTGGGATTCTGTGTGTCCCAATTACTCCCTGTTTGAGGCAGGTGTTGCTGCCTCCTCACCTAAGATCCTGGGCATGTTAGAGCTCCTGGGAGTCCAGCCTCCTGTGGTTTTGGGGGATTCAGTGCAGAGCTGATTCTCAAGGTCTGCACAGGGCACCTGCACAGCAGACAGGAAGGGACCCATTTTACTTTCCTCTTTTGAATAAAATAATAGTAATTTCTTTCTTTTCTTGTTTTTTCTCTTTCCTTCTTTTGTTTGATATTGTTCAACTGGGTCATAAAAAGTGGTGAGAAGAAATATTTTATGCCTTCCCCTGCCCCTATCTCCCTTGGCTAGAAAAATGTAGCTTAAAGTCTGACAGTCCGATGAACAGGACCTTAATGAGTATGACTCACATAGTTATAAAACTCTAAAACCTAGGCAAAATTAAAAATATCTGTGAAAAAATAAGCTTAAGGGTAGAAAAATTTCACCGTATGTAAAATGAACAAAATTATAGGGAAAAGGAGAAATAATAAAATATACTCCAAGTGATATCACTGCTCTAGTAGTAAAATTTCACAGTATGGATCTGAGGCCTGATGCAGACATCCACCTGGTCTGCTTCTGGGGACACTGGATCCCTCCTGACCCACTCTAGAGAGTGCACAGAACCCAGAGCAGTAGGTAAGAAGACAGGCTCACTGCCCTAGGCCCAGAACTGAGTGCAGGGAGTGTTTAGATTCCAGCAGAACCCCAAACTCTGCCCCTGTGGAATAGCACACCCCTTCTGCCCCTCTCTCGGAACTGAGGCTTGATGCAGATCCCCGCCCAGTCTGCTCCTGGGGACACCAAATTCCTCCTGAACCACCTTAGAGGATCCACTGAACCCGGAGTGGCAGAGGACCAAAGGAACTCAGAGCAACAGACAACATATCACGAGACATAATAGAGGAGCCACTGCACTCAGAGCAGGGGACACATTAGCCTGAGACATCATAGAAGAGACATTACACCCAGAACAGTGGACACCTAGCTGGACTGCTACCTAGGAGACACCATATTCTGAGTCATCCTAGAGCTACCATTGTATTCAGAGCAGCTGGAGAAGATCACAGAGACATTGGGACCACAAGGAGACCAGAAACAAGCAAGATAACTGGAAAGGGAGGCCTCAGTCAGAGACAGAAAGTACAGGGAGCACTAGAGTTAACCAAATGGCAAAAGGCAAGAGCAAGAATGTAAGCAACAGAATCCAAAGTTACATGGAAACATCAGAACCCAGTTCCCCCATCATATCAAGCACTGAACACCCCAACACACCAGAAAAGCAGGATTCAGAATTAAAATCTCTTCTCATGATGATGTTAGAGGACTTTAAGAAGGACATAAATAACACTATCAAAGAAATTAAGAACACAGGCAGACAGATAGAAACCCTTAAAGAGGAAACACAAAAATCCCTTAAGGATTTGGAAGAAAAAATAACCAAACAGGAGAAGGAATCAAACAAAACCTTGCAAGATCTAAAAACGGAAGTAGAAACAATAAAGAAATCACAAAGTGAGACCACCCTGGAGATAGAAAACCTAAAAAAAGAAAAAAAAAAGATCAGGAATCATAGACACAAGTATCACCAACAGAATAGAAGAGATAGAAGAGAGAATCTCATGTGCAGAAGATACCATGGAAAACACTGACACAACTGTCAAAGAAAATGCAAAATGCAAAAAGCTACTAACCCAAAACATACAGGAAATCCAGGACACAATGAGAAGGCCAAACCTAAGGATAATAGGTATAGATGAGGGGGAAGACTCCCAACTTAAAGGGCTAGTAAATATCTTCAACAAAATTATAGAGGAAAACTTTCCTAACCTACAGAAAGAGATGTCCATAAATATACAAGAAGCATACAGAACTCCAAATACTGTAGACCAGAAGAGAAATACCTCCCGTCACATAATAATCAAAACATCAAATGTACAAAACAAAGGAAAAATACTAAAAGCGGTAAGGGGAAAAGGTAAAGTAACATATAAAGGACAACCTATAAGAATTACACCAGACTTCTTACCAGAGACTATAAAAGCCAGAAGATCCTGGACAGAGATCATACAGACTCTAAGAGAACACAAATGCCAGCCCAGACTACTATACCCAGCAAAACTTTCAATCAATATTGATGGAGAAACCAAAATATTCCATGACAAAATCAAATTTGCACAATATCTTAACACAAATCCATCACTTCAAAGGATAATTGGGGGAAAACTCCAACACAAGGAGGGAAACTACAACCTAGAAAAAGCAAGAAAGTAATCTTCCAACAACCCTAAAAGAAGACCCCTACAGAAACATAACTCCAACGCCAATAATAACAAAAATAACAGGAAACAACATTTATTATTCCTTAAGATCTCTTAATATTAATGGACTCAACTCTCCAATAAAAAGACATAGACTATCAGACTGGTTACATAAACACAACGCAGAATTTTGCTGCATACAGGAAATGCACCTCTGTGAAAAAGACAAAACTACCTCAGAGTAATAGGATGAAATACAATCTTACAAGCAAATGGTCCCAAGAAACAAGCTGGAGTAGCCATTCTAATATCAAATAAAATCAATTTTCAACCAATAGTAATCAAAAAAGATAAAGAAGGACACTTCATGTTCATCAAAGGAAAAATGTACCAAGAGGAACTTGCAATTCTGAACATCTATGCTCCAAACGCAAGGGCACCCACATACATAAAAGAAACTTTACTAAAACTTAAAGCATATATTACACCCCACACAATAATAGTGGGAGATTTCAACACCCCACTCTCAGCTATGGACAGTTCATGGAAACAGAAACTAAATAGAGACACAATGAAACTAACAGAAGTTATGAACCAATTGGCCTTAACTGACATCTATAGAACATTTCATCCTAAAACAAAAGAATATACCTTTTCCTCAGCACCTCATGGTACCTTCTCCAAAACAGACCATATAATTGGTCAAAAAACAGGACTCAACAGACACAAAAAGATTGAAATAATCCCTTGTACCCTATCAGACAACCATGGACTAAGACTCGTCTTTGACATGGACAAAAACAACAGAAAGCCCACATACATGTGGAAACTGAACAATGCTCTACTCAATGATAACATGGTCAAGGAAGAAATAAAGAAAGAAATTAACGACTTTTTAGATTTAAATGAAAATGAGGACACTTCATATCAAAATTTGTGGGACTCCATGAAAGCAGTACAGAGAGAAAAAATCATAGCTCTAAGTGCCCACAAAAAGAAAATGAAAAGAGCATACATTAACTACTTGACAGCACACCTGAAAGCATTAGAACAAAAAGAAGCTAATATACCCAATAGGAGTAGAAGGCAAGAAATAATCAAACTCAGGGCAAAAATAAGCCAAGTTTAAACAAAAAGAACTATATAAAATATCAAAACCAGAAGCTGGTTCTTTGAGAAAATGAACAAGATAGACAAACCCTTAGCCAGACTAACCAAAGGGCACAGAGACAGCACTCAAATCAATAAAATTAGAACTGAAAAGGGAAACACAACAACAGAAACAGAGGAAATTAAAAAAAACCTCGTGAGATCCTACTACAAAGGCCTATACTCAACAAAATTGGAAAATCTGGATGAAATGGACAGTTTTCTAGATAGATACCAGGTACCAAAGTTAAACGAGGAGCAGATAAACCATCTAAAGAGTCCTATAACCCCTAAAGAAATAGAAGCAGTCATCAAAAATCTACCCATCAAAAAAGTCCGAGGCAAGATGCTTTTAGTGCAGAATTCTACCACACCTTCAAGAAGACCTAATACCAATTCTCTTCAAACAATTCCACAGAATAGAAACAGAAGAAACAATACCCAATTCGTTCTACGAAGCTACAATTATGCTCATACCAAAGCCTCACAAAGACCCAACAAAGAAAGAGAACTACAGACCAATCTCTCTTATGAATATTGATGCAAAAATACTCAATAAACTTCTTGCAAACTGAATCCAAGAACACATCAAAGCAATCATCCATCATGATCAAGTAGGCTTTATCCCAGGAATGCAGGGTTGTTTCAATATTCGAAAATCAATCAATGTAATCAACTACATAAATAAACTCAAAGAAAAAAACCACATGATCATCTCACTGGATGCTGAGAAAGCATTTGACAAAATTCAATATCCCTTCATGTTAAAAGTCCTGGAAAGAGCAGGAATTCAAGGTCCATACCTAAACATAGTAAAAGCAATATACAGCAAGCCAGTAGCCAACATCAAACTAAATGGAGAGAAACTTGAAGCAATCCCACTAAGATCAGGGACTAGACAAGGCTGCCCACTCTCACCCTACCTTTTCAATATAGTACTGGAAGTCCTAGCTAGAGCGAT
>JANHMN010000016.1:13171505-13185213 GCA_030674055.1 Rhabdomys pumilio
ATATGAGATTATCAGCGAGTACATACCATGTGTGTTCTTTTGTGACTTTGTTACTTCACTCAGGATAATATTTTCTAGTTTCAACCATTTACCTAAGAATTTCTCGAATTCATTGTTTTTAAGCTGAGTAATATTCCATTGTGTAAATGTACCACAATTTCTGTATCCACTGCTCTTTTAATGGACATCTTGGTTCTTTCCAGCTTCTGGCTATTATAAATAAGGCTGCTATGAACATAGTGAAGCATGTGTTCTTCTTATATGTTGGAGCATCTTCTGAGTATATGCCCAGGAGTGGTATAGCTGGGTCCTCAGGTAATGCTATGTCCAATTTTCTGAGGAATTGCCAGGGTGATTTCCAGAGTGGTTGTACCAGATTGCAATCCCACCAACAATGGAGGAGTAGTTTTTTTTGAATGGAGAAAGAATGTCTTTCTCCACATTCTTGCCAACATCTGCTATTACCTGAGTATTTTGATCTTAGCCATTCTGACTGGTGTAAGGTGGAATCTCAGGGTTGTTTTCATTTGCATGTTCCTGATGACTAATGATGTTGAATGGTTCTGTAGCTGCTTCTCAGCCATTTGAGTTTCCACAGTTGAGAATTCTTTGTTTAGCTCTGAACCCTATTTTTTTTTGATCAGGTAATTTGGTTGTCTGGAGTCTAATTTCTTGAGTTCTTTGTATATATTGGATATTTAGCCCTCTATCAGACATAGCATTGGCAAAGATCTTTTTCCATTCTCTTGGTTGCCACTTTGTCCTATTGAAGGTGTCCTTTACAGAAGCTTTGGAGTTTTATGAGGTCCCGTTTGTCAATTCTTGATCTTAGAGCATAAGCCATTGTTCTGTTCAGGAACTTTCCCACTGTGTCCATTTATTCAAGTGTCTTCCCCACCTAATCTTCTATTCATTTAAGTGTATCTGGTTTTATGTGAAGGTCCTTTATCCACTTGGTCTTGAGCTTTGTACAAAGAGATAAGAATGGATCAATTTGCATTCTTCTACATGCTGACCTGCAGTTGAATTAGCACCATATTTGACAACACTATCCTATTTTCCTGGAAGGTTTTAGCTCCTTTGTCAAAGATCAAGTGACCATAGGTGTGTGAGTTCATTTCTGGGTCTTCAATTCTATTTCATTAATCTTCCTGCCTGTCTCTGTACCAAGGCTATGCAGTTTTTATCACTATTGCTCTGTAGTACAGCTTGAGGTCAGAAATGGTGATTCCCCAGAAGTTCTTATATTGTTGAGAATAGTTTTTGATATCCTGTGTTTTTTGTTATTCCAAATGAATTTGAGATTTACACTTTCTCTCTCTGTGAAGAATTGAGTTGGAATTTTGATGGGGATCGCATTAAATCTGTAGATTGCTCTCAGCAAGATAGCCATTTTTACTATGTTTATTCTACAAATCCATGAGCATGAAAGATCTTTCCATCTTCTGAGATCTTCTTAGATTTCTTTCTTTAGGGACTTGAAGTTCTTGTCCTACAGATCTTTTAATTACTTGGTTAGATTTACACCAAGGTGTTTTATATTATTTGTGACTATTGTGAAGGGTGTCATTTTTTAAATTTCTTTCTCACTCTGTTTATCCTTCAAGTACGAAGGCTACTGTTTTGTTTGAGTTGATTTTATACCCAGTCATTTTGCTGAAGTTGTTTATCAGATTTAGGAGTTCTGTGGTAGAAGTTTTTGAGTCACTTAAGAATACTCTCATATCATCTGCAAATAGTTAAATTTTGACATCTTCCTTTCCTGTTTGTATTCTTTTGACTTCCTTTTGTTGTCTAATTGCTTGGGTAGGACTTCTAGTACTATATTGAATAGGTAGGGAGAGAGTGGGCAGCTTTGTCGTGTTCCTGATTTTAGTGTATATTGCTTTTATTATGCTTAGTTATGGGCCTTGAATTCCTGATCTTTCTAAGACTTTTACCATGAAGGGATGTTGAATTTTTGACATGATGATATGTTTTTTTCTTTGAGTTTGTTTATATAGTGGATTATGTTGATGGATTTCTGAATATTGAACCATCCCTGCATTCTTGCGATAAAGCCTAGTTGATCATGACAGATGATTGTTTTAATGTGTTCTTGGATTCGGTTTGCAAGAATTTTGAGTATTTCATAAGGAAGATTGGTCTAAAGTTCTCTTTCTTTGTTCTGTCTTTGTGTGGTTTAGCTATGAGTGTAATTTTGGCTTCATAGAAGGACTTGGGTAGTGTTTCTTCTGTTTTATTTTGTGAAATAGTTTGAAGAGAAATGGTATTAGGTCTTCATTGAAATTCTGATAGAATTCTGCACTAAAGCAATCTGATCCTGAGCTTTTTTTGGTAGGGAGATTGTTAACGACTGCTGCTATATCTTTAGAGGTTATGGGACTGTTGAGATGCTTTGTCTATTCCTGATTTAACTTTGGTGCCTGACATCTGTCTAGAAAGTTGTCCATTTCATCTAGATATTCCAGTTTTGTCTAGTATGGGCTTTTGTAGTAGGATCTGATGATTTTTTGAATTTCCTCAGATTCTGTTGTTATGTCTCCCATTTCATTTCTGATTTGATTAATTTGGATACTCTCTCTGTGCCCTCTGATTAGTCTGGCTAAGGGTTTATCTATCTTGTTGATTTTTCTCAAAGAACCAGCTCCTGATTTTGTTGATAATTTATATAGTTCTTTCTGTTTCAACTAGGTTGATTTCAGCCCTGAGTTTGAGTATTTCCTGCTATCTACTCCTCTTGGGAACATTAGCTTCTTTTTGTTCTAGAGCTTTCAGGTGTGCTGTCAAGTTGTTAGTGCATGTTTTCTTCAGTTTCTTTTTGAAGGCACTTAGAGATATGAGTTTTCATCTTAGGGCTGCTTTCATGGAGTCCCACAAGTTTTTTTTTTATGATGTGTCCTCATTTTACATAAATTTTAAAATGTCTTTAATTTCTTTTTTTATTTCTTCCTTGACCGTGTCATCATTGAGTTGATTGTTGTTCAGTTTTCATGTGTATGTGGCCTTTCCGTTGTTTTTGTCATTATTGACAACCAGACTTAGTCCATGGTGGTGTGATAGGATGCAAGGGATTATTTCCATCTTGTTGTATCTGTTGAGGCCTGTTTTGTGACCGATTATATGGTATATTTTGGAGTAGGTACCATGAGGTGCTGGGAAAAAGATGTATTCTTTTGTTTTAGGATGAAATGTTCTATAGATATCTGCTAAATCCATTTGGTTCATATATTCTGTTAATTTCACTGTGTCTCTGTTTAGTTTCTGGTTCCATAATCTTTCCATTGCTGAGAGTACAGTGTTGAAATCCCCCACTAGTACTGTGTGAGGTGCAATGTGTGCTTTGAGCTTTAGTAAAGTTTTTTTTATGTATATGTGTGTCCTTGCATTTGGAGCATAGATGTCCAGAATTGAGAGTCCATCTTGGTAGATTTTTACTTTGATAAGTATGAAGTGTATTCCTTATCTTTTTTGATTACTTTTGCTTGAAAGTCAAATTTATTTGGTATTAGAATGGCTGTTCTAGTTTATTTCTTGGAACCGTTTGCTTGGAAAATTTGTTTTCCATCCTTTTACTCTGAGGTAGTGTCTGTCTTTATCACTGAGGTGAATTTCCTGCATGCAGCAAAATTCTGGGTCCGTTTATGTATCCAGTCTGTTAGTCTACATTTTTTTAATTGGGGAATTGAGTTCATTGAAGTTAAGAGATATTAAGGAAAAATGATTGTTGCTTCCTATTATTTTTGTTATTAGAGGTGGAATTATGTTCCTGTATTTATCTTCTTTTGGGGTTGTTGGAAGATTACTTTCTTGATTTTTCTAGGTTATATTTTCCCTCCTTGTGTTGAAGTTTTCCATCAATTATTCTTTGAAGTGCTGGATTTGTGGGAAGATATTGTGTAAATTTGGTTTTCTCATAGACTGTCTTGTTTTCTCCATCTATAGTAACTGAGAGTTTTGCTGAGTAGTCTGGGTTCCATTTGTGTTCTCTTTGGGTCTGTATAATATCTTTCCAGGATCTTCTGTCTTTTGTAGTCTTTGGAGAGAAGTCTGATGTAATGCTTAGAGGCCTGCCTTTATATGTTACTTTAACTTTTTCCCTTACTGCTTTTAGAATTTTGTTTTGTTTTGTTTTGTGCATTTGATGTTTTGATTATCATGAGACTGGAGAAATTTCTTTTCTGGTCTAGTTTATTTGAAGTTCTGTAGGCTTGTTGTGTGTTCATGGACATCTCTTTCTTTAGGGTAGGGATGTTTAACCTCTATAATTTTGTTGAAGATATTTACTGGCCCTTTAAGTTGGGAATCTTCACTCTCATCTGTAGTTGTTATCCTTAGGTTTGGTCTTCTCATTTTGTCCTGGATTTCCTGGATGTCTTGGGTTAGGAACTTTTTGCATTTTGCATTTTCCTTGACAGTTGTGTCAATGTATTCCATGGTATCTTCTGCACGTGAGATTCAGTCTTCTATCTCTTGTATTTTGTTGGTGAACCTTGCGTCTACGACTCCTGAATTCTTTTGTAGGTTTTCTATCTCCAAGGTAGTGTCCCTTTGAGATTTCTTTATTATCTCTACTTCCATTTTTAGATGGTGGATGGTTTTGTTTAATTCCTTCATCTGTCTGGTTGTGTTGTCTTGTAATTCTTTAAGGGAGTTTTGTTCTTCCTCTGAAAGGGCTGCTACCTGTTTACCTGTGTTCTTCTCAAATTTTTTGAGAGTGTTATTTATGTCCCTGTTAAAGTCCTCTATCATCATCACAAGAAGTGATTATAATTCTGAATCCTGGTTTTCTGGTGTGATGGGGTGTCCAGGTCCAGGGCTTGCTATGGGGGAGAACTGCTTTCCGATGATATCAAATAACTTTAATTTTTGTTACTAATGTTCTTGCACTTGCCTTTCATCATCTGGTTAACTCTAGTGCTACTTGCACTCACTGTCTCAGCCTGGGGCCTGTCTTTCCAGTTTTCTTGCTTGTGTCATAACTCCTAATACTCCAGATGTCTCTGTGATCCTGTGATCCTGTAATCCTGTGATCCTGTGATCCTGTGATCCTGTGATCCTGTGATCCTGTGATCCTCTGACCTGTGATCCTGTGATCCTGTGACCTGTGGTCCTGTGATCCTGTGATCCTGTGACCTGTGGTCCTGTGATCCTGTGATCCTGTGATTTTGCGATCCTGTGGTCCTGTGATCCTGAGCTCCTGGGTGGAAGAATTGCTAAGATTCAGGCCACCTTTGTGATCTTGAAATTCTGCTTCTCTGAGTGCAGTGGTTCCTCTAGGATGGCTCAGGATATCGTGTCTTCATGGGAACAGATCAGCTAGGTGTCTGCCACAGACAAAAAAGAGAGACATATAATCAAGAATAAAAATAAAATACTCAGACATAGAGAAATTTAGACAATCATTAGTAAAACCTCAAGACATATATGCAGACACAGGCAAAAGTGTTCCTCCTAGAGCCTAAGAAGCCATAGCATAATAAAACTTCAAGTAGGTGACCCAAGATTATTAGAAAAGCAACCTTAGTTTATCCATTTATATACAAGGAATACCATGAGACAATAAATACCCTCAAGGTTATGAAGAGATTTCACAGAATCCTTTAGACATATTAGATCTAGGAAGTTTAAGCAAGCTGTTGTTTCCTGCTTGTTTCATCTTATATGAAGAAGGGGTTAAATTCATGGACAACTCAGGACAAAATTCCTCCTCAAGACTGGAAAGATTTTACCGTGGCAATATTGGAAGCTAGACTTCAGTTACAAGGGAACGAAGAAGCCAGGGCTATAAAACAAAGAAACCAAAGCAGAGGCATTGATATTTCCCATGACCTGTTGTTAAGTAAAGGATTAATATACTGAGTCCTAAAGCCAGCTTGAATTGGACGATTATACAATGGTAGGAACTCATTCAGCAGCTTTAAATGTTTGGGATACATTTTCAGAAAAGAGGGCTGAGTCACTTACTCAAATTATCCAAACACCAAAGAAAGCCTTCACTGATTTTATTGCAAAGATTGACTTCCATTGTAAATAGAATACTATCAGATTCAGACACATGAGGAATATAGATTGAATATTTGGCTTTTGAAGAATCTAGTTCAGAATAAAAACCGTTGGTTACACCTTTAAAGGCAAGATCAGCACTAAAAGAGGAATGGATTAGAGGTAGAACTGATACTGGATCTCACATTTATAATGCTAATTGGATAAGAGTAGTAACTTCTAAAACTCTTAAGAAAACCGAAGATGGTAGATGTTTTCATTGTGATAAGCAAGGTCATTTGAAAAGAGATTCTAATATGCCTCTATCTTATAGCTTAAATCAGGAATAGTGATACCTCCAAAATTTCTTGTATTGTACCAGATTGCTTTAGCTATCCTAATGTGATGGTTTGTATATGCCCAGCTCAGGGAGTGTCACTATTTGGAGGTGTGTCTTTGTTGGAGTAGGTGTGTCACTATAGGCTCAGACTTTAATACATTACTGCTGTCTAACTGGAAGCGAGTATTGTGCTAGAAGCCTTCAGATAATGTAGAACTCTCAGCTCCTCCTGTACATTTCCTGCCTGGATGTTGTCATGTTCCCACCTTGATGATAACTGACTGAAGCTCTGAACCTGTAAACCACTCCCAATTAAATTTTGTCTCTTATGAGAGTTGCCTTGGTCATGGTGTCTGTTCACAGCAGTAAAACCTTACCCTAGATAGAAATTGGTACTCGGAATGACATATTCCTGTGATATGTCTGACCGTCATTTGCCCGGAACTATGTGGATTTTGGCCCTTTTGATTTGAAAAACAGTGAAACACATTAAGTGTTGCTTTATGGGCTATTCCAATAAGAATATGATAGGTTTCATTGCTGAGATTGAGTTGAACTGTGCAGACATGACCCAAGAGGGTTAAGTGAAATAGGATTTCAGAATGTGGCATAGACACTGTGTGTGTGGTATGATGGTGAAGAACATGGCTGTTTCTATCCTTGTCTGAAGATTCTTCATGAAGCTAAGCTAAGGCCTCATTTTATATTATTTATTAAAATTTTAAAAGCAGAACAGAAATTTTGTTTTCTGGTTAAGTCTTCTGAAGAGCATTTTGAGCAAGCCTAGCAAGCTTAAAAAGGAAAAATATAAAATATATTGTTTGAGTATTAATGGGATACAAGGAAGTGAAGTGACACTAAATCCTGTGGTCAAGGATGTTCAATTGAATTAACAAAGTGGTGACCTTAAGGCAAGATCCTACCGAGCTAAGTTTAGGTCCATGTATGCTGGTACACAGCTATACCTACAAGATGCCATAACACGTTAACAGAGGTCTGTACACACCTCAACAGAAGTTGGTCTTCTGCACTATATTGGAAACTGTAATAATGGGTTCATGAATGCAAACACACACATGCACACACACTCACACACAAACCCACACACCAGAGGACATCTGTGGGAGATATGTTCCTTCTACCATGTGTTTCCCAAGGAAGGAACTCATGTTTCTAGGTTTGCCACCAAGGATGAATACCAGTTGATTCATCTCATCAGCTGGTCATCTCAACCAAGGTATTTCATGAGCTCTTTATCTGTATTTATGTTCTCAGTGATGTGTGTTTGTGTGTGTGTTTGTGTGTGTGCATACGTGCATTATTTACATTGTGCAATTCTTTGCACCCTTAGAATTATGTGTGCGTTAATAAAAATACAACAAAAATGGAATCCACGGCGGGTGCTGTGTTTGTGGGGAGCCCAGAGGTTAGAGTGACTAGAAAGCACCTATGGGAATTCTCCTTTTGTTGTATGTCATATCTCAAATGCAATTGGATTCTTTATTTCATTTTTCTTCTCCTGTACCTACTACATTGTCAAAGATAGGTAAATACTCCACCTCTAAATCCCATTCCAGGTCTGGAACCCAATTCATCTTCTATAACAATTACTGTGTAGGCTGGATGAAGACAATCAGCTGACACTGTTGCCATCTCAAGACTGCTTCATGAGAATGGCTTATACAATGCTTTCAAGGTTGAGAATGTTTAGCTAGCTGGGAGAGAAAATAACAAACCACAGTCCACATTGTACATTAAGGACAGGTTAGTCTGATAAAGGCTGACATTAGCTATTGACTCACGTCATGTGTGCCAGTAGAAAACTCCAGGTTAATGTATGCATCTGGTAGGATTTACCAAACACTCAACTCCCTGTTGTGAGGACCCAGATGTGGGTACCAAGTTCCCTCAAGGTACTAGGATATTCAAGGTGACCCCACAGATACAACAGAAGCATGGGAGTAGTCTAAATCTCATCTCCCCTATCTTCTAGTGTATTACTGATGAAGGCTTTGATGTCAGGATCAGCTCATAAGAAGCCGAAGACCTATGGGAGAGAGGAATCAAAGCTGCTTCCCTGATGCTCTGGCTGCTGAGCTTTTACATGTTCTGCTTTGCCAGTGACTATCTGTGGATTACTTCCTCAACACTGTAACTCTCTGACTCATCTCCAGTCTCCATTAGTCACTTCCATTCCACATATCACATAACAGTCACCTGGAAGAAGCAGTTCCTCAATGGAGTCCCAGATCTGTCTGCTCTGACAAAAGGGCAGCTTCAACTGTCTCTTCAAGGCTCCACCCTTGCACATGTTGATCTCCAGCAGAAACATGTGGTGACAGCTGCACACTATTCACTGTGGCTGCTCCTGAGCTTTCTCCCAAAATTTCTTAGATTAAGACATTATTCTTGATATCAAGACGGAGTCATTGTCCCAGCACATCCTACATCAGGCTACTCTCAATTCTGAATTTTAAGTATATGCCTAATCTACATCATCATCTTACATTAGAAGTGAGAGATCTGCTCTAAAATTGAAAATAAGGGATGCTGGGACATGATCAAAAACACAGGAAGAGCAGTGGATACACCAAAGTCCTGCATAGATGCCTGGCACCCTCGACAATGACCATGAGCAGCTATAGCACATGTACCTACATATCTACCTTTATTTCTCCATTGATTGGAGGTGACCCAGTCCACCTGACACACCACATACCCTAGAAAGCCAAGAGCCAAGTACAGGAGGTATGGGGATGACTCACAGCTTAGAGAATCTGCTGTTCTGTGAGAAGACTTACATGGTGCCTAACATTCATCTACAACATGGGCTATTATACCTTCTTCTGGCCTATGAGGGAATTACACTCAGGAGGGACTACAGACATACAGTAGGAAAAACAACCATTCACATAAATAATAAAACTAAATCCAAACAACAATAACAAAACACTGCAAATGTATGTTCAAGAACAATAGCATCTATCAAAAGTTATTTCAGAGCATGAGTTGGAAGGTCACTTTACCTGTTGTGTAGTCATCACTGATGATGTTTTGCAAGAAAAACTGAGGCATATACTTCTAGGATTCCTGATTTATTGTATACTCCTTTGTGAAAGTTGTTATTTCCTCAGCAGCTGTAGAGCAATGCCAGTATATTATGTAATATCTGCTTCACCGGGTCATTAGAGAATGTCTGTTATAGAGAGCTATAATTTAGGAGTAGGAGATACATCCTAAAGTGTGTATCCATGGTGGAAGCTACATTATCCACTCAAAAGACATCATCACCTTGTGTACCCTTGGTGGCTTGAATTTTCTATGTAGGTGAGGCTGCCTGGAACTTACAGAGATCCCGCTCTGCTTGTGTGTTCTAGGTCTACAGGAGGGGACAGAACACATGAATAAGGAAGATTGTCTTAAGAGTCATGAGTTGAGCTCACAGAACCCAGAGGAAGCAAGCCTTCCTGGAGCTCTAACCTGGGCAGTATCTTAGGTAAAAAGAAAGCAACATGGGACCCAAACAGGGAGTGACTGGGACCCACTAGAACATAGGAAGTCACTCCTGTCCCAGAGCACTGATTCCTTCTGGAAGAAAACAACAAAAATTACAGGAAGCAATGATCACTGTTCCTTAATATCTCTTAACATCAATATACTCAATTCCTCAGTTAAAAGTCATAGGCTAATTGACTGGATACGTAAACAGGACCCAGCATTTTGATGCATACAGGAAACCCACCTCAGTGACAAAGACAGACTTTACCTTAGAGTAAGAAGCTGGAAAACAATTGTTCAAGAAAATGGTCCTAAGAAAGAAGCTAGAGTAGCTGAAATGGTTAAAAATTTTCAAAAACTCCTAACAGACTGAACAGAATCAAGAGTGCAGGTCAACTTGGTTGTGATCTCTGTGTTTCAGGAACTTGGCTGACCACAAGATAGGTGATTGATTATGAATAGGCTCTTTGAGAATAGCCTATACAAAATGTTCCCCATGACTGTTCCTTGGACCCTGTCACAAACTGAATAATGGGCTGGGACTTTCCACAGGTAATCTCCAATAACCCTCCTTCACTCTCCCTGGGTTGTGGTTTCCTTCCTAAATTGTGGTTTTTGGCTTTAAATTTCCTCTGTCTCCAAAGCCCCAGGGTGAGACCCCACTGCCCCTGCGTGGGACATGGGTCTTGACCTCAACATGTTGATTAAAATAGACCTCTTGCTGATTACATGGAGTTCAATGTCTTGTGAGTTAATAGATGGATGCGAATTCCTGAGGCTTGGGTGAGGTACTCCTTTCGTGGGGGCCTTACATAGCCATTCTAAAATCTCCAGCCTGAGAACACAAAGGGAAGGACTCATGGCTCCACCTGTATAGGTAGTTGAGGGTGGTCTTGCCAGGCATCAGTGGAAGTGGATTGCCTTGGTGCCCGAAAATTTGGACTCCATAGTGTTGGGGAATTCGAGAGCAGGGAGGTGGGAATGGGAGAATGATGGTGGGAGCACACCTTCATAGAAACTCCCAGAATTATATGAATTAGACATGACAGAGGCAATCCGCCTGAAGACTACATTCCAGAATTAAAACAAAAAATTATCTTGATAGTAAAATTTGTTTTGAGAATTGTATATTGAAGAATACACAGCCTTGGTGTATCTACTCATCAAGCAAGCTGAGCAGACCTGCTCAAACCTCTAATGTCCTGGAATTCCAGCTGGATGCAGTGAAGACACAGCATCTGAGGCTTATCAATGTACTCTTCCCCCCGCCCCTCTTCTAATATCTCAACTCCCATAATCAGCTTGAAGAAGTTAATGCAGAGTCAGCACTCCTATTTCATGGGCTTAGGGGCTGAGGTGCTTAATATTGGGCTGTCTTTCTAAGGAAAATAGTGGTTTTGTTGGAACAGGGAGGATTAGCTAGGATTTATTGCATAGCCACAACCTATTGGTAGAAATAAGTATAATTGGTATTAAGATGAAGGTATAATTTCTTAAATGATACAAAACTTACTTTGATTTTAAATTTAAGGTTTTCATTTATATGAGCTTCTTATTAATATAAAAGTGAGATCAATATTGTTACACCCATAGGCATTGTGCTTATATAACATTTAGAAATACAAGGCTTAGAACCAGTCCTTCTTTAAATTTTCTAAAAGATTTGAGATGGTTAGCCTGTGAAGTAAGGACCTATAATAAATTTATGGCTCTGAGTTTATTGTTAAGGTGTTTTCTATATTTTATTCAGAAATAGCTGAGAAGAGTTAACAGACAACCGTCCAGATTGCCTTACATGGATAGTTGGTTTTCAACATGTCAGAAGTCCACAAAATTGACGTTACAAACATGTCTCTATTAATGTTCATTTTGATCAGAGACCTGCCTATTCCTGACAGCTTCCTGTCTTGGATTCTAAGAAGAAATTGAGCATCTTTGTAATTACTCCAGTTGTGGTGAGACAGCCACTAGGAAGTAATTGCCCCTTGTTATCTATAGAAGAATCACTGTCCAGAAAAGGACACACTTGCAGAATAGTTGACTGATTACATCTGCCAAGACAGAGTAATCAGCCCTTAATAATTCTGAATCACTAGATCTGTCAGATGATCCTGGGCCAGAAGGATGAAGATCAGATGCACCAACATTTTGTAGTATAGGGACTGTCCAGGTGTTCAATGGTCTCTATAAATTGGCTAAGATTTAGAAGCTATGCTTTGTGCTTCCCATAATTTCAGTTAATTCAGTCATTCTGGATTTCTGGTGGGGTTGAAGACTTATAGTCTCATAGCAAATCCCTGCTATTTAGTTTGAGAGAAAAGATTTGAGAGGATGGTTTTCAGCTGACATTTATTCTAATGCCAAGAAAAGAGTCAGGTTCCGAAGTAAGTCTTTTAGTTAGGAGAGATGACAGAGGTTCTGGTCAGTCAACAAAATGATGGACTGGATATTAGGTTTATCTTGTACCTTACTGATACAAATTGGTATAGTTACACTTATGTTACTGGATGTCGAACTGACAGAATTTCTGCTAATATATTAAAACATAGGTGAGATAATTTAAAAAAAAGTCAACAGTTGCAACTCAATTTTTATTCATAAACAAATGAAAATATTAAAAACATTCTTAAAAAAGAACAGTTAATATAAAGAATTAAAAGCAAAAACCAAAAATGAAAAATGATAACAAGGCCATATATACTTCCCTATAACATAATAAAAATGCAAACAATGGAAAACAAAACTTGAAACAAACCCTGAAGAAAACATTGTTGAGCAGGCTTCTCTCCCTGCACACTGAGCAGCAAAGACTGCAGCTTTGTCTCCTCTTGGACAGTTGGTGGCAACAGTCACCTCAGGTCTCTCTCAACTGTTCTTGTAAGGACAGGAAGGGGAGTAAGAGCCCAAATCACCCAGGTGGCTCACTGGCTGACACTAGGGCTTATTCACAATGATGAAGGAACTCTGTGGAAGAAGATTTATCCAAAGAATTCTCTGGCTGTTGAGGATTGAGCTTAGCAGAGGGCTCCTGAGTTGGCAACTCATCCTGCTGAGGGTGCTCTTTCTGGGATGTGGCCAATTTCAGCTCTCTTGCAGTTTCTGAGACCTGGGAGAGGAAGGCAGTTATTAAGACATAGACTTGGTGGGGAGCTTCATGTCAGCTCTCAGGCTGCTGCCTCCCACCACCTCAACAAGACAGTCATCATTGACTTTTAACTGAAACTGTTGTTGCTAAATCTGAAGGCAGGGAAAATATCCAGCAACACTCATAAAAACATGGGCTAAGAAGCTGCCACTCAGACTTTTATCAGTGCAAACCAAGAACAGGGCTGTGGAGAAGACCTCATTGGGTTACAGGAAGGAAGGAGAAGGCCACATGCCACCTAGGTCAAGGATAATGAGAACCACTCATTTGACATTTGCTCTTAGTTATAATCCATCCATGGTGCTTGAACCTGGGATGTCACATGAACCTCTGCATGATCCTGTCTCAGGACCCAGAACTCACTCAGAGCTCTGCACAACTGCTTCCTAACATGACAAAATGCAGGAATGTGACAGGTTATTCATCTGTTACCCTTATTGGACATGCTGATTCAAGCAGAGCAACAAGGTACACTTGCCCATAATTCAGTGTCTCACAACAGACAACGTCCCAGAATACTTGTGCACAGACAGAGCAATGAACAAGTACATTGTATGAGGTGGGTGGCTGGTTAGGAGTATGGATTAGAAAGGTGCTGGGCCAAAGCAAAGATGGATCCAATGTGCAAATGTCATCTGACAGTATTAGCCAAACTCAGATGCTTGTCCCTACCTGATGGTGTTGGGTCTGGAGGTTGCTGGTCTTCTCCTGTTCTTCTTTATCATTTGGGTTGAAGTCAA
>JANHMN010000016.1:13185313-13210611 GCA_030674055.1 Rhabdomys pumilio
CAGGAGAGTCTCCAGGAAAGGGTACCTCAGCTTCCTGTCAGTACAGGGAGAACATTAGCAGGGAGCCAAAGGCTGTACCCCATGACATCAGCAGTTTCTTCTTGGACATTCTACTGTCTCCTAGAGACTCCTTGGCATCCCCTGTGATGTCACCATTGTTGTAGTGACAAGTACAGCAACACAAGTCTCATTCGGTGTCTACAGGATACAGTAGAAACATGTTTTCTCGACTGAGAAGACATTTTCAGAGAGCAGAGGTGGACGTGACTAAGACGAAGGAAGAGAGGAAGGGAGTTGGCCTTGCAGCTGAGAGTAATGAAGGACGAAGGAGGTGGTCTTGGAGAATGTGGAGTAAGTCCTGGGCAGTGGATGTTGAGAATCCTGGCAGGGGTGGGCTTGAACTGGCTTTTCTAGCAACAGGACACAGGCACTGGAACCTCTAGGAAGCAAAAGGATTTCCATGATTATCACAATTCTTGAACATGAAGGATTTCAGAACATTACTTTCTCCATCCCTTAATGCAAGAGATGGCAAGTCCAAAGCTGTTATTCTGAGCTTTCCAAGTCTTTAATTTTACTGGGTACTATGGGTGTTTCATGGGGACAGAATGATAATAGCAAGAGTCACACAGGGTCTAACCTATGCTAAGTTAGGGCAGGACATCATTGTACTTCACTCCCATGACTTCTTATAGCTTCAATGGTTATGTGACTGTAGCACCAGAGAGAGATTTGTGCTCCTAGCCATGACTTTATGTTGTCAGAACTCCTCTGACCTCCTCTCCCTGACAGTACCCAGCTTAGCTTTCTCTATCACTGGTCCTAAGCAGCAAGCATTTCTCTACTGTAACCAAACCCCTGTCAGACTTGATACACACAGACAGAGACTGGATCCTGTTGCCCCTTCTAGGAGGCTGGTGTTTCAGTAGGGGAATTGATCAGTGTGTTGATCATGACCTACCCATAATGACATTTTAATCCCATGTCCTGGCCCTGAGTAACAGGGTAGGAGATCTGAGCACTCTATGCACTCAAGGACCTGTGGATAGTGAATTTATCATCTGTCTTGTGAAACCACAGGACTGAGGGCTCTGAAGCCAAGTTGAAGTCTGTGCAGTTGATAATAATCCTGGAGAAGCCATCTCTCCGCTCATTATAAGCATGTGTAGGGAGACAGAGGAAACACCTGCCTGCTAACATCTCCTGGTCTCTATTGAGTGATGGGAGAGCTGAGATCCACTGAGGTGGCACCTCAAGACTGAACCAAACTCCTTGTTGTGTCCTTCAGCTCCAGGCATGATTTCCTTGTGTTTCAGCCTCAGGGTCGTCTGTATACACTCTATGCATTCTCACTATGCAAGTTCACTGGGTTTCCTCTCCCTGCAGGGGTTGGCAGACAGACATCATCCCCTGCAAGTGTCCTCATCAAGAAGCTAGCCAAGGAGGAAGAGGAAAGGCTGACAGAAAACCTGCAGCTCATTACCCAGAAGAGAAATGAAGACAGAGAGCAGCTGATCTTTCTCACAGAGGGATCCGTTAACAAGAGGTATGCATTGCTCCAAACACTGTGGTGTCAGTATGGAATCTGTAGTGTCACTCTCATCTTATCCATTTAAGGTGTGGGGTTCTAGGAAGCTGTACCTCCAGAATGCCCGTGTGCCCTGCATCATGTCCCTAAATACTTCTTAGAGGAGAGGCAGAACCTGCACCTTCGTCAGGAGTGAATTGGGAAATGCACTCCTCTGCTTCCTCCAATGAAATTTGAATTGTGGTCTGAGGAAAGAAGTCAGGGATGGAGGCAGTGGAGAGTGAGTTCCCAGCATGCATTTGAAAAGCCCTTAACAAGATGTGGCTGTGTGAGGTTCTAGGTGATATTTTTGGTGAGTCTTTGTACTTGGCTGGCAGGTGACTGAGTGCTGGATGTTCCTGGCAGCAGCTGGAGAAACCTGGTCCCACATTGTTCATCTCAGTGCTTGAGTAGAAGGCCTGAGCCTCACAACTCTTCGTCTTTGTCTGTGTGCCTTATACTCTGGGACAGTAATGTTGCATGCATTTCTTCTGCATCTCATTGTCCTCTTTCTTTTGCTGTCTCTGTTCCTCTTTCTCATCCTCTGACTCTGTTTTCTTTTCTTATTCTTGTGGGTTTCTCCAATTTTGTGAATCTATCTATGTGTGTGCACATACACATACACGTGCATACATTTTGTATGTTTCCATTTCCCTCCACTTTGGAATCTGGGGTTCTGTGATTTGGCCTGGGGATTTTCCTGTATAACAGTTTCAAGCTGATGTGAGTGCTGAGGTCCTGGAGGCCCCACTATACACCACACTGCTCTTTGCCTATGTCATCACAGTTGTCCATACATGTGTATTCCTTGGGCAGATTATAAAGCTGTGGAGATGTCTGATGTCATCTCCAGAATTATGTGTAATGTCTGTCTCTACACTTTAATTATCCAAGATGTAAAATCCCTTTTGTGAAAAGAGGTGAAATATAATCTCAGGTTTCTGCTGGACAAATACTTGTGGCCTAGACTCTTGAGACCATACCTGTCTAGACTGCCCACCACCCCTACTGAGTGAACATAGAACCTCCTCCATCTGGAATCCTAGCTTCTGCAGTTCTGGGGCCAGGATAACAAGTTTCCAAAGGTGAAGAAGGTGTCAGTACACAGAATCAAGAAAGTGGCCTTCCAGGGCTGGAGTAGTACAGGACCCAGGCTGAGTTCATGTCTTCCTGAAAGCACATGCTCATGGAATTCTCTCTTCTTGGGGCCAGTCCCTCCCGCAGGCTACATCCAGAGACTAAACTATGGAAGTACAAAGAGAAGAAGGCGATGTCATTTCTGCACAACGTACAGACAGACACCATCAAGGCTCGTAAAGACCTCCAGGAGCTCAAGAAAGAGAATAACTTCTATAGGTAAGTAGTGGTCGGGGAGACCAACAGTTCTGGAATGGCCATTTCTCCATTCCTTTAAGTCTGGAGTCTGTGTGTGTCCCTTCTTGTGTGTCCCTTCTGCTTTTGAACCATGAGTGTGCCTTGGGCCTTTTGGACTCCGTCTTCATAAGTCTGAAAGAGACTGTCACACCTCCCAGCTTCGGTCAGGCATCCTCAGGAGCCTCTCCATAGAACAATGGTTCAGATCCTGAGAGGTTTATTATGCAGTACTCTGCGTATGGGGCCTCTGCACGGTGTTACCCAGCTGAGTGGGATGGAACACATAGATAGTATGCCCTCTCCTTGGTTCTACTCACCTACGTTGATGGTATTTGCCCCCTACTAGTTGATGTTGCCCCAATGCATTGGGCTGTCATGGATAAAAGGAGATCCCTCTTTCTTTCTTTCTTTTTTTTTTTGAAAGACATAGGCCTTATTAATATTTGGGCTGCAGCAATCCTTTTTTCTTCCCTGAATTGGCTGTTTGCTGTTTGTGCAGCTGTGATGGATGCAGGAGGTATATTGTGTTAGATCTTCATGGGAACCTGGGTCCTGGTGCAGTTAATGGCACCTGGATGTAGTAATGGGAGGAAGTAGCAGGCTGCAGGATCTTACTATGCAGATGTTGTTTCCAGCAACCTGCAGAAGCGGATAATGACTGAGAAGAATCTTGTACAGAAGCATTTGGACACACTGAACCAGGAGAAGATGGCAGTATATGTTGACCTTACTCTAATCCAAAAATATGTGGTTGACTTCAACCCAAATGATAAAGAAGAACAGGAGAAGACCAGCAACCTCCAGACCCAACACCATCAGGTAGGTACAAGCATCTGAGTTTGGCTAATACTGTCAGATGACATTTGCACATTGAATCCATCTTTGCTTTAGCCCAGCACCTTTCTAATCCATACTCCTAACCAGCCACCCACCTCATGCAATGTACTTGTTCATTGCTCTGTCTATGCTCAAGTATTCTGGGATGTTGTCTGTTGTGAGACACTGAATTATGGGCAAGTGTACCTTGTTGCTTTGCTTGAAGCTGCAGTCCAATAAGGGTAACAGATGAATAACCTGTCACATTCCTGCATTTTGTCATGTTAGGAAGCAGTTGTGCAGAGCTTTGAGTGAGTTCTGGGTCCTGAGACAGGATCATGCAGAGGTTCATGTGACATCCCACGTCCAAGCACCTTGGAGGGATTATAGCCAAGTGCAAATGTCAAATGAGTGGTTCTCATTATGCTTGACCTGGGTAGCATGTGGCCTTCTCCTTTCTTCCTGTAACCCAATGAGGTCTTTTCCATTGCCCTGTTTTTGGTTTGCACTGATAGAAGTCTGAGTGGCAGCTTCTTAGCTCATGTTTCTGTGAGTGTTGCTGGATATTTTCCCTGCCTTCAGATTTAGCAACAACAGTTTCAGTTAAAAGTCAATGTTGACTGTCATGTTGAGGTGGTGGGAGGCAGCAGCCTGAGAGCTGACATGAAGCTCCCCACCAAGTCTATGTCTTAATAACTGCCTTCCTCTCCCAGGTCTCAGAAACTGCAAGAGAGCTGAAATCGGCCACATCCCAGAAAGAGCACCCTCAGCAGGATGTGTTGCCACCTCAGGAGCCTCCTACTAAGTTCCATCCTCAACAGCCAGAGAATTCCTTGGATCAATCTTCCACAGAGTTCCTTCATCAGTGTCAATAAGCCGGAGTCTCACCCAGTGAGCCAGCCTGGTGGATTTGGTGTCTTATTCCCCTTCCTGTTCTTATAAGACCTGTGGAGAGAGAACTAAGCTGACAGTTGCCACCAACTGTCCAAGAGGAGAAACAGCTGCAGTCTGTGCTGCTAAGTGTGCAGGGAGAGAAGGCTGCTCAACAATGTTTTCTTCAGGGTTTGTTTCAAGTTTTGTTTTCCATTGTTCGCATTTTCATTATGTTATAGGGAAGTTATATGTTCTTATTATCATTTTTCGTTTTTGGTTTTTGCTTTTAATTCTTTATATTAACTGTTCTTTTTAAAAAAAGAATGTTTTTTGAAATTTTCATTTTTTTATGAATAAAAATTGATTTTCAACTCTTGACTCTTTTTGTTTGTAGTATCTCACCTATGTTTCAATATATTAGCAGAAATTCTATCAGTTCGACATCCAGTAACATAAGACAATATATGTTATTGAGATAACACCCATGAGATCAATGGTTTACATACATGAATCCACAGTACAGTGATTGCAGTCACACCTCACAAAAACTGTCCTTTCAGAGTTAGTTTACAGTTCACTCAAGAGCATGGTGTATTGGTAAGAGCACCAATCTGACCATCACTTTCCAGATGACCTAATATAGGAGCCTTGACATCTCTCAGCTCATGGGCGAAATGGAACCTCCTTAATATACAGGTTGCAAATATTTAGTGAATTCTTACCATCCGTCTGTGATGGACTCTTCGAGTTATTTTTCACTGAATAAACAAGACTTTGAAAAGGAACTCAGTAGTATTACCAATGTGTATTCTGAACATTTCAAGACCTAACATATTCTATTTTTTAGACTTGGGAATATTTGCATATGCAATAGCTCATAGGTAATATACACCTACAATTTATTTGTGATTCCTATGTATCTTATGCTACCTGAGAAGAATTTTTTCTCAATTTTCAGTAATTTTGTACAGAAAACACTTCCATGGCATAGAATTTTTTAGGTGCGACAAGTATTTCGTTTCTATGTGTAACAGAAAATAATTTGAATTTTAGATCATTTCAGTTTTAGGCTTTTCAGATTAAGAACCCTCAACCAGAGGACTATAGTTTAGAATCCCATGATTTTTTTAATGTTAATCAATGGTTTTATAAATTTGGTAATGCTCAATTACAAGATGCCCATACAATTAGAAGTGTAACCCAATACCCAACCTAGATATATCAACTATCTTGACTGACGGAGACATATGAACATCTGCCTCCATGTTGCCTCCACACACATATCCCCCCTCTCGTCACCTAGGTCTTGCCTTTATAAGTTACTTGGCCTTTTTCCCTTACTGCATTTAATATTCTTTCTTTTTTTGTTCACTTGGTGTTTTGATTATTATATGACTGGAGGTATTTCTTTTCTGATCTAGTGTATTTGGCGTTCAATAGGCTGTATGTATGTTTATGGGCATCCCATTCTTTAGATTAGGGAAGTTTTCTTCTATAATTTTGTTGAAGATATTTATTGACCCTTTAAGTTGGGAATCTTCATTCTCATCTATACCTATCATCCTTAGGTTTGGTCTTCTCATTGTGTCCTGGATTTCCTGGATGTTTTGTGTTAAGAACTTTTTGCATTTTGCTTTTTCATTGAGATTTGTGTCAATATTTTCTATGGTATCTTCTGCACTTGAGATTATCTCTTCTATCTCTTGTATTCTGTTGGTGATGCTTGCATCTATGACTCCTAATTTCTTTCCTAGGTTTTCTATCTCCAGAGTAGTCTCCCTTTGTGTTTTCTTTACTGATTCTACTTCCATTTTTATGTCCTGAATGGTTTTGTTCAATTCCTTCACCTGTTTGGTTGTGTTCTCTTGTAATTCTTTAAGGGATTTTTGTGCTTCCTCTGAAAGGGCTTCTACCTGTTTACCTGTGTTCTTCTCAAATTCTTTGAGAGTGTTATTTATGTCCTTCTTAAAGTCCTCTATCATCATCATTAGAAGTGATTTTAAATCTGAATATTGCTTTCCTAGTGATATGGGGAATTCAGGACATTCTTGTGTGGGAGAGCTAGGTTTTAATGATGCCAAGTACCCTAGGTTGCTAATGCTTATGCTCTTGTGCTTGCCTTTTGCCATCTGGCTCTCCTTAGTACTACCTGCCCTGTCTCTGACTGGAGCCAACATCAATCTAAATGAATAGAATCTTGAAGCAATCCCACTAAAATCAGGAACTAGACAAAGCTGCTCACTCTCTCTCTACCTATTCAATAGAGTACTGGAAGTCCTATCCAGAGCAAATAGACAACAAAAAAAGTCAAAGGAATACAAATAGGAAAGGAAGAGTCAAAATTTCACTATTTGCAGATGATATGATAGTATACTTACATGGTCCAAAAACTTCCACCAAAGAACTCCTAAACCTGATAAACAACTTCAGCAAATTGGCTGGATATAAAATTAACTTAAACAAATCAGTAGTCTTTCTCTACTCAAAGGATAAATAGGCTGAGAAAGAAATTAGGGAAATGATACCCTTCACAATAGTCACAAATAATATAAAATACCTTGGTGTGAATCTAACCAAGCAAGTTAAAGATCTGTATGACAAGAACTTCAAGTCTCTGAAGAAAGAAATCGAAGATCTCAGAAGATAGATAGATCTCCCATGCTCGTGGGTTGGCAGAATTAATATAGTAAAAATGGTGCTATGGTGTGAATGTGTATTCTACAAGTTCATGGAGGAGAACTTCTTCTTCACATTCACTTGGATCGTGTTTGGAAATGAGACCTTTAGGAGATAGTTACAGTTAGACGGAATCACAAGGTGGGCTCATAATAGTATTGGTGGCTTTATAAGAAGAGAACGAAAGACTTAAATTCTAGGAGCATGCACTCTTTCTGTTGTGTGATGCAACAAACAGGTACTCACCAGATGCAACTCCTTCATCTTGAACACTTCAGTAATCAGAACTGTGGGCTGGATAAAGTTAAATTGTTTATAATTGTCCAGTCTGTTGTTTTTTGTTATAGTAACAGAAAATAGATGAAGACATTAAGCACTCTCGAAACAAACTAACTCTGAGACTTGGGGTATGTGAGTAAAAGAATAATTTCAGGTCAGAGTGTGGCAGATGGATTGTAAGAGAGAACGGGTAGGAGAGGAGAGGAAAGGGCGGGAGTAAGAACAGCGTGTATGGAGCTGGTATGCAGCTCAGTCAGTAGAGTGCCTTGCCCAGTATACATACAATCCCTGATCAATCAATCCCCAGCACTACAGAAATCAGACTTTGTAGCTCATGCCTATGATCCAAGCACTCAAGAGTTAGAGGCAGGAGGATCAGAAGTACAAGGGTGTTCTCAGCTGCATAGTGAAAGGACAGCTAGGATACATGAGATTCTATCTCAAACAAAAACAAATATGTAAAAATACTAACATAAAACCCACTAATTTGGATGTTAACCTAGTATCTCATTTAAACTCTGTTGCCCCCCTCCCAAAAGCTAGGCATGATGGCACATGACTTTGATCTCAGTACTCAATGGGCAGAAGCAGGCAGATCTCTGTTAGTTTAAAGACTGCCTGTTCTAAATGGTGAGTGCTGAACCAGTCAGGGCTGCATAGTGAGTCTCTGTCTCAAAAGAAACAATCAGAAAGAAAGAAAAAAAGTCAATGTTGTGTTAAACAGTAAGGTTGATGATGTCTTTCACTCTTGATTCTAATCGATCCCAAAGGAAAGTTTTCAGGCTCTCAATAGGTTATGATGACTATGACCTCTTTCCTTCCTTCCTTCCTTCCTTCCTTCCTTCCTTCCTTCCGCCTGTCTGTCTGTCTGTCTGTTCTATCTTTCTAAAAGACAGGCTGTCACTATGTGTGTTGCCTCATAAGAAGTTCTTTTGGGATCCTGATGTATGTGGCCTCTTAGGGTTCAGGTAAAATGTGTTTCTGGGTATTGGGAGCTGATGTTGAGGAATCTGGGTGGTGGGCTGGGGGCAGTGCTGGAGGTACTAGAGAACCCCAGGAAAAATCGAGGTGTTCCACTGGAATCTGTTTCATGCCCTAGGAATGAAGGCAGAGAGCAAGGAGAAGACACAATAGAAGGTTTGCTACAGAGCTTGACATAACACTGGGTGTTGGACTCGGAGGAATGGAAGGAAGATCTGAAGTCAGCCTGTTGGCCTGGTCAGAGTGGCCTGGGGGATGCCAGTGAGTGCCTGCTGCAGTTGAGTTCTGGGATAAAGCCATGAGTAGGGGGAGGGAACTGAAGACAGGAAGATTTTTGCGATCCACCAGAGACGGGGCAGGTGGGCCTAAGGTGGCCGCTGCTGGATTTGGAGTGGCCGAGGGAGAGGTGAAGATCTGTGGTTAGCCTTGCTTGTGTAATTTCAACATCTTCATCTTGCTTGTAATTATATTTTATATCAGCATTTCTCTTTTAGGTTCAAAGGAAATTCAGTTGCTTCACAATTTAAGGCTACTAAATGCCACTTACAACTAGATACACACACCCAAAAAACTATGACAACTTTTGAATATGAGGCAATCTTTTTAAATAGTAATCATATTAAGACTTAACCTCCTGGCTTAGAAAATCTTAGATATTTGGAAACTTTAAGTTTTGGTAAAAAAAAAAATATATATATATATATATATATGTTAACATATGCACCAGATTCTTTGTCTAGTTGGAAAAAATTTGAAAATTCTCAATCTGGAGTATAACCAATAACAATACTTTCTAAATCACTATGCTTTCTTCCAAAATTAAATTCTCTAAACCTTACTGGAAACATGATAGGCAGTTTGCCGAAAGAAGTCAGGGAACTGAACAATTTAGAAAATCTTTTAATGGATCACAATAAACTTACTTTTTTGGCTGTGGAAATTTTTCAGTTGCCCAAAATAAAAGAACTTCACCTAGTTGACAATAAATTGGAAGCCATTTCACCCAAAATTGAGAATTTCAAAGAACTCAGGCTGCTTAACCTTGATAAAAATTTATTGCAAAGCATACCAAAGAAAATTTCCCACTGCGTAAATTTGGAGTCTCTGTCTTAGTGATATTAATATAGAAGAACTTCCTAAAAGAATATGTTGGAGGCTCTTCCCCACTTTCTTCTTTATTAGTTTCAGTGGATCTGGTTTTATGTGGAGGTCCTTGATTGACTTGGACTTGAACTTTGTACAAGGAGATAAGAATGGGTCCATTTGCATTCTTCTACATGCTGACCTCCAGTTGAACCAGCACCATTTGTTGAAAATGCTGTATTTTTTTTCCATTGGATGGTTTTAGCTCCTTTGTCAAAGATCAAGTGATCATAGGTGTGTGGGTTCATTTCTGGGTCTTCAATTCTATTTCATTAATCTTCCTGCCTGACTCTGTATCAATACCATGCAGTTTTTATTGCTATTGCTCTGTAATACAGTTTGAAGTCAAGGATGGTGATTTCCCCAGAAGTTCTTTTATCGTTGAGAATAGTTTATACTATCCTGGGTTTTTTGTTATTCCAAATGAATTTTCAAATTGCTCTTTCTAACTCTACGAAGAATTGATTTGAAATTTTGATGGAGATTGCATTGAACCTGTAGATTGCTTTCGGCAAGATGGCCATTTTTACTATATTAATCCTGCCAATCCACAAGCATGGGAGATCTTTCCATCTTTCTGAGATCATCTTTGATTTCTTTCTTCAGAGACTTGAAATTTTTGTCATACAGATCTTTCACTTGCTTGGTTGAAGTCACACCAAAGTATTTTACATTATTTGTGACTATTGTGAATAGTGTCATTTCCCTAATTTCTTTCTCAGCCTGTTTATCCTTTGAGTAGAGTGGGAAAGAGCCTCGAACACATGAGCACAGGGGAAAAGTACCTGAACAAAACACCCATGGCTTATGCTCTAAGATCAAGAATTGACAAACAGGACCTCATAAAATTGCAAAGCTTCTGTAAGGCAAAAGACACTGTTAATAGAACAAAACAACAACCAACAGACTGGGAAAAGATCTTTACCAATTCTATAACTGATAGAGGGCTAATATCCAATATATCCAAAGAATTCAAGAAGTTAGACTACAGAGAACCAAATAACTCTATTAAAAAATGGGGTGCAGAGCTAAACACAGAATTCTCAACTGAGGAATACCAAATGGCTGAAAAGCACTTAAAGAAATGTTCGATGGCCTTAGTCATCAAAACAAATCAAAACAACTCTGAGATTCCAACTCACACCAGTCAGAATGGCTAAGATCAAAATACTCAGGTGATAGCAGATGCTGGTGAGGATGTGGAGAAAGAGGAACACTCCTCCATTGTTGATGGGATTGCAAGTTGGTACAACCACTCTATAAATCAGTGTAGGGGTTTCTCAGAAAATCGGACATAGTATTACCTGAGGAACTAGCTATACCACTCCTGGGCTTATACCCAGAAGATGCTCCAACATATAACAAGGACACATGCTCCACTATATTCATAGCAGCCATATGTATAATAGCCAGAAGCTGGAAATAGCCCAGATATCCTTCAACAGAAGAATGGATACAGAAAATGTGGTACATTTAAACAATGGAGTACTACTCAGCTATTTAAAACAATGAATTCATGAAATTCTTAGACAAGTGGATGGAACTACAAACTATCATCCTGAGTGAGGTAACTTAGTCACAGAAGAACACACATGATATGCACTCACTGATAAGTAGATATTAGCCCAAAGGCTTGGAATACCCAAGATACAATTCACAGATCACATGAAGCTCAAGAAGAAGGAAGACAAAACTGTGGGTGCTTTGGTCCTTTTTAGAAAGGGGAACAAAATACTCATAGGAGCAAATATGGAGACAAAGTGTGGAGCAAAGACTGAAAGAAAGTTCATCCAAAGACTGTAACACCTGGAGATTCATTTCATATACAGTCACCAAACACAGACACTATTTTGGATGCCAAGAAGTACATGCTGACAAGAGCCTGATATAGCTGTCTCCTGAGAGGCTCTGCCAGGGCCTGACAATACAGATGCAGATGCTCACAGACAACCTTAGGATTGAGCACAGGGTTGCCAATAAGGTCCCCAATGGAGGTATTAGAGAAAGTACTGAAGGAGCTGAAGGGGCTTGCAACCTCATAGGAAGAACAATAACATCAACCAATCAGATCCCCCACAGCTCCCAGGAACCAAACCACCTACCATGGAATACAAATGGAGGGGCCCATTGCTCCAGCTGCATATGTAGCAGAGGATAGCCTTGCTGGGCATCAATGGGAGGAAAGGCCCGTGGTCCTATGAAGGCTCCGTGCCCTAGTATAGGGGAATTCAAGGGTAGTAATATACACATCCTGGAGTTTTCAGGCAATCAAATCACACGTGTTTGTGTTGAAATTAAAAAAAACTGCAGCAAAATAAGAAGAGTTGAATTGAGTTATAACAATATAACGTATTTTGTGGTGGGGTTGTGTGTTTTACTATTCAACTACTCTAGTTTTAATGGAAATTATATTTCATAAATTCTTGTGGACATGTCGTTCAATAAGCAGCTGCTTCATTTAGAGTTGAATAGAAACAAACTCACCATATTGTCAGAACATTTGTGTTCTCTCACTAAACCTTGAATACCTAGATCTTGCTAAAAACCAAATAGACAATTCAACCCTGTATCTCTGCTATGGTATCACTCCATGTTCTCATTCTGTCTGATAATAAGTTCAAGATTTTCCCAAGGGAACTGTGTTCTTTAAAAAAATTTCAAGTGCTTGATATTTCAGAAAATCCATCACAGACAATACCTTCAGAAATATTCAAACTGAAAAGGATCTAGAAGTTAAACTTGTCAAACAATAATTTAACACATTTCCTGTTGAACTGTGCCAACTCCAAACTCTGAAGGAGCTGAATATAAGTCAGATAAGTAGAAAAAAGGTAAGAGTGCTCTTCTGGGCATGGAGGGGAGGGAGTCTAGGGGAATCTCAACCTGAAGAACAGGGTACATGTGTCCTGGCTAGTTGTATGTCCACTTGATGTGAGCATTAGAGAGGAGGGAGACTCAATTGAGAAAATGCCTCCATAAGATCAGGCTGTAGACACGCCTGTAGGGTATTGTCTCAGTTAGTGATGGATGGGGGAAGTCCATTGTGTGGGAGTGGGGTTCCCATCTGGTCTGGTGGCCCTGGGTTCTATAAGAAAGCAGGCTGAGCACACTATGAGGAGCAAGACAGTAAGCAGCACCCTTGCATGGCCTCTGCATCCAGCCCTCAGGTTCCTGCCCTGCTTGAGTTCCTACACTCGATTCTTTTGACTATGAACTATTGTATGGAACTGTGAGGAAAGTAAACCCTTCCCTCCCCGAGTTGCTTATGGTCACAGTGTTGAGTCACAGTTATAGTAACCCTGACTAACAACATGCAACTGCTTATATGTGTATTTTAAACAGGTGACATGTCCTATGTTTAAAAACATGGCTTAGAGACACACCATCCTACACAAAAGCTTTACAAAATGTCGTATAAATGCAAAGTAAAACAAAGAAAATTTTGTAGATTACTTTCTATTTAGTTCATTTGGAGATTCTTCAAATTGTGTGTGTGTTGTACATATATATATATATATATATATATATATATATATATATATATATATATGTATTTCTATGGGTGTGCTCATGGGTTTGTATAGGTGTATATGGGTGCATATGTGTACATACATGCATGTGGGTACATGTGGTTGCATGCATGCAGAAACTAGAGGTGTCCTCTTCGATTGTACTTCAGCTTTGCTACTGTTGCTATAGTTGCTGTTTGCAAGATGTCAGTATGAAGCCCTGACACCCCTGGAACTTGCTGTGTAGATCAGGTTGGCCCTGAACTCACAAGAGCTCTGTCTGCTTTGCTTCTTCTTGATAGCTTAAATCTTGATCTTGGGATTAAATGCGGGTGTCACCATGCCCATTGTTTCCACCTCATTTTTGCAGAGAGGGTCTCTCACTGAATTGCTCTCGCAGGAAGCTCACAAACTGGCTAGTTTAGTTGTCCAGTAAATGTACCTCCACCTCAGCTCAGGCTTGTGAATTGCCATGTGGGTGCTGAGAGCAAACTTGAGTCCTTCACAAGAGCACCAAGTGCTCTTAACTGTGGAGCCAAATCTCCAGCCCCGGTGGGGGGTGGGGGGAATGGTGTCAATGAGTTGCATTTGGCATGGTGATGACTGACTATGATCCCAACACTCATGAGGCTGAGGTAGGAGCATAGTGAGTTGACACCCGACCTGGGATCCAGAGAGAGACTCTGTCTTGAAAAAAAAATGTATTGGGGTAATAATTTAAACTGGCAGCATTCAATCTGGCTTTTCTCAATCAGTCGCCATGTTCCCCAGGCAGCACCATACCACCACTGCTCAGTTCAGCCCATCTGCTCAGGCGACCAAACACACCAGCCCTGCCACCCACGAGACACCAGCATTGTTCAGTTTCCACGTGTATGTGGGCTTTCCGTTGTTTTTGTACATGTCAAAGACGAGTCTTAGTCCATGGTGGTCTGATAGGGTACAAGGGATTATTTCAATCTTTTTGTATCTGTTGAGGCCTGTTTTGTGACCAATTATATGGTCTATTTTGGAGAAGGTGCTGAGAAAAAGGTATATTCTTTTGTTTTAGGATGAAATGTTCTATAGATGTGAGTTAAGTCCAATTGGTTCATAACTTCTGTTAGTTTCATTGTGTCTCGATTTAGTTTCTGTTTCCATGATCTGTCCATAGCTGAGAGTGGGATGTTGAAATCTCCCACTATTATTGTGTGGGGTGTAATATATGCTTTAAGTTTAGTAAAGTTTCTTTTATGTATGTGGGTGCCCTTACATTTGGAGCATAGATGTTCAGAATTGCAAGTTCCTCTTGGTACATTTTTCCTTTGATGAATATGAAGTGTCCTTCTTTATCTTTTTTGATTACTATTGGTTGAAAATTGATTTTATTTGATATTAGAATGGCTACTCCAGCTTGTTTCTTGGGACCATTTGCTTGTAAGATTGTATTCCATCCTTTTGCTCTGAGGTAGTGTTTGTCTTTTTCACAGAGATACGTT
This sequence comes from Rhabdomys pumilio, assembly GCA_030674055.1. Lineage (NCBI taxonomy): Eukaryota > Metazoa > Chordata > Mammalia > Rodentia > Muridae > Rhabdomys > Rhabdomys pumilio. The sequence goes on from JANHMN010000016.1 coordinate 13,200,010, forward strand.
TCCTGTATGCAGCAAAATTCTGGGTTGTGTTTATGTATCCAGTCTGATAGTCTATGTCTTTTTATTGGAGAATTGAGTCCATTGATATTAAGAGATATTAAGGAATAATGAATGTTGTTTCCTGTTATTTTTGTTATTATTGGCGTTGGAGTAATGTTTGTGTAGGGGTCTTCTTTTAGGGTTGTTGGAAGATTACTTTCTTGCTTTTTCTAGGTTGTAGTTTCCCTTCTTGTGTTGGAGTTTTCCCCCAATTATCCTTTGAAGTGCTGGATTTGTGTTAAGATATTGTGCAAATTTGATTTTGTCATGGAATATTTTGGTTTCTCCATCAATATTGATTGAAAGTTTTGTTGGGTATAGTAGTCTGGGCTGGCATTTGTGTTCTCTTAGGGTCTGTATGATATCCGTCCAGGATTTTCTGGCTTTTATAGTCTCTGGTGAGAAGTCTGGTGTAATTCTTATAGGTCGTCCTTTATATGTTACTTTACCTTTTTCTCTTACTGCTTTTAGTATTTTTTCTTTGTTTTGTACATTTGATGTTTTGATTATTATGTGACAGGAGGTATTTCTCTTCTGGTCTATAGTATTTGGAATTCTGTAGGCTTCTTGTATTTTTATGGACATCTCTTTCTGTAGGTTAGGAAAGTTTTCCTCTATAATTTTGTTGAAGATATTTACTGGTCCTTTAAGTTGGGAGTCTTCCCCCTCATCTATACCTATTATCCTTAAGTTTGGCCTTCTCATTGTGTCCTGGATCTCCTGTATGTTTTGGGTTAGTAGCTTTTTGCATTTTGCATTTTCTTTGACAGTTGTGTCAATGTTTTCCATGGTATCTTCTGCAGAGGAGATTCTCTCTTCTATCTATCTCTTGTATTCTGTTGGTGATACTTGTGTCTATGACTCCTGATCTTTTTTTTAGGTTTTCTATCTCCAGGATAGTCTCCCTTTGTGATTTCTTTATTGTTTCTACTTTCGTTTTTAGATCTTGGAAGGTTTTGTTTGATTCCTTCTCCTGTTTGGTTATTTTTTCTTCCAATTCCCTAAGGGATTTTTGTGTTTCCTCTTTAAGGGCTTCTATCTGTCTGCCTGTGTTCTCCTTAATTTCTTTGAGAGTGTTATTTATGTCCTTCTTAAAGTCCTCTAACATCATCATGAGAAGAGATTTTAGTTCTGAATCCTGCTTTTCTGGTGTGATGGGGTGTTCAGGGCTTGCTATGATGGGGGAACTGGGTTCTAATGTTTCCATGTAACTTTGGATTCTGTTGCTTACGTTCTTGCACTTGCCTTTTGCCATTTGGTTAACGCTAGTGCTCCCTGTACTTTCTGTCTCTGACTGAGGCCTCCCTTTCCAGTTATCTTGCTTGTTTCTGGTCTCCTCAGGGTCCCAATGTCTCTGTGATCTTCTCCAGCAGATCTTCTCTGTGATCTGCTCTGAATACAATGATAGCTCTAGGATGACTCAGAATATGGTGTCTCCTAGGTAGCAGTCCAGTTAGGTGTCCACTGTTCTGGGTGTAATGTCTCTTCTAGGATGTCTCAGGCTAATGTGTCCACTGCTCTGAGTGCAGTGGCTCCTCTATTATGTCTCGGGATATGTTGTCTGTCGCTCTAAGTTACTTTGGTCCTCTGCCACTCTGGGTTCAGTGGATCCTCTACTGCTCTGGGTTCCTTGCACCCTCTAGGGTGGGTCAGGAGGGATCCGGTGTCCCCAGAAGCAGACCGGGCAGGTGTCTGCTTCAGGCCTCAGATCTGGGAGAGAGGTGGAAGGGGTGTGCTATTCCGCAGGGGCGGAGTTTGGGGTTCTGCTGGAATCTGAGCACTTTCTGCACTCAGCTCTGGGCCTAGGGCAGTGAGCGAGGAGCGAGTCTTCTTACCTACTGCTCTGAGTTCCTTGCACCCTCTAGGGTGGGTCAGGAGGGATCCAGTATCCCCAGAAGCAGACCAGGCGGGTGTCTGCTTCAGGCCTCAGTTCTGGGAGAGAGGCAGAAGGGGTCTCTCTGTATCCTTCTGTCTCTGTCTTTCTTTGTGTATCTCTGTGTCTCTCTCTGTCTCTGTTTCTCTGACTCTGTCTCTCTCTGTCTCTTTGTTTCTGTCTCTGTCTTTCACTGCCTCTGTGTGTATGTATCTCTTTGTATCTCTCTGTCTCTGTCTCTTTGTCTGTCTCTTTCTCTGTGTGTCTGTCTCTGTCTCTCTATCTTGCTCTCAATTTTTCTCCATGCAGCCTGCCTTGTTCTCCCTGTCATGATGTACTGTTCCTCACAGTGTTCTCCTACATGATGGCTTCCATGTTTGTGTAGCTTTCTCTCTTTCTTAATAAATCTCATTTACCTGAAGAATCATTTTGTGACACCTGCTTTCACAAGCTGAACAGTCTCTCTCTTTCTTCTCAACAAGATTTGACAGAAATCATACCTTTTCTCTTTAAGAACCAAGAATGAAAACTGAAATCAAATTATAAATATGTACAAAAAAACAAATGTAAGAACCTGTCTCAAGAATTCTACTCTGCATTTACTATATGATAATACTTATAAAACTAGAAGAAAAAAAGTAAAAACAAATGTAAGCAACAGGCATACACTAGAACAAGTAACACCAAGATCATGTGCCTGAAATACTATAGCTGGCACATAGGAAGCTGAGTCAGGAGGATTGTGAGTTCCAGTCTAGCTTAGGCTACACAATGAGACCCTGTCTCAAAAATAAATATGTTTTGAATAGCTATGTCAGTTGACATTAGATCTCTATTATGACAACAATATGAACACTGTAGCTCAATATGTCCCTGGTGGTATATAGAGAATCTATTTGCCTTGTAACTGGTTTTGTAGGCTTAGATTTTTCAAAACCTACCTTAATAAGGGTTCTCAAATGCTTCAACCCTACTTTTAGCCCACTGTCCAAAGGTAAGGGAGAAAAGACGGTAAATAGGATAAGGGGATGTGTTCCTATCCCATCCTCGTAGTGTGTAGTTTCTAAGGATAAGGGGATGTAGACCTGTTTAGAAGTCCTAGGAGCAATTCCAATCTCTGTTGTCAGGATACCTGCAGTCCAGTTCAAAAGTGTCACCAAACACAAATCAGCAGCAGTTAAATGATCCAGAAAAAGCAACCAGGCCTCTGCCAAATCGGCATGAGTCCGCAGGAACAACTAGAAGCAGCCAGGAAGCCAGTTCTCTGCCATGCCTCTCTCAGCAAAGTGAAGATCATTGAAGACAAGGGGAAGAGTCTAACAAAGCATTGCAAAGCTAACTATGCAAGGACACTGCCATTGTCCTCTGACAATGACATTTATACTCTCTCCATTTACACTCTCTTCAAACATCATGTCTTACCTTGTGGGATGGTGGACAGTGAGAGGAAGCCTGGTAGGGTAGAGCCAAAGGCTAGAGGCCCCAGAGACTCTGAAGGGACAATAGAAGCTTCATCTGCTTCTGGCACCAAGCCCCTGTCACAGAGCCACAGCCCCCTATAAAGATTTGTAGCTATCAATCACATAAGGGCAACACCCTAAGCCCTTCCACATGTAGATGAGGATTCCTAACATCTCAGACCAAGACAATAGGAAAAGAGATGTGACCACAGTCACATAGACCCAAAACAGAGTTCTCCATGCTAAAGAGGTACCTAGAGCAGAGGCCAGAAGGGCTTACCCAATAAGCTTCCCTTCCCAGACATTCCTCCCTGCAAAAAGTATTTAATCTCAGACTCACCCTGAAAAGTGGGGTATGGTTTTAGGAATCCATTTTCCACCATGACAATAAACTACTTAGAACCATGGGCTGTTTCCTTTCACCAGGATCTGCTCTGAGGAGCCGTGAAGAAGGCCTTCACCTACAGAGCTGCAACCTAATCTTCTTTAGAAAACCTCTCCCAGCCACAGCTATCACCAAGCCCGCACCCATCAAGCTAAAGAAATCATTCCCTGCTAGGACAGGTCAGAGCTCCCCTTCCTCCGCCCCACCCTGAACCCCTGGCTGGACACTGTTCCCCACTGTTCTCTGCTCTTCTGTGACTCCCAGCAGTGCCTGGATGTCCAAGAGTCTGAGAACCCCAGGCCCCAGCCTTGTCACAGGCCTGGGATTCCCCAGAACCAACTCCAGTTTTCCCATGTCTCAGACTGTGCTTTCCCACCCCAGGAGCAGTGTCTCTGAGCCCAGCACCCACCCCAATGGCAAAGTGGGGTAAGCACAATCAAACTGCCCAAATTCTGTCTCTGTGACGAGCAGATGCAGGCCCAACAACTCTACATTACCTCAGCAAAACAACACGTGAGTCTGCATCACATGACACAACCAGAAACTTCAAACCCAGGGTTTCCTATATTTGATGGACAGTCTTCACTTAACCCATATTGGTATCTTAGAAATTGATGTTTAGATATTAAAAACTTCCCACCCACAGTTTTTTTGTAGAGTAACATTTCAGTAAGATGTTTTTTTAAAAAAAAATCAGTGGACAAGTTTATTTTTTCAATATGAGTAGGTAATCCATTTTCATTATGTGTAACTTAGATTTTCACGAAATGTACCCTCATAAGAATGTAGCTTCGTGAAGTTTAGCATATCCAAATGCATATAAACATCCTGTGCATCTAAACCCATGTTTACTCATCAATAATTCCAAATACGCGTCCCTCAGATCGGCTACCCCACAACCGCCATCTGCCTTTTGTTTATAGACTTGCTTGTTCTGAACAGTTACTGTAAACGGAATCACTAAATATGGAGCCTTTTGAATGGCTTCTTCTAAGATTTGTATTTTATTTTATTTTGCGTGTGGGGGCATTTCATCTGCATGCATGTCTGTGTAGTACTTGTATGCCCCATGCTGCGGGGGGAGGGGGGCGGGTGGCAGAAGAAGGTTACCTGAAGTTGGAGTTTTAACCAGTTGTGGGATGTCCTGTGGGTGCTGGGAATCAAGTCGGGGTACTTGAAGAGCAGCCTGTGCTCTTAAACTCTGAGCCAATCTCCATCTCCACATGGCTTCTTTTCCTTGATACATGTTAGGTGGTTGTTCTGTCTTTTGATTACTCACCTAGGAGTTTAAACATATCTCTGGGGTAACGACTTAATTCTCAGAGACTAGCCCTTCGGTGCTCTAACCTGATGGATTACTCTTGGAGATTCCTAAAATGATAGCATTATTGAGAGCTGATGAAAGGTGGGAGGTGAAAGTAGGTCACTGGGATAAGTCTTGGCCTGGCTCTTTGATGTATTCCCATTTACTGTATTCCCACTCTCTCTCTGCTTCTGCTCACCACGAGGTGAAGAAGGTCCTTTGCTACACATTCCTGCTGACATGATGTTCATGTGATGTCCAAGCACATGGGTCAGGCAGTCATGGTCCTTAGAAACCATGAGCCAAAACAAATCCTCGGGTTGGTTCTCTTAGATTTTAATTGGAGACACAAAAGCAACTAATATGTGATTTTTGTGAGGTTTATTCAGTTTGGATCACGTATTTCCATCCTATTGGAGGCTGAGTCATGTGGACATAACTTAGATTTGCTCATTTGTCAGGTAATAGCTTGAGTTGCTTCTGTCTTTCATTGGCTGTGAACATTAGTGAATAAATTTCTTAAATACCTTTACATTTCTTTGAAATATACATAAACTTTAATACTTAATTCATGGGGCAACTCTGTTATTTTGTTGTTGTTGTTGTTGTTGTTGTTTGGTTGGTTGGTTGGTTGGTTGGGTTTTTTTGGTTTTTTGAGACAGGGTTTCTCTGTGTAGCCCTGGCTGTCCTGGAACTTACTCTGTAGACCAGGCTGGCCTCAAACTCAGAAATCCACCTGCCTCTGCCTCCCAAGTGCTGGGATTGAAGGCGTGCGCCACCACTGACCGGCAACTCTGTTATTTTTAAAGACCCGTCGACTTGTTTCCCACAGTGAACCTCTGTGTCTTTCACCAGCACTGAGAATTTTAATCTCTGAGCTGATCACTCTGGAATTTGTTATATTTCCTGTTCTAACAATTGTTGTGTTAGTTAACTTTTCTGTCATGATAAACTACCACAGACCAAAGTGACTTATGGAAGAAAGACCTTACTTTGTCTTACAGGTGCAGTGTAATGTGAGGAAAATCTTAGCCATCTCCTTCACCCAAAAACAAACAAATAAACAAACAAAAAAAACCAACAAAAAAAAACAAAAAAACAAAACAAAACCAATCAACCAACCAAACAAACAAACAAAAACAACAGAAAACAGAAAAAGTCAATCCAATGCAATCACAGCAGGGCCCTTTTATTTGAGCTAGATTAGGTCCCCCCAGCTTACCCCCTCACTCCCCACCCTGTGTCACGCAGGACAGTTTTGGTGGTGGGGAGCTCTGAATATCTGAATATCTATCAGAGCAAGGCTTTATAGAAACCTACAAGCAGAGGGTGGGGTTGGGGCTGTGTTTAAGCATCTAATTGGAGAGCTACTGTGATCTTTAAACATAATTGACTGGTGCTAGGAGTCATGTCATATACTCAATTTCTGCTTCCCTTTGCATTGGTGTCTGATAGGTAGAGGGTGGGCTTGTAATTTGGTGGGTGCAGGTTTGTTGGAGGAATAACCTGAAGGTGCTGGTCTTGTTGGGGGTTAGCCTGGAGCTAGGCTTGGGTTTTGTTGGGGAGTAACTTGGAAACTAATGCCAGGTACAAGCCTGTTGGTATTCCTGAGTTTAAACTTAGGTCGGGTTCTCTAAAATGGAGTCTGAACTTAAAAGATTCGGCCTCTTAGCAGAGAGATGATTCTGTCATGGGTTGACTGCAGCTCCAGGAAGCTGAGAGATCACTTCTCTGCATGAAGCAAACTGGAAGTAGGGTAAAGCTGTATGATCTTACAGCCCCGCCCCCAGCATCTCCTCCTCCAGCATCAGCATCACCGAACCCTCTCCTAACAGTGCCACCGACTGTGAAGCACGATTTCTACGGGAGACATTGCTCACTCTGAACACAGCAATTGTACCCATAACCACAACTTCTCATCGTGGCCTCAGATCTGATTCATGATGCATCATGTTGTGTTCCCAGCTTCATACGCAGGGTTGCTTATGGCTCAGCTTGCTGTGCTTTTCACAGCTTCTGAGTGAATATATAGAAGGAAAAGGTATTCAGTGTCTTAGGCCTATGAGTAATTGGGTGTGCATTTGATTAAAATTAGATTATGTCGTGAGAAAGGGCATATACATAAAAAAAATATTACATAACCCAAGTCTGTCAAACAAAACCAAGCAGATGACTTAATCTAATCAACACAGATAATGCTGAGATTAGGTTTTGGGTCTTCTATCTGTTGATATGTCAACATTTCTGAGTATCCTGGAAGAGGTGTACTCTGAGTTGGCAACCTGTCAGTTCACAATTCTGATCACTATGTCAGGTGTCATCATCTGATACAAAGATGCCAAGATCCAAGAAGTAACAGATATTGCCAAGAATGGGAGAGGTAGAGGCTAGCAAATTTTGCAGTGGTCTGAACATGACTTATAATTTGCATGTCCTGAAACCTTTGGGACACATAACTGAAAGCCAGTGGGAATGTTTTGGCATTGACTTAAACAACAGCCTTGCCAAAACAGGCTTTTAGAAGAAAGACAAGGAAGATAGTAGTCTCATGGCGACTCCCTATCAGAGTGGGCAGATGCTGAAACCACACCAAGCATTCTGAGTACAGAATTGCTATGCCGACCTGATTTTGTGTAGCAACGCCACAACTAATTATTCCATTAAATGTTGAAAAGAAATGGTAGAAAAGTCCCTATATCTTTGGCAAAAATTTAAACAGAAGTCTTCTTTAAAATATAAGTCAATGTTAATCAACAGCATCGTAAGAAAATGCTTTCAGAGGCAGGAAAAGAAATGACCAGAATGGAGATGTAGCAATACTGGCCCTGGTAATGGTTCCCTGTGATCCTACCACCCCAGAGGCTGGAGGAGGGTTACAACTTTGATAGAGACCCCTGAAAACAGCAGCAGTTCCACACAACCTCGGTTCTCTCTAAGAGGAGCTCTGGTTTCTCCTCCAAAATGAGCGTCCCTTCCTGGAAGCTCTCTATGTCACAGTGAGAACTCAAACACAGTAATCCCTTCCAGTGAAGAGCGCTGAAAGTTCATCTCTAGATTTCCATAACAAACTGGGTCATAACCCAGTTCTCAATTTGAGCCCATCCCCTAAATGACTTTAGGGTTATCTTTACAGAGGGAATGTAACACTGAAGAATGGAATCTACTTCTGGGTGGAGACATGTAGTTGCTTCTCAAGAGCTCAGCCAGTTGGGCAGGTCTTATCATCCAGCCAAGGAACCAACCCTCCTGAAGACAAGCAGGTCTATGCTAAAACAGGCTGATAAGGAATAACCCCACTTTAATGAGCTAACGTACCTTTCCTTTCCAGAAGTCCCATCCCCCAGTGCTTACTGGCTTGCAGAAGAAGTGAATCTTCTTAAGTCTGCCTGCTTTTCTGAGGAACTTCTCTCTGTTCTAGTCATGTTTTCCCTAATGCTTGGTGTTTTTTCACTCTTTTTCTAAGGTCAACTCCCTGTCACAAGGCTGCTGATAAGTTGCATGGCTGACCTTCACACCTGATTTAACTCAAATGGTGTGGGCTGTTTGCTTCTTTGGTTGGTTTTTTGTTTGTTTGTGCATTTCTTTTCCTTTCTTTACCAGCTCCATCCTCCTCTGGACATCTGCCAAGATTTACAGGTTGCTTGCCCTTGTATTTTTCTTCTAAACTCTAACAGAATCACCACCGAGCTCCCTTCCATTTTATTCTTAAATCCTTTTATTAACAAAACTAAGATGCCTCCCCCTTCAACGGTGATCCAGATTTCTCCAGAATCACTCTGGTTCTTGATAAACTAGCTTGCCTCCATCTTGGGCTTTAAAGCCATCTTACAGTAAGAACAAACTAGATTCATTTCTTGTAGGGCAGTGGGCTGTGAGAAGCAGCTGGGTGTTTGGTTGAGCATGAGTTTCGAACCCCGGAACCTTTATCGGCAGGAGTTCAGCTCTGCTCCCAGGCCCCGGTTCTTTTCACTTAGCTTCAGTCCTCCAACAACCCCTCCCACAGAGAGGTTTATGACCATCAGTCAGTCACGAGGAACAGCCCCTTAGGCTCTCCCGCATGCAGATGAGGTATCTCCAAGCTCTCAGTTCAAGCCAATAGACATTATCTGTTGTCAGACCCTAACCCACTCCAAAACTGTATATAAGGGCTCTATTTAGGGGAAGTAAAGCATTCGTGCTCAAGAATCATCTTGGTATCCAAGAGTTTTTGTCACAAGAGCTGTAACACTTGGGGAGAGCCCTGCTCTCCTGAAACCTGCCTGGGACAGCCGGCTCTTTATCTGCCCAGCCCGGGCCTGGACCAGCTCAGCTCGAAGAGACCAGAGCAACACCTGGGCGAAACCAGTCAGCGACAGGGTGCCAGAGGCAGCAGCGGGGGCAGGCAGTCTCCCCTCCTGCTCACACTCTGTGTCCTTTGGCTTCGACCTCCCGCATCAGGCCAGCCAGAGACCTACAGACAGTGGAGACTCAGGCCGTAGGCAGCCCAGAGATAGTAGGGAGCCCTCCCTGCTCTCACCCTGTCCCCAGTCGGGAGATCGTCGTGGGACACCCTCCAGAACAAGGGACCCACAATTTCTGTCTCTGATTAAGTCTGTTTCTCCAGGATTGGCTTATGCCACACCTGTAATCTTAACTACGAATGTTCTGGACTGCCTGTTAGTCCCTACATGGCCACTCGTCTTCCTCGTTCCTTTCTCCCAGGTCCTCACTCCTCTCTCCTTCCCCAGTAAATCTATTGCATAGCATAATTTCTCAGGGGTGCAGTTTGGTATGGGCCTGCTAAAGGTACCACCTCACTCCCAGGCTGCATTATATTTCTTAACACTGCCTGTTCCAGGAAGCAGCAATCAGGCCTTTGTTTCGAGAGCATGTTGGAACCTTGTTTTAGGAGGTTGCTACGAACTTGTTATGTGTATGATCTTCTGTGACCTATTTGGCTGCTAAATTCCTCATTTGGGAACCCCCTCCTCCTGAGCTCTGAAAATTTTACCTTCCCCACGTCCAGTGCTGATCTCTTGAACCCTGCCATAGTGGTGTAAGACTCTGGCAAGCCTTAGCTTACCGGAGACTCCCTGAGTGAACCACATGGAGACAAGAACTAATGCAAAAAGCAAGAGGAATTTTAATGATCTAGTGCATTGGGGTCGTCCTACTCCGAAGGTGGAGTGGTGACCACGGACAGCCAATTTGGTCAGTTTTTATACAGTTTAAGGACTAGACTAGAGAAACAGCCACTAGGCACAATATGATTGGCAGAGCAGTGTGACTTCTGAACTGATTGGTCTTTAGGGAATGAGGTGGCAGGGGCTTCCCTTGTCCACCAGTGGCCAACAGTCATTGCGTGGAATGTGCCCTGCCCTCTCTCTCTCTCTCTTCCAAAGCTGTTCCTAAGCTGACCTGGAATGTTAATTAGCCTCTCTTTCCTGTGCTGACCAGGAATGCTAATTAGTCTCTCCATTCCTGTGCTGACTCCTTCAGTGGGAGAAAGACTGTATACACACACACACACACACACACACACACACACACACACACACACACA
>JANHMN010000016.1:13210621-13225811 GCA_030674055.1 Rhabdomys pumilio
ACACACACACACACACACACACACACACACACACACACACACACACACACACTTGCTTTAATTGATTTGGTCATAGTTTGGGTCTGTGGTCTTTCTCCTTCCATCTATGGAATGAACATTTCTACTTGCGTTCTTTTTATGATATTTGCTTTAGGTACAGGCATATTTTATTTCAAGACTAAGATACTGAAACAAGAGTAGAGAAATGTAACCAGCATGCCTGGCCAGAATTAGCAGATTCTAAATATATTTGTGTCTCTTTCTTTTAGATTACTGAAATAACGGATGTCAATAAATTTCCCCCAGGGATCTCATGCCCAGGGAGAAGGAAAACCTGAGGCCCTAGAGGAAGAGGCAACTAGATGAGAAACTGGTAAACTGATGAAAGATTTACCACTTTTCAGACCAGGCCCAGACGCTGGAGCTGAGATAACAAAGGGCAATACTGCTTATTTATGGATCTTCTTACCAGAATCTGAAAGATGGACTCAGAGGATTACTGTATCTCTTTGTCTTTCTATTCAAAGTTGCTTCAGTTTGTGTAACTCTTTTCTGCTTTACATACACACACACACACACACACACACACAGAGAGAGAGAGAGGGAGAGAGAGAGAGACAGAGACAGAGACAGAGAGACAAAGAGAGACATGCAGAGAGAGACAGAGACAGAGAGAAGTCACAACAAACACAGGCATGACACCATGCCTGTAACCCCAGCACCATACCCAATGTGTGTATGTGTGTGGGGTGTGTGTGTCTACAATAAGTTAGGCATATCTAAAACTTTTTACATAATTCATTATCACTAGTGTTAGCATTCTGTCTAACTCCACCCTCACAGTTACCTGGAAATAGCCAGGTAGGCCTGGCCCTCTATAAAAGGGGTTGCCTGCCCTCTCCTCCCTCTCTTGCTCTCTCTTACCCTTTTGGGCTCTTCCCTTTCCCTTTCCCTTCCCCCTCTCTCCACATGCTCATGGCCGGGCTCTACTTCTCTACTGTCTTCCTCTTTCTCTCTTTCTCTGCCTTAACTACCCTCTTAACTCCCCTCTCCGCATGCCGTAAATAAACTCTTTTTTATACTACACAATCCTGTGGCTGGTCCCTCAGGGGGAAGGGATGCCTTGGCATGGGCCTGCTGAGACATCCCCCTCCCCCTACCTGACTACACATCCATAGAAGATATTCTATATCTCTTTATCTTTTTATAAACACATCAACTAGTATTAAATATAATGTAAAGAAGTCAGGGCAAGCTGTCAAAACAATGGTGAGACCAGAGGATCAGAAGTTCAAAGTCATCCTTCACCTATGTAACAAGTTCAAGGCCAGACTGGGCTGCATGAAACTATGTCTTAAGAAAATGAGATAGTTTCTTACCTCTTACTCTCTTTCCTCTTTGTCCCTTCCTTCCTCATTCCCCTCCTTCCTCATTTTCATGGCCTCTCTCTCTCTCTCTCTCTCTCTCTCTCTCTCTCTCTCTCTTCTTCCTCCTCCTCTTCCTCCTTCTCCTCTTCCTCCTTCTCCTCCCTCAACTCCCCTCCCCATACCCTAACTTTACTCTATCCCATACTATTCAAAAAAATAAAAAGAATGAAAAAGAAAAAGAAAATGAGACAAAGGCACAAGGAGGGATTGTGGAGGCATGGGAGGGGGGCGGGTCATAGAAGCTAGTTCCTGTTAAATTTAAGAGTTTATTTGAACAAAGGACTCAAATCTGGGAGCTGTCAGGATCTCTTCTGGTCATTACAGCCGCAGGGGACATATATGATAGATGCATAATAAAAATACACATACATGGCACAGAAACCGTTTCAAGGTATTTGCTGTTTTCTCATCGATAAATTCTGTTTGTGTTTTACTGTTCATATTGGGGGCTTCAGTTTGCTTACAGAGGAATGGAAAGGTCAGGGAGCATTACAGCCTGATGCTTCGAAGTCAAAACTTTCTAGAACAATTCCCCCTTTTGGGGTCAGTATCTCAAAAGAGCAAAAACTTGGCATCAGTGCCACCTCCTGTGCCATGTTGGGAGAACTATGCTTGCCTCAGGGTAAAACTGAGTCAACAGTCAGGCTCACTGAAGACTTCTTGTTTGTTGTTTATCTTAGTTTTGTCTTTCTAATCACAAATCATTTGGCATCCTGTTGCTTGTTACAAACACTTCAGAGCCTTGGAGGAAAATTACAATGGAGACCATTGAGAAGATAATACCCAGCGACCTTGAGTAAGTATTGAAAGGACTCTGGCCAGCTTCACAGTAGAGAGCATGAGTCTGGCAGATCTTGCCCTTCTCCCAGGTCCCTCTGTCTTGCTAAGAACCATTAGATTATGTCCTAAAGCTAGTCACCAAGTTCTCTTCCCTTATTTGGTCACTTCCTCTTCCAGAGGCTGACTACCTTGGTCCAGCTATCAAAGTATTGAAGTCCAACAATCAAAAATCCCTTTTGGTTCACCTAATTAACATGCTTAATCAAAACATACTACTGTAACCTAGCCCATTCTAACACAGACTTCCCTTTTTTTCTCTTCTTAAAAGTTGTAATTGCAAGGTTATTTGCTGCTGGTTTTCTGAGTCAGAAAGTAGCCAATACCCCTTCCCAGATGAATAAAGAGGAAGGCTTTCCCTGTGAAAATCGGGTGTTGTAAGATTTGTGCCTAATTCTGAATCTGAAAGGGAACCCCTAATATGAGGTGGGTATCCTTCAAGTATCATAGCCCAACTCCCACAAACAAATTCAAACTAAACAGAAGTTAATGTCTAGGATAAATTGTAAGTAGTAAGTCAAGAAAATTTCTAGATTTCAAATCCAAACATGTTCCTGGTTTTGAGTTTCAATGTCTGTTATGCATCATATTCTTTCTTGAGGTTTTTTATTAGCGTATTTATTATACATAGCAATGGGTTCCATTTTGGCATCTTCATACATGCATGCATTTTTACCATACTCACCTTCCAGTACTCCATCCATTCTGTTCCCTTCTCACTGGTCCACTTCATCTTCCTTCCGAGTCAACCTAGTCACTCTTTTATTTTAATGTCTTGACTTATTGATTTTTTTTATTACCTCATGTTTTATTATGATTTTTTACAGAGCCCAGGATGAATCTCTCTCTCTCTCTCTCTCTCTCTCTCTCTCTCTCTCTCTCTCTTTTTGTTTGTTTGTTTTGTTTTTCGAGACAGGGTTTCTCTGTGTAGCCCTGGCTGTCCTAGAACTCACTCTGTAGACCAGGCTGGCCTCGAACTCAGAAATCCACCTGCCTCTGCCTCCCAAGTGCTGGGATTAAAGGCGTGCACCACCACCGCCCGGCTCTCTCTCTCATTAATGATGACCATTAAGTAAGTGCCTATAGATCCTCAGGAAAGGGACACTATGACCCTTTCCATCTCCAGCTACTATTACCTGTCTATAGTAAAGTGTCACTCTCAGAGTCCCGTCTTTCGCACACAGGATCTTGGCAGACTCAGTCTTACACAGTTTTTGTGCCATTAATCTCAACTAGTGTTGAATCAAGAGTGAAACAGCTCTGTCATGTCAGAAAGACAACACGCAGTCTCACTTCTCCCCTCACTCCCATTACTGTCACCTTGTTTTCTCCCATGATTCCTGAGCCTTGGAGGTCATCCATTCAACGGCCCTTTACTTTCAGCACTTTGAAAAAACATGTCTATGTACATCACCTGTTTTTTGTGACCTCTTTGAGTAATCCAGACACAAGCAAGCATGAAGATATCTTCTGACATTTCTATCAAGTTGTCCCCATCCAGGTTATAAAGCTGAAGAGAATCAATCCTCTCTCTACAAATCCTCCTCTCCAAAGGAGAGGGAGTGGGCTATTTAGAGACAATAAATATCAAAAGTGCAGAGCTGGAAGCCTGAAAATTCAATTTGTGTGTGAGTAGTTTGCATTCTACTGATGATATGTGGGTTTTGGTTTTGTCTTCAAAGAAGGGTCATATCCTCAGCCCACTTCTTCATAGATGTGGCTATCATGTGATTCCTGTACTCAATATGTGTTTCTCCCTCAAAAAGTGGCAACTGGTGAAATTTTGTCAGTAGGTATAATGAAAAAAAAATCCTCAGAAAAGAATTTCAAGTTGAAAAACTGTAAAATATGTTCATTTGAAATGGACAAGGCAAAACTATTCTCTGGTAAAGGTTAATAGTAAGACATAAAAATATAAAAAGGTCTGATGTCTTAGGAGGTACAATGGAGCCCCAAATAGATGAAGCAAAAACTGGTATTATGGTCAGTAGCTGAGTGAGTTTGGAATGGATTTCTACATACTCTAAGCACCATGGTACAGAGGATAGAAGAATTTAGTAGGAATGGTCATATTGGTGTACACTGCCTCGAACAAACTTCAAAAAGAACGGTTCCACATAGAAAACAAATGTACAAAAAAAACCTGTGAAAATACTCCTGGAAGGCATGCACAAAAGACCAAAGTTAGGCATCAAAAGATAGGAGACTTCAAAATGTAACTCATGATCACGAAAGTTGGACAGCTCTATGGAATACATTATCTTACTGCTAGTAGTCTCTCGTTCTAATACCGTCTAAGTTTTCAGATTGTCTCTTTAAGATAAAATCTCAGTTTCTCATACAGGTTGGTTTAGACTCATATTGTAGACTAAACTGACCTCAATCTCCTGGTAATCTTCCTGTTGAAATATCCTTAGGATTAAGCTGATAGTTATGAAATACTACAGTCAACAGGGTTTTTGTTTATTTTTATTTTTGATCATTACCATTATTTCTGACAACTTGCCGTGATTTTTTTTTTTTTACACTATACCCAATACTAGTGATGTAAATTGTGCAAAGACTTTTAGATGGGTTTGTTTTACACATTTTTTGTTTTCCAACTTTGACTCTACAAAAAAAAATGCATCATAAGTAACTTTTGTTTGTAAACACTGTATGTGTATTAAAACTTTGTCAGTACATACAAAAAATACTCTTTGAGATCTTGGCTTTTTGGCCCACATGATAATTTGTAACTCACAACAGTTTTGTTCAGTCTCATTAACTTGGGTTGCCACGGTATTTCAGACTGTAGTTATAAAGCTAGCTATGGATATTTACCAATCATAGTGATATACACTCATAAAAATTCATTTTTGATGGGGTATTTGACATAGAGTATTACTATGTAGACTTAGCTGTCCTTGAACTCCCTATGTAGACCAGGGTAGCCCCAAACTCACCGACATCCACCTGCATTTGTCTCCCAGTGTTTGGGATTATACACTATGGTTCACTTTTTGACTAATCATAGCTTAGTGCAGCTGTCATGAGTATACCTGAAAGTCTGTGATTACAAAAATGTAATTACTATTTTATTGCATAAGGTGGTATATAAATATTGCCATACTTTTACACGATACTCAGACATAGATCTTCCTTAACAGGTAAGTTTTTGAATTTGGGCTGGGTGTGATGGCATACAACTTGGATCCCACCCATCACTCCAGCTGCAGAGGCTGGTAGTCCTCCGTGAGTATGAGGTCAGCCTGGTGTACATGAGAGTTCCAGAGATGCCCGAGATGTTTCTCAAAAACGATCAAGAGCATCACTATTTTATAATACTTTGCCTCTGATCTTTATCTAAGAATTTTGATCTTTTAAGACTTCCATATTTTTGATTTACAGTATTCAATGTTAAGTCCCATTTGCCCAAGGACAGATAACATCCTGGAATGTTGGAGTTTGTTCATGTATTTTTACTTCAATAAACAAGGTTGGTTGCACCAACTGCATGTACTTGATACACAGGCAGGAGATACACTGACTCGAAGTAGTCAGGATGCATGTTTGTCCCTATTGAACTAAGGCAGGAAGTACCGTAGCTTTGTGGGTTTGGCCTTTACAGGGACCAGTCCAATGTAACTTTTGGCGTTCTCTGGGAATCATGGGTATGGACCTGACCAGTATTAAATAAAGCTTTCTTTAATTGGGTAATTGTGGAATTGGTCTCTCTCCTAGAGACTTTCAGGTTTAACAATGGCCTGAAGTCACTCCAGTAAATCAAGAAGTAGCACACTAGGCAGGCTTAGAAACGAGCGACCAAAGATCCTGTTATAGATAAGCCTACAAGATTATTTACAGCAGTGGTAATAAAAATGGAGTGGTACAAGATTCCGTGACTGATATGAGGCAGGATACTGGTATACAGTGGTATCTGTCCTCCCTCCATAGGCACTGTATATACAATTAGGTACTTCCTACATAAGAGGGAGGCAGAGTCATCTGTGGGAAGAGGTAATGAGTTTAGTAGTGTATTTTACTGATCGGCTATGATAAAATGTGAGCTCTCTAGGTAGAATTATCAGTATGGCGTCTGGACAGTCTTACTCATTCCCGGAGCTTCTTGCAGTTTTGCCAATCACTGCACTATCATCTCCAAGTTCAGCCAAAAACCTAGCTCTTAACCCTGGTTGAATGAATAAAAGTAGCTGGTCAGGACCTCATGCTAAAAGATCTGGAAGGAGGGTTATTTTGGAAGCACGTCACCAGAGATGGTTTATTTGAAGTCACAGGAGTGAGATCAGGGTAACTCCTGCTTCAGAACCAGCTATCAGAACAGGAGTTTGGGGACATCTGCCTCAGTTTACTTATGACCTGTATTTTTTTTTTTTTTTTTTTTTTGGAAGACTTGATACAATAGCACACTAAACAACTATCATTTGTTAACAGTGTGGCCCTACCCGAACAACCTGTCAAACAGACTGTACCGGCGATCCATCAGCAGGACTGTATTGTCCCCACAATTCTTGTCGCTGGGCTCAGGAGGAGCCGGTCTCACAGAACGCCCTGAGGCGACACCTCTGCAGAATAGCTGCCGAGGCCGGCGCCCCATAGAGGGGGCGGTGCCCGGGCCGCCAGCTCTGCTGACGCCACATAGGCCGAGATCACCTCAGCAGCGCGCGGTGCAATCACAGAGCTCCTTCGCCTCTGCCGCTGGCCGCCACCGCGCTGGTCCTGAGATCCCTCCGCCGGTCCCTCCGGTGCCCGCTCCCGGGGCCGTGCTCGTCAGGCACGCGGGCCCTCGTGGTCTGCGCTTCTCAGGGCATGGTCATTTCTGCAGCCATCACTTTCTTCACCGTGTCCAAGTGCCACGGTAGAGCCCGCTTCCTCGGGTCCCCTCGGGGCGCAAGGGTCCCCTCGGTGGCGCAAGGATCTACGCACCTAGCTGGGGGCGTGATCACCAGAAGGCCCCGCCCCGTCTGTGACGTCCTGGTGGCGCGCGGGCCGGCTGTGGGTGTGGGAAGGGCCCGGACCAGTTGACACCCCGAGGCCGGGGCCGCCTCCCGACGCCCACCTGCCGGCTTCTGCTCCACCTTTCCCGAGAAGCAGCGGCGACCTCGGCCTCTAGCCTACCGGGCGGATCGGAGCGACGGTCGGGATGGTACTGCTGGGCTTGCTGCAGTCTGGCGGCTCGGTGCTCGGGCAGGCGATGGAGCAAGTAACGGGAGGCAACCTGCTTTCCACGCTGCTCATCGCCTGCGCCTTCACGCTCAGCCTGGTCTACCTGTTCCGCCTCGCAGTGGGCCACATGGTCCAGCTGCCTGCTGGAGCGGTACGTGCACCCCAGGGGTCCTCGGTCTGTGCCCCGGCTAAGCGGGCGGGCTCCGGGGCGCTAGAGGTGGCGGGCACGCGGGGAGCTGGGGTGGCGGCAGCGGACGCCAGTGCTGCAGGTCATCCAGATCCTTGCGGTTGCGGTGGTCTTTCTGGTCTCGTCGCTGCAATCCGAATTCGGGGGCTGTGCTGGCCGTCGCAGTTTCTGCTGTGACAGCGGCTTTGAACTTCTGGCAAAAAAACTTCTTTGCAGCCTTTGTAGTCAGTGATGGATGTGCAGGCTGGTGGCCTCACTGGGTGGATTTGGGTAGTCTGATTGATCACCTTGGGCATGGCTCTAAGTGCAGAGCACTGTACTCACTTTGCTGTGGGTTGTCGGAGGTGTCTGAGCTCTTTGTGAGGGCCTTGATGGCAAGTTAAGGGCAGTTGCGACCCCGGTGGCCATCACTCTCCATACTGCCTTGTGTGTTAAGTATACTGTGCGCTACTGGGGATAATGATGATTAATATCAGTGTCAGGGAGGTTGCAGACAGTTCATAAGTGACTTGGGAGTGTGGTGAGCGCTTTCCTGTGACGACTATTAAAATACGAGTTTTTCTAGCGCAGCGCTACACCAAACCACTAGTTTTAAGCCACCCAGATATATTTGATGAATACCTTTATAATCAACATTCGGTAGCTTTGAAAACCATCCCTTTGAAAGTGACAATGAGAGCTGGAGAGATGGCTCAGCGGTTAAGAGCACTGACTGCTCTCCCAGAAGTCCTGAGTTCAATTCCCAGCAACCACATGGTGGCTCACAATCATCTATAATGGGATCTGATGCCCTCTTCTGGTGCATCTGAAGACAGCTACAGTGTACTCATCATATAAGATAAATAAATACAAATCTTAAAAAAAAAAAGTTAAAAAAAAAAAAGAAAGTGACAATGAAATATAAAAACGTAACTGCACTGTACCCAGCATTAAGTTCCAACTAAGTTACTTTAAAAATAATCTTTGAACTCAAGCAATGGCTAGGCAGTTACTATTTCTTACTTTAATTAGACATAAGATTTTAAAGGATTATTATTATTGTTATTAATTTTGGGATGAGGTCTTATAGCCCGGGGTGGCGGTAGAACTTACCTATTCAGGCTCACCTCGGCACATCTTCCAGCCTTCACCCCTGGGGTGGCATTACAAACCCAGCTTCCCACGGATCTCTGAGGAGATAGTGTTTGTCACTAGAAAGACAAAGGTGCCTTATTCTGAAGTGCTGTGAGGTTTTGGTGCTTTGAGATCACTAAAGATTAGACAAACATCATCCATTTTCATCATGGGTGATGAAGGTTTTCTTCACAGACTTGCAATGTGCATTTTGTGGCTTCTAAAGCCCCTTAAAGACTACTACAGAATTTCTGCCGAAGAGGGTTCATTCTCATTCATAATGGTGGATCTAGACATTTGCATCAGAGACGCGTAGCATGCTGACTTTTCCCTGTAAATTCGAGAAACATTTTCTTTTCTTGTGGGTTACTGTTTGGCTTTTTCTGTTCTAGAAAATATCGGGCAAGACTCTGGGATTGAAGGGAACAGTAGTAGCCTGCAGAAAACACAGAACTGTAATCAACTCTCCTGTTTGTTTGCTCCACTAATGGCTAGAAAGGTTGCCTGAAGCCTCCAATACTATTGGATGGTGTGGGTAATTTCCAGTGTTTAAAATTGAAGTGCCTTCCTGCCTAGTCTATTTTGAATTTTTTTTTTTTGTGCTATACCTTCTCTAAATAGACTATATGATTTTTTTAAAAAAAAAAATTCTCAAGCTGGCTATCAAATGAAACTTTTCTTTTAATAAAACGAAAGCTAAAGCTTTCATTTTTCTCTTGCAGAAAAGTCCGCCGTATATTTACTCTCCAATCCCATTCCTTGGTCATGCGATAGCATTTGGGAGAAGTCCGATTGAGTTCCTGGAAAATGCATATGAGAAGGTAAGTCTTCTAAATACCCAGAGGCAGAGGAGCTGCTGTGGAGAAGTGCTTTTCTTTAAACAGAAAGACATTTGTAAAAAGATTGCACCCTTCCTGCTTATTGGCAGTATTAAAAACATGAAATGAGAAGACTTCATTGATGCTTAGCTTCCCAGAGTGTCTGTCCTGGGGTATAGTCTCTGAGATATGAGGAGACCTGGAGTTCCAACAAGCACGTTTTAAAAAATAAGTCTTACAATTTATTTTTCCAATTATAGTCAAGGTTGACACCTACTTTTCTTAATCATGTATCTTTGGAATGTTGTGTCTTATATTTCTGGTTCTGCCCGTCCCGTGGGATTTTAGTGTCCACTTGGGTGGTGTGGGTACTCAAGTCTTTGCTTCTTCTCTTGAAAACGGTGCTTTGGCATCAGGTCAGCCAAGACTGGCTTTGGAGTTCTTGTTAATTATTTCACTTCCCAATATTATTTAACGGAACTCTATCTTTTGTTTTAGTATCTAATTTTAAAGTATTCTTTGAGAATTTTGTAAATGTATACAAGTATTTCAACGGTATGTATTTCAGTCGTATGTATTTCAATCCTAGTCACTGCCCACTTTCCTCTCCCAGTTCCGCCTTAGCCCTTCCCCCATGTCTCCCTCTCAACTTTTTATCATGTTCTACAAAACAATCCACTGAGTCCAGTTAGTGTCATCTATATATGCATGTGGTCAACCTACTTGGGACCACATCCTTAAGAAACTGACTCTCCAGCCTTTAGCAGCCATGGTCTGTCATCAGTTCCTCAGCTAAGAGGTTGTTGGATCTTTTGTGTACTTCCTTGCATCCTAAGTCTATTCTTGACACTTTTTTAAAAAGATATCATTTTAAATCTGTGTAAGTCTGTGTCTCTGATAGTATGTGCATCTAAATGCAGTTGCTTGCCAAGGCCAGAAGAGGGCACTGGATCCCCTAGAGATGAAGTGTGAGCTGACCAGTATGGGCCTCTGGGAACCAAACTCAGATCCCCTTCAAGAAAAGAGGCATACACCAGTTGTTTATACCATATTTCTGATTTACTTGTGCAAATACTTAACTTGTAGTGATTCTTTGATGTCATTTGATTCGTGGATTCTGGTGATCAAACTCTGACCACTAGGCTTGATGGCAAATGATTGTTACCTATCTGGCAATCTCAGCAGCCCCAATTAAATTAGATTTTAACAAAAGGGAAAAAAGTATATTCTTTTAAATGTTGATTAAAGAATTCAATATAGCCTGTATAGAACAAAATAATACTTAAAAACTAATATGTCTAATACTGAGAGCAATGGACTGAAGCTAACAGTGACATTTAATGAGAGGATACATCAGAGCTCTGATGTTTTGCATGGCAGAAAATATTTTCAGGATAAGCAGTGTAAAAGAAGAAATGATTGTGTTTATACTGCTTTTGTGATGAAGACAGGAGGAGGGGTGTGGCCAGATGAAAGCACATGCTTCAGCGTGTCTGCAGATTTGGAGCTCTCAGAGAAGTATTATTCTGTGACGTAAGAAATGTCTTTGTAACACAGCCTTGGGTCTTCTTCTCTTTAGTATGGACCTGTGTTTAGCTTTACCATGGTGGGCAAGACCTTCACTTACCTTCTGGGGAGTGACGCAGCCGCCCTGCTCTTCAACAGTAAAAACGAAGACCTGAATGCAGAAGATGTCTACGGTCGACTGACGACGCCCGTGTTTGGGAAGGGAGTTGCATATGATGTGCCAAACGCAGTAGGTGGTGCTTCTGTCCTGGATAAAAGACAAGTCTAAACTATAGTTCGTTCCAACTAGTTGTGTAATGTTACACATGTATACATGTGTAATGAAGATTTCATTTATTCCCTAGCTTAAGAAATCTGACAATTTGTGACATTTAAAAAGAAACCATGGGTAGCTGTTTAAGGGATGGGTGTTTTGTTTTGTATTGGTTGGCAAGGCTTATTCATAACTTATTCAGGTGTTATGCATACAACATAGATTAGATAACAGACTTGGGTGCCTGGTGAACTCTGGTCAGGGCCAAAATAGATATAGCCCACTCGAGTATGGCAGTTAAAGGTCAGTATTAATGTTTCTGGAGTTGGGAGTATTCAGGGAGATGAAGGTCTCCCTTTACATCCAAAAGCAATAGTTATCGAACATTTTTGCTCAGTTTCATCTCTGTTATCTTAAATATATTTTAGTAGACTTAAAATCTTAATGTCTCAAAGGCTGTTAGTTATTTTAACAGACAAGTTTTTATTCAGGCTGTTCTAGGCTTCTGGAAGATAGGTGGTGGTATTTAGATAAAGAATGAGAACAGACAACGGAAGATAAAATAACAGTGGCATAGAGTGGGCTTTGGGAATCGTGGATTGACTGGATTGGTTTGGAGGGTTGGAAGATGACAGGAGGAAGGCGGGTCCCTGAGTAGAGCTGTGGATTATTAGAAGATGAGAAGTGTGCTTCCTGAGTTACTTTCTAGGACCCAGGGGGAGGACCCTTCTTTAAGTGTGTTCTTTCAAATACATGGCCTGGATGTCATATATGGTTAGTTTGTAAAAATCCTGTTATTGTTTTTATTTTCAAATTTAAGAACATTGTTTCCTCTGTGATGCAGTTAGGGTTACATGTTATATCTCAGAATAAAATAAAAGTGTCTTTTAATGTTATATATACCCTTAATTTTTTTTTAAGGTTTTCCTGGAGCAGAAGAAAATGTTAAAAAGTGGCCTTAACATAGCCCACTTTAAGCAGTATGTTCCTATCATTGAAAAAGAAGCAAAGGAATATTTTCAAAGTTGGGGAGAAAGTGGAGAAAGAAGTAAGCAAAATGCATTACATTTGTCTCATTCTTTTCTCTCTATGTAGAAAACAAAACACATTATGTGCAGAAGTGCCATGTCTCTAATGAGAAGGAGGTGCTGATTCCTGTGCAGTTGTAATGGCAAACCCAGCCTTTATAGAGCACTAATAAGAATTCTCTTCAGAGAGGCAATTGTCATGTCTATGCCAGGAGCAATATCTGTCTAGGCCAGTAGGATCTCAGGCAGCAGGTTGCCACCTTCCGAGGCTGGCCATCAGCTCCCGTAAAAGGTGTAGACACTTTATTTTTAGAACACCGGAAGCTGATGTGATGTGTTTCCTAGTCTCAGAGGAAGCTGATGTATACATTAGAATGCCTAGTAATTAACTTGTGAAGAGCCTTTCTGTATAGTTAGGGATCCTCCTGCTCCTGCATCCTGAATACTGGGATTACAGGCATGATTTCACCTAGAATGGCAAATAATTGTGGCACATGCCTGGAATTCCAGCACTTGGGAAACAGAGACAGAAGGATTACAAGTTCAAGGACAGCCTGTGCTACATAGCACAACTCATGTCAAACCAAAAGTCTAAAACAAAACTCTGAAAATAAAGCATGAGGTGTGTCATTACGAGCATCAAGAGGACCGGGGTGCTTTCCGAGTGGGAAGTCAGATGTGACAGTAGAGCTCAAAACAGAGTGAGATGCTTCTTGCCACTTTTAAGTACCATCCAGTGGGCCTACCCGATGCTTGTCTCCAGTGCTGGGTTGTGTAATGGTGGTCATAGTACATACAGACTAGACTGCTGTGTTTATGCCTCTGGTTTTAGGACCTGCTATATATATTCTCAGGTTTTTTTGTCACAATTTCCTTATATGTTCAAGAAAAAATTTTAAAAGATTTTTGGAGATAGTATTGAGAATGCCTTTTTTCTTCCCCTCAGATGTGTTTGAAGCGCTGTCTGAGCTCATAATTTTAACAGCCAGCCATTGTTTACACGGAAAGGAAATTAGAGGTCAACTCAACGAGAAGGTGGCTCAGCTGTACGCAGACCTGGACGGAGGTTTTAGCCACGCTGCCTGGCTGTTGCCAGGTTGGCTGCCTCTGCCAAGCTTCAGGTGTGTATGTTACACGGCAGTTACTGTACTGTTGGCGTGCTTTCTAATTTGGGTACCTCAGGAGCTTCCATTTTATAAGAATTCAAGACAGGTCTTCTTTATTTAGTAAGCTCATTTAAAGTAAGTTTAATTTGATTGACCACCGAGTCTGAGTCAGTCTGTCTTTAAAAACACAGAAATCTTGTTTGTTTTAATCCCAGGTGTAGGATATGGGGCTGCTGCTTCACAGTGGCTGACTGATTTGCCTCATACTCTAGAAGGGGCGTGGTTTTGACAACCGCAGATAGTTTCTGCGAATGTGTGATGCTTGGAATTTTGGGGACTTTTAAGAGGACGTATAAATGTTAGAGCTCTAGTAGAAGGGGCTGGTTGGCTGATTGGTGGTTGTTTGCTCTTGGATACTGTTGGTTGCTATTGGATGCTGTTGGATGCTGTTGTTTGCTATTGGATGATGTTGGTTGCTGTTATTTGCTCTTGGATGCTGTTGGATGCAGTTTGTCAAATAGTTGTGCCAAAAGAGACAGAAAGAAGAAATTAGGTATCCGGACAACAAAGATCAAATTTGCCCCAAGGAACTCAAGGCCCCTATTCAGCAGGAAGTAGTCTAATATCATCTCCCCCTTTCCCCCTCTCCTTTTTTTCTATCTAGTATTAGGAGATTGAAAGGGTGGGAGAAGAGGGGTGGAGAAGGGTCAAAGAGAAGAGACCCCACAAACTAGCCTAAAGTCAGGCTACAGTGGTCTGTTGCAATATTCTGTTTGCCTAATACCTTCTTGGTATTCCAAGTAGTCTCTCATCTGTACTTAGAGATACCATGTTTTCAAAGCACTTGTCTGAAAGTCTTCCATGGCTTTTTTAGAACCTATATTGCCACCGTTCTTTTGAACGTTTTGACTTTGATTTGACTTTGTCTTCTTAGCAACTGCACTGTAGTTTCCATAAAGACAGGGGCTCTCTAAGCAAAGAACTGTGGCCTTTGTTGGGATGTCGGTTTAGGTGAGAGATGGGGATTAAACTATTGATCTTTGTCTGCCCCTTCTATTTAGCTGCCAAATAAATGCTATTATAGGGAAGGAAAGGGCAAGCCCACAGGGGAAGTTGTAACATTTCTAAATAACAGATGCCCCTATGAATATTGTGCACACACACACACACACACACGCACACGCACACGCACTCCCCCTCCCCGCACTGTTCCTCGCCCTTAGATTCCCATTCACGTACATCCATCTTATTTCTCCCTCCTCTGTTCCCTAGCTGACGTCAGAATTCAGGAGACTGATGCTCTAGCTAAGTGTTGGCCTGTTTTACTCAGACGAACCGGTATACTCACATTATTCCATGGACGTTTTACTTTCTGTTGCTAGGGCCTTGGGCATACTAAACACATGCTCTACCACTGAGTTACACCCTGACTATTCACTCACTTCAGCAATCCTTGCCTTCTCCTCCCCATCTTCTGCTTACATTGTGACACTTGAAAGGGATTTCTTTGTATGTTATCTCTAATGTTTTCAGTGGTAGCCGAAAATGAAGTAGAGCAGTTTTTAATAGAGCGTGATTATTATTGGGCTTTTAGAAGTGAATTTTCTTTCTTTTTTTTTTTTTTAAATAAAGCTTAATTTGATTTTTAAGTCTCTTGCCTACGTACCAGCCCCAGCGTGTCGTGTGTGTGTGTGTGTGTGTGTGTGTGTGTGTGTGTGTGTGTGTGTG
>JANHMN010000016.1:13227858-13256141 GCA_030674055.1 Rhabdomys pumilio
CAAGGCAACTCATATAAGGACAACAGTTAATTGGGGCTGGCTTACAGGTCCAGAGGTTCAGTCCATCATCATCAAGGTGGGAGCATGGCAGCATCCAGGCAGGCATGGTGCAGGAGGAGCTGAGAGTTCTACATCTACATCTGAAGGCTACGAGTGGAAGACTGACTTCCAGGCAGCTAGGAAGAGATTTATAGCCCACACCCACCGTGCCACACCTACTCTAACAGCCACTAATAGTGCCACTCCCTGGGCCGAGCATATACAAACCATCACATTCCACCCCTGCCTGCATAGGCTTGTTCTAACACATGAGTCTATGGGGGCCCTACCTAGCCGTAGCTTAGTGAAACAATTTATTTAGTCCAACTTCCAAAGTCCCCCCAGTGTATAGCAGTGTCAACAATGTTAAAAGTCTATAAAGTTCAAAGTGTCTTCTGAGATTCAGCCAATCACTTTACTGTAATCCCCAAGGCAAAACCGGAAACCAGCTGGGAAAACTCCAAACATCTCCATGTCTGGTTGGAGCGTATTGCCTTTCTTTAGACACACACCCTGACCATGGCGTCAGGGCATCACTTTTCTTTCCCTTTGCTCTTTTAATTTCTTCACTTTATTTAGTTATTACTTTTCTATGATGAGGTTTACACCTTTTTTGTTAAGGGATTCTTTTGCTTTGTTTTTTTGTTTATTGTGTGTGGCGTGTGCACGCATGTGCCATGGTACACAGGTAGTCATTGGATAACATAGAAGAGGTGGTTCTCGCAACTGTGGGGTCCAGGGATTGAACTCAGGTCATCAAGTTTGGCAGCAAGTGCCTTTTCTTGCTGAGCCATCTTGCCAGACCTTATATTTTTAATAATCTGTTATTCTCTGTCTGGTGAGGTACTATCATATTGTTTCATACTTTAATTCTTTCTTCCTGTTATTTTGGCCCCGTCTTTTCCTTTGTTGTCCATGACAGTGATAAAACATGGCCTTCCCAGCATCATGAACCAGTTCCCGCCGCCCTTTATTCCCACACTAAATAGGAAATTAAACTATTCCCTCCTACTGTTGAAGTCTGGTGAATATTTGTTGGGGTCAATACCAGAAATAATCTTGATCTTTTTTCTTGGTTTTAGTTGAAGGATCTGAATTTACTTGACAGATGCATAAAAGAAACACTGAGACTTCGGCCTCCTATAATGACCATGATGAGGATGGCCAAGACCCCTCAGGTGAGTCTCCGTGAGATTCCCCTTTCTGGGGCCCAGTTTAAGAGAGAATGTTTTAAGTTATAAAAGTAAAAGCCATTGTCATTGTGAATATATGACAATTATTATATAATTATAGATATTCAATATGCAAATCTAATGCTAATAATGTTTTTTATTTTCATTTAACAACTGTAGTGTTTAAAAGTTAGAGGTACCGATCTCCCTCAGGGCCCACAATCCTTCCTCCTATTCTTTCGTAAGAGTCCCCAAGCTCCATCCACTGTTTGGCTGTGGGTATCTGCATCTGTCTGAGTCAGCTTCTGGATGGAGCCTTTCAGAGGACAGCCATGCTAGGCTCCTGTCTGCAAGCATAAGAGTCATTAATAGGAAGGCCAACAGAGTCAACTAACCTGGACCCTTGGGGCTCTCAGAGAACATACACAGGCTGGACCTAGGCCTCCCTGCACATATGTAGCAGATGTGCAGCTTGGTCTTCATGTGGGTCCCGAACAACTGGAGCGTGGGCTATCCCAAAAGCTGCTGCTGGGCTACCTCCACTGGCCTCAGAGGGAGAGGATGTACTTAGCCTTACAGAGACTTGAAGTGTTAGGGTGGGGGGATACTCAGGGGTCTCCACCTGCTCAGAGAAGGGGAAGGGGGAATGGGGAAGGGTTGTGGGAGGGGTGGCCAGGAGGTGGGCAGTGAGCAGGATGTAAAATGATTAAGTAAAAGAAAAAAACACACAAAGCTCCTCTTCTCCTGTATTGATTAAGAACATCACCTCCAAGCATTGCTCCCATGGGAAAGTTTCTATCCACAGCTTGTTTTCTTGAGGTCTCCCCCATAGTGTGAGAGACAGGAGCATGTTACAACCTGGCCTCAGCTTGTATGTACAAATTAGCTTTAAAATCTTTGTTAAAAAAAAAATTAGAGTTATATTTCTTGCCTTTAAACACAATGTGGTAGTTAGTAAAAAGTATATGAATTATGTAAGTCAGATTATGAAAGGTTTAATTCTATTCTGCCTTTAGCAGGGTTTATGTATGTACTTCTAGTTCACTGTTGGTCTACTTGTAAATCACTGAGTGAAGATAATTTTAGATGGTTTACCATCTAGACAGTTCTTAAACAGACAGACATGTAGTTCACACCAACACTGATTGATGCCTTATTGTTTGGTAATGTAGTGAAAAATTTTCTACTGAAATGTGTTCTCTGTCACTTTGCAGACTGTGGCAGGGTACACCATTCCTCCGGGACACCAGGTGTGTGTTTCTCCTACAGTCAATCAGAGACTGAAGGACTCCTGGGTAGAACGCTTGGACTTTAATCCTGACCGCTACTTACAGGATAACCCAGCCTCAGGAGAGAAGTTTGCCTATGTGCCATTTGGAGCTGGTGAGATGGTTGATTGCATTTTACATTGAAGTGTTTGCCTCTGTAATATATCTGTCCTTCAGTAAACTACCCTGGAGTTCAGTTACGAGAGAGAGAGAGAGAGAGAGAGAGAGAGAGAGAGAGAGAGACAGAGAGAGAAAGGAGAGAGAGACAGAGAGAGAAGGAGAAAGAATGAATATCTTTGTCCTCCACTAAGGAACATGCTGGCACATTTTTTTGGGAATGTGAGCTTTGTGAACTGGAAAAGAATATTTCATAAGCCTAAGGGTAAATTTTTGTATAATGCTCCATTGCTCACAGACTCACATCCTTTTATTACTTTTAAACATATGAAGGCCTTGAACTTCTGATCTATTTAATTAAATACACTTAGAACAATACAAGAGATTGTACATTAGTAGTCGAAAGGGCCCTTAGCTCAGCAGTTGAGATTCTGTAACAGCCAGAGAGGAGTCCTGACTAAATGGGTAACTGCCTCCTGTGTCTCAGACAGCAGCTCTTTCCATTTCTGGACAGCTTTGAGTAGTATTAACATCCTGTCAAAGATGGTCCTAATGACAGTCTTGGCTTTTCATCATCTGTGGGAACCAGCGGGTAAGATGCAGGGAAGTCCTCCACAGGGAAGTCCTCCACAACGATTACAAGACGGGCCCCAACAGACATGAGAAAGTCTGGGATTCCAAAACAGCTTGATTGGCATGATGGATGGTAGTTGAATCTGGATGTGCACCCCTGAGAAACTCAGGGCAGACCCAAGTTAAATAGGGAGGGAGAGAGGGGGGAGGGTCTGGGGAAGAATGTTTAATTGGCTCTGCCCTCTGGCCTTCAGGTATCTCATTAGTATGTAAATCTCTTGAGGCTGAGGCCTGTAGTCACGCCCTCTACCTGTGCCCTTTGGGAGGGGCTGCATCCTACCTTGAATAGCACAGGTTAATGGAGTTCCATGCCACGTGTTAGGAGCCTGGATTCTGGGAGTCCTACGGAATAGATGCCCATCCCTTGCAGGGTCTCCGGGCTACTTCCAACCAGCGCTTCTACCAACAACCAAGACCCCTTTCACAGTCCCACAATCATCTCCATCTCCAAGTTAGTATTTTAGAGTTCCTGTAGCTAGCACAAGCTGGGTGCCTGAAAACAAGCCTGTCACCTTGCAGTTCAGGAGGCTGCTTGTCTGAAACCAAGGTGTAGTATAGGCAGGGCCATGCTCCTTTGGAAGGTTGTGAAGGCTTCTTTTCTCTCCCTAGCTGTGGAAGTCCCTGGCAATCCTTGACTTGGCTGCATCCACTTCAGCCACTGCTCTCTTTCCTTATCTATGTACAAATCATTCTTGTACCTGTTGTGAGTCATCAGCATTTATCAGTCCTTTTGATTCAGCTGGGGCACTTCTAGTTTGTGACTGTTAACGCTAACTCTCTTCTTTAAGCCAGACTTCTCTTGAATATGGACCAATGTAAATGGCTCCTGTAACTGACTCCACAAACAAATGCTTAATGGGCTATGCAAGTATAATATAAGCCATGTTCAATTTTGTTTTGTTTTGTTTTGTTTTATGAAAAAATACAACAAAATGCCCCCATCTTTTTTCTTTTTCTGTTGTTTTTCTTTTTTCTTTCCCTCTCCTTCATTCATTTTTGTTTTTGTTTTGAGACAGCGTCTCACTGTGTAACTTTAGATAGCTTGGAGCTCAGTATGCAGACCAGGCTAGCTTCTCATTTATGGAGATTAGCCTGCTTCTGCTTCCTGAGTGCTGGGATTGAAGGCGTGCACCACCACACTGGGCTCAGCCAATGCTCCTTCGGCCCGCCTCACGTCATATGGCTTCCTGTTCTCTAGTACAGGTTAATGAGCTTCTTGAGTGTGGTGTGGACGAGACAGATGAACTTTGTGTTTTTCAGATTCTCCCTACACCTCCCTTTGAGTGTCTAGTTGTCCCAGCACTTTCTTGGTCTAAATACCTTTGTTGAGAACCAGATAGCCATTGGAGTATTTTGGTTTTGTTTTGCATGTTTGGTTTTTGCTACCCAGCTTACCACTGGATCATCTTTGAGCTGTGTTCTCTTTGATCTGTTCATTGATCTTTGCCCACTGGTTCCTGGATCTATAGTCCTATAATGAAATTTGAAACCGATTTAAACTCTTGAGTATAATCCATGCTTAAGGTTGTTCTGGCCTTACCTTCCCTGTGCATGTTAGAATTCCTCAGCTTCTGCGTTGGTAGATATTGATTTCAGTATAAAAGTTATTTTGGGTTTATTAAATCCCCTTCCATTATCACTAATGGGCCTCGGGAATTTTGATTGACCAGTTCATGATGAGTACATGAGATATATACCTATATCTCACACATTCCCAAGTTAGAATCCCATCTTATAATTTGAACCTTCTAAAAATAGCATCTTAGTCACCCATGTTATCCTCTAAAACTGGACATACCTGGACTTTAAAGTGATTTACATTCTCACTGTATGTGCAGGTGGCACCTTTTATACTGTTACACATTTCTGTCATCTAAGATGAGTACCACTCCAGGCTGAAAGAAGGATTGAAGATTTTAAAACTTATTCTGATGAAAACTTCTCTCTCTTTTTAAACAGGGCGTCATCGTTGTATTGGAGAAAATTTTGCATATGTTCAAATTAAGACAATTTGGTCCACTATGCTTCGTTTATATGAATTTGACCTCATCGATGGATATTTTCCCAGTGTTAATTATACAACAATGATTCACACCCCAGAAAACCCAGTAATCCGTTACAAACGAAGGTCAAAATGAAAAAAGGAACAAGAAGCCAGTGTGGAGACCTGGCAGCAAGCTGCAGCGTGGCCGAGAAGGAAGCTCCTGAAACAGCTTTCATGCTGTACTGTGTTCTAAGTGTGTGGTTCTCAAAGCCAGTTTATGATTTTAATGTTTTATTAACTCGGTGATTTTTTTTGTCAGACCTAATGGCATTTGAAACACTTTGTAATAGTTTTGATAGAATTTCAGGGAAGCTAGGTTTATGTTAGAAGTCGTTTAGGGAAGTCTCGGTTATTCAGCTGATGATACAGAATGTAAAATCCAGGTAATTAGTTTCAAAAGCACAACATTGCCACAGGGAGGATTAGAACAGGTTTTGGAAGTTTCAAAGCCTAGTCAAATTCTACAAAGACAATGGGTTATTCGTGTAGTTGGGCCATTTCTTTGTGTAAAGATGTGAGAGGGTAAAGGTTCAGTTCACTGCGAAGCTTTAGGTAGAAGCAAACACTGTTTAGATGGTGTGGCATGTCCTTTGAAATGTTAACTGAAAGCACATCACCAGGGAATCAGCAGCCATCTTGGGCCTTGTCTTGATAACCTGATTTTGTAAATGTAACAAATACTAGAGTGTGCTTAGGTATGTTACTGGTTCCAGAAGGTCACAATTTTGTGAAAATACAAAATCAAATCCTTATGGGATTTTTTAATATTAATTTTGCTCAAGCTTTTTTTTAACAGTTAGGAAAGTTTCACTTGCCAGACTTTTAAAAGTGTATGAATTTTTTGAGATTAGTGAATTCCGGCCTTGAGGTGGTGGAATGAGATGGTATCATTGCCCATATTCTGTGGAGGCTGTGCTCAGGAGCCAATATTATAACCAGGGGCCCAACTCTGTGACATGCCTATAATCTGTATTAGGAGTCAAGATAGCTATGTTGCTGGCTGTGGTGCTGCACACCTGTAATGCTAGTACTCAGGGCCTGAGGCAGGATTGAGAGTTGGAGGCCAACCTAGGCTATATAGCAAGACTAACACCCTCCCCAAAATAAAACCTTGTTTTCTTCTAAAGTATGTGTACTGGCTGGTCTTATGTGACAACTTGACACAAGCAAGGGCCATCAAAGAGAAAAGGAGCCTCAGTTGAGGAAATGCCTTCATGAGATCCAGCTGTAACGAATTTTCTTAGTAATCAATGGGAAAGGGCCCAGCCCACTGTGGGTGGTTCCATCCCTAGGCTGATGTCCCTGGGTTCTAAGAAAGCAGGCTGACCAAGACATGAGGAACAAGACAGTAAGCAGCACTCCTCCGTGGTCTCTGCATCAGCTCTTGCCTCCAGGTTCCTAACGTGCTTGAGTTCCTGCCCTGACTTCCTTTGATGGTAAACAGCAGGATGGAAGTTTGAGCTAAATAACCCACCCTCACCCTCCCAACTTGCTTTTTGGTAATGGTGTTTCTTTGTAGCAATAGAAACCCTAACTGTGTTACAGTTTTAAGAGGCTTTTGAAGACGCTTTGAATGAAGACCTTTAAATCTCTGCTGTTAAAGGCTTCATGTTAAAATTCTCTATGAGAAAATTTTCACTGGTCTCTATTGATGGATTTGAAATTGTGCTTCAGTAAGTACAGTTCAAGAGATCTGGGGATTTGGAAACTTACATCCTACTTGCCTGAAATAGGCTTCCTTTAGTTACTTAGTTATTTAGGTAAGTCACTCTCCTTATCAGTGCCCCATGAGAAACTTCGTATTTCCACAACAAATTACAAAGGCTGCTCACCTCTCAAAGTATGCTCATCTCTCCTCTTACTGTATGGTTATTAAACTTTTATGTTATAGATGTTACATTTGGTGTGTTAGATTGTAGCCTTGATTAAAGTTTGGTGATTGTTTCTGGTAACAGATTTTCTTTGCCAGTGTAGGTGTTTTGTCCTTATTATTCCCAGAAGAGTTCTAGACTTTTGATCAGGTTGGTAGATTCCTGGCACAGAGTCCTGACTTGAGTAAGGCTGTCCTGTTTACTGACTAGTTCTAGACTTTGAAATATTTTCAGTGCTGAGACTTAAAAGGGCTCAGGCACTAGAATTCAACAGATTGGGTGAGATACTGACCACAGATCAGTTATTAAGTTACTGTGAACAACACAGCCCAGGCCTAGGGCCATAGGATTGTTGACAGTCCA
The DNA here is from genome assembly GCA_030674055.1 of Rhabdomys pumilio. NCBI lineage: Eukaryota > Metazoa > Chordata > Mammalia > Rodentia > Muridae > Rhabdomys > Rhabdomys pumilio. The sequence goes on from JANHMN010000016.1 coordinate 13,235,366, forward strand.
TCCAGCAGTGGGGTGGACTTGGCTGGCAAGCAATTGTCCATCTACTTTTTCCCTACAGAACTGTCTTGACTTGGCACCTATAGTACTTTTAAAAAGGTTTTTATGCACAACTTTGCTGTTTAGCTAGTTGCTTTAGAATAGCTTTGCTATTCTAGAAAGTTTAGTTGAAATTAAGGAAATAAAATTAGAAATTTCCAGCAATGTACAGCTTTGTGATCGTCTTCATGTAGCTCAAAGACCATTAATAGTTAAACACTTTCTGGATGTAAACAATACCACTGCCGTTTTAGTCAGTGCAGTGCTAGTGGGGAGCGCTCTGGAGAACTGTATTCTCTCTGAGGCTTTTCCAATAGAATTTGCCTGGCTTAGTGGGGTGCTTCCTGAATTTTGCTACACTTTTTTTTTTTTTTTTTTTTTTTTTTTTTGAGACAGGGTTTCTCTGTGTAGCCCTGGCTGTCCAGGAACTCACTCTGTAGACCAGGCTGGCCTCAAACTCAGAAATCCACCTGCCTCTGCCTCCCAAATGCTGGGATTAAAGGCGTGTGCCACCACTGTCCGGCTTTGCTACACTCTTATGGATACAATTTAATATTCTTTGAGAGCTGATTTCTGTGTCTAGATTTGTAAGTCTCTTTGGACATAAGAACACTAAATATAATAAAACATGGACTAATCATAAACACTAATGCCACCTTAGTGTTGAAAACAAAGACACATTAAAAATGTTCTTTAATGGAAAGAGAGAAAACCACTTTTTGGATCCTGAGCTGAGACAATAAGATGACAGGGACCACGAGTTGTGGCTCAGTGAAAAATCAGGAAGGTTCAACTAGAGTACGGTGAAAATGGCGAGGTCTTTTTATTTCAGTACTTGACAAAATACCCATAAAGTTCAAAACTCCGACCATTATACAAAAATAGGTCTCTACAAGTGATATGTTGTCTTCATCACCAGTAGCAAATATATTAAGCAGAAACATGTAACTTCAGTAGCTTTGTAAGAAATGCGCAGGACACCGCAAGCTACCCATCCAGCAGCACGGCCCTTTGAAAAAGTTTAATCTTTTCACCCACCTCATAAATACACAAAGTTTATAATTTAATCATTTAAATTAGCATTCCACAAATATACATGTAATTTAATGATTACTGTGCATGAACACACAATGCTTATATACACAAACTCCAGTTTGTCTTCATGTGCTGCTAAGGATCTGTATACAATCATAAGCTGTGTATGTATTGGTCCCATTGAATATTCACAATACAAAAGCACAAAAGAGCCATTGATTTACAAAAGGGAATCTATTTAATAATCAGTTAATGTTTCAAAGGATTATCTCCTCATGCCAAAGTGAAATTGAGTAGTTGACCCTGTAAAATAAAAAACAAAGCAATTAGACTTTACCTATATAAGAGCAGCCAGCTGATATGGACAGATGGATCTGTGTAACACCATCTCAAAATGTCAGGGGCCAGGAAGATGTTTCAATGGTCAGAGGTGCTGCCAAGCCCAGTTATCTGAGTTTGATCCCTGGAACCCACATAGTGAAAGGACAACCAATATGCAAATTTTCTCAGTGCCACAACCATGCTGTGGCACAGATGTGCACACACACACAAATGGAAAACCCAATGGTTTCAGACCTGAACTTAAAACTCGCCCCTCCCCCGTTTGTGTGTAGCACAGAACGCTCTAAATCGCTGGACCCCTAGAGTTGGAGTTACAGGCAGTTATGAGCCGCCTAAGACTGGGTGCTAGGAACCACAAGTAGGTCTCTACAAACAACAGTGTGTTCTTCACACAGCCACCTTCAGCCCTAAGCTTAAATTTAGCTCCAAGAGGCTGACTATAGTTAGAGGTCACCTTGACTCCCTATAGCAAGGGAAAGGAGAGTGCCGATATATTTCATGAGCACTCTGAAGGTTACTTGGGTTAAATACCTGACTTCTTGAACAGAAAGCTAAACTACCTTTAAATAACTGCAGTTCACAGTATGTGGTATTAATAGAAAAAGAGTCCTTCAAAAATAATCAGGGGCTGAAGAGACGGTTTAGCTGTTAGAAGCACTCTAGAGGACCTGGGTTTGATTCCCAGCGACTACTTGGTAGCTCACAATCCTCTATATAACTGCAGTCCTAGGAGATTTGATGTCTTCTGGCCTTTGCAGGCATCAGCCATGTATGTGGTGCACAGACACACATGGAGACCAAACACCCATACATACAGAATAACTAAAAACAAGCAAATAAAACCAAATCCATCAAAACGGATGGCTAGCACAATGGCTTAAACTAAAATGACTCAGTCTTTGGGTCAGTAGTAAGTGAATGAAGGCAGGGAAATTTTCCTATGATGAATGAAATCTACCTCTACATAAAGTATGACAATTTGTGTATAATTCTGAGGAGAATAAAAGATTCTTACAAAGTCTTAAAAATTACATTTTTATCTGTCTGTGTGTAGGTGATATCCCACAGTGCAGCTCAGAAAGCAACTTGTGGGACTTGGTTTCCTCCTACCTTGTGGGTTATGGGGATTGAACTCGGGTGCTCAGGCTTGGAGGCAGGCACCTTTAACTGCTGAGACATCTTTCCACCCCTTAAAAGTTCACCTTTACGTAACATGGTTCATATGGTGAGGGGAGATACGATGATGCTTAGTGTCTTACAAGGCAAGCCTTGTTGGGAGGTCATGCAGAAGGACAGTGAGTGGAGACAATGGCTGCATTACCTGCTTAGGGCAGGGCTCGCTCTGCCATCTACACCTCACTGCTTTCTGCCATGTGCTACTTAGGAACAGTTTAGATGCTGGGCCAAGAGTACCTTGCAGATGGTACCCATCATGCACTTTGTCTAACCCAAATGAAGACAGTACAAAATCACACTGTCAGGGGTGCTGTTGGAACACATTTAAGCTAATGTGTGATAAGGAGTTCTCCGCTGGTCAGAGTTTAAGCTGGGACAACTGGGTAACTTCTGCACTAAGCTACAAAATTTGATTACCCTGCAGACACTCATGGAAGAGTTAGAAACATGTGAGTGGATCTAGCATCGCCGCTACAGAGAAGGCTAAGACCCAGTACCTGACTGTACAGCTCCGAGTCGCCTTTTCAGTGCCTCTAGCCGAGTGACGTAATCTGTCAGAGATTTATCAGGATTGTATTGATGAAGTTGAGAAGAAGCCATTGAAACAGAATTTAAGTCTCCTGGAGTACCGGGGTACCTATGGATTAAATTATATTCAGGAATCCAATTTGCCAGAAACAATGCAACAAAACTGACAACCTGAGTCCCTGCTGCTCTATATACTGCCTGAGCGATGATTCAGACTTGGATCCAAAGATGCCATCATGAGAAGGCCCAGCAGAAGCCCTGCAGGGGTGCTCAGAATATGCAGGATTTGTGTTAAGCAACTTGTCACAGGTCTACAGCATTATCTTTTTTTTTTTTTGTAACGGATGGCTATCAATACTTTTCAAATGTCTAACTACAGCATATATTTATAAACAGCTTATAAATTGTTTACTATGCCTTTAGAAACCATTTACAAATTAAAAAGTAGCTCTGCTTCTAAGCTTTAAGACAGAGAAACTACATATAACTAAAGATGTTTAGCTCTCATAATGTAACGTCATAAGCTCTAACAGTCTACTTCTCTCTGAAATATTATTGCTTACTCCACCCATGTTTGATAAATTCTTACCTATTCTGCAATGGTAAGGGAGACCTAGGATAGTCCAAATCAAATCTTGAGCGGTATGTTGTGTGTCTTGGTTCTCCATACAGCTCCAGCCCACCAGGAGAATGAGAAAATGGATCAATCTTTTCAATGCCTAAATAAATCCAAATAAATCACCATAATGAAAAAAGTACCAAGCCTCAGAAGACACTTATACACCAGTAAGGGTTTAAAAGAAATAGTAGTACATGATACTATGTATTTACAGTCAGTTTCAATTCTTGCTAAAAGAGAACAGTACAAACCAAAGAGCCTTTCAGTGGTTTTCTGTTTACCTCTAAATATGACTAGTTCTGGTATCAAGAACTATGCTTCAAAGAAAATAAACTCATTGGAATATTTCCCTTGTAAAATACCTAGTAGCTACTAGATAAAAGGGGGCAGTACTTCTGAGAATGTGTGCTTTAGAGGAAAAATGTGGATAAAAGTACTATACTATGTAACCAAATCTTATCTTCACTAGTCTGTCTTTACTGGAAACAAAACCAATGAAATCAAGATTTGTGCTAACACAACTCATTATGGTAAAAATACCACCTCAGTTCAAGGCTATCCCAAAATACTCTTAGAGTACCAAGCATGCTTTCTTTGCTGTCCTGCTATAAATACATCTGAACATGGTACAGTACTGACACCATAGTGTGTGTCCTCTAATTCTGTGCCCTCCAACCTTGGGCTTCCTCCTTATACCTCAAACTATTTCAGCCCTAATGTTTTTCCTACCGATTTCTAGCTATAGGAAGAAGGAATTGCAAGTTACCATTACTATATAGCCATGCCAGCTCAGAAACATAATGCCAAACAGGAACCAATGTAACTAACATTACACACACACACACACACACACACACACACACACACACACACACACAAATTCAGAATAGCCACTTCAACAGGTTTGTACCCATTTTCTAGGAATTGCAAAGTTAAAAAAAATAGGAGTAGGTTTATTATATCACTGGGAAATTAAGAATAATAGTCCCTGAATATCAGAGACAATCCTTAAAATAAGGAGTGAAATGGAAAATGCTTCACCAGAAAGTATTTGAAAATGGCATCCAGAACAAACCCAGACTCTGCAGATTGTCCAAAAACAGGACATAACAGAGACTGAGTTACCAAATTTGGAGGGGGGGGGGCTGCTGAAATTCTATCAATGACTCTACACTTAAAATGGCTAAGAAGCCAAAGTAGAAAGAGTAATAGCCCTTAACTAAAGAAAAATTATAGGCACTTGAGTAGTTGGTACTAGAGCAGCTGAAGGCTCAACAAGAGTCTACTAGGCCATGGAATTCCCACATATTTGTTGGAAAAAAAGAAATCAGAGGAGGGAGGTGGACAATCTTAATGGATTTGAGAGTTATGAATCAAGTAATTCAAAAAATTAGGTTCAGTTACAGCCTAGAATTCCTTTGCCTTTACTACCTAAGGCATGGCCTACGAAAGCTATTAACGTAAAAGACTGCTTTTTTACTATACTCTGGGAAGAGCAGGATAAAGCAAAATTTGACTATTTGGGAGAAAGTAACAGTAAATATCCTAAAAGAAAGCAAAGTACAAAGCTGGGCATCTGCATTTGACAGAATTTTTATAATTTAATTGCTTTAACTACAGAGTAGCAAAATATTGTTACTCTGTTAACCACTATGTGGGGTGTTGCTTCTAACAAATTACTTATTCATTTCTTCACTTTCCAGAAAGATCAGTAAACATAACATTATCTGTCATTAATTTGTATTATTGAAAGTAGATTCTTCTCTAATACAACAGAACCAACCATAGTTATCTCACCCATGCAGGCCTCATGCTTGCTGTTTCAGTGAACAAATGTGAGCCCAGCTTAGTTGGGCCAGTGGTACATGTCTTTTCTCCTACTCATCCCTCAGGCTTCCCCATCTCAGAGGGATTGACCCAATGGAGACCTTCAATTTATCCTCTCTGTCTCTCTCTCTCCCCCCACCACACATAAAATCTGGTGGTGGGTCCCTTTGTACCTGTTTTCATCTACCAATAGAGGAAACCTATCTGATTAATACTGGACAACACATGCCTATTCCATGAGTATAACAGACTATCAGCAGGATTCTTTTCTTTCTTTCTTTCTCTTTCTTTCTTTCTTTCTTTCTTTCTTTCTTTCTTTCTTTCTTTCTTTCTTTCTCCTTCCCTCCCTCCCTCCCTCCCTCCCTCCCTCCCTCCCTTCCTTCCTTCTATCCTTGCTTCTTTCTTTCTGAGTCCTGTCTGGGATTCCCCTTGGTCTCTGGGCTATCCAGTCCAGTCTATGGTTCTTGGCCATCCGACAGTGTACAGCATGGGTTCTCTTGCGGCATAGACCTAAAACTCAACCTGGCATTAAATATTGTCCCCACAAGTTCCATGCGATCACTGCTCTACCACATCCTGCATGCAGGGCAGATTTTAGGGGGAGGGGGATTTTATGACCAGGTTTGTGGCCAGGTTTTTCTTTCTATAGCTTGCAGAGTAACCTTATTGTGCCAAAGCCACTAGAATATAGAGGTGAATGCTTCAAGTTTATACCAGCTTGACCTCTTTATGTTGAATTGAGCAGTGTGAATGTTGTTCTCAGCCATGGGGCCCCATGATCGGTTTTCAGAGAGTGACTTTCTGTCCTAGCATCAGCCAGGGTTAATTGGAAACACCTAGACGTTCCTCAGCTGAAGAATGGATAAACAGAACTGACATCATGACATTCCTAGCCAAACTGATACAACTAGAAAAAGTATCGTTCTTAGTGAGGTAATCCAGACCCAGAAAGACAAGTATGATATGTATTCATGTAAAAGTGGATATAACTTTTGAGTAAACATTAATCAAACTCCAATTCACAGACCCAGAGAGGTTAGGTAAACATGAGGGCTATAGCAGGGAAGCATGAATTTCCGTGGGGAGGGGAAATACAATAGAAATTGTAAGTGTTGGGAAAAGGTTGGGAAGGGAGTTGTAAGGATCAGACTGGGCTTGGACTGAGAGACATCCGGTAAAGACAGCTGGAATGGAGGGGGTTGTTTGGGGACAGTAAGGAAACCTACTGCAGTGAAAACTCCCTGGAACCTGTAAGAGTGGCCCTAGTGAAGACGCCTAGTAATAGAGGATAAGACATAGATATAGATATAGATATAGATATAAGATATAGTTCAGACGCTGGCAGACACTAATATGTTTTGTATCCAGGCAAGACTCCCAGTGGTAGTAAGTTACATTCAGTTGACTTGTTGGCTGAATAAATCCCATGAAGATTCTGTTAATATTTTTATTCTGTTGCCTATAAAATTTAATATCAATTTAAATAAATTTACATAAAATAAGGACCTTTTAGAAAATGTTTTTTATTATAGCAGAGATTCTCTTACCAACAAGTACCGCATCCCTTCCCGTCAGATGAATCCAATGGCATCAGCTAAGAACGCTAACAATCTACTGCACTGTGACCCAGACTCTCTGGCAAATGTCTATAAACTATGTACCTTTGCAAATGTTGTCTTGTTAATGCACTTCATTAAATACTTTATCTGTTTCATAAGAATTTCCATCAGAATGATAATTGAAAGTAATGTATTCTAAGCAGTAACTGGGGAGTTTAGTAAAAAACTCACGTACATTGTTAATATACTCGAGTTTACTATGTACAATAAAATTAATGCTCTGACTTTCAAAAAAAAAGAAAAGAAAATGAGGGACAGTTGAAAGTGAACTGGGCTAGCCAACTGAGAAGACCACTGGTGATAGCTGAGCCTGGAGAAGATACTGTTAGGAGACAGAGAACACACAAAGTAGCTATACGGGATTATAAACCCAAAGAATTAAAAGGAAAAAAGCTCCATTTTTTTTTTTGTATTCACTATCTTTGGACAACAACAGCATTAGCAATTTCAGAGTCATACACAGAAATTATGCCATTTTTTCTACTTTACCTGGACTCAGTCCAAAGCCATCCCTGTTAATATTGATGGAACTAGTACTTGTCACTTGCTGCCACCGCCGCACCAAAAATTTCATTCTAAAAGAGCCAAACATAAAATCTCAGAGTCATAATAAGTATAAACATGTACATCCCATAAAATCATGCCATTTAATTATGAACACAAACATTTTAGCACAGTCACATGACCACCTCAGCTAAACGACACATACTCCACTGTCTTACGTCAATTCTCCAAGCACAGTGCAGGGCATGGCCTCCCTTCACTCTTATTAGAGACACTGCCAATGCCTCTAATAAGTGGGGCAGAAGGGGATGAAAGGCAAAAATGGACAGAAAACAGTGGGCAAAGAGGATGAAGGTAATGGAGAGGAGAGAAAGGATGTCAGGCAGATGATAAGAGAACACATTTCAACAGGCATTAACGGGAGGCCAGGGAAACGGGGAGAGTGTTAGACCCTGTGATCGATATCAGTGGTGCTTTCAAAAGGACTGAAGGTGTCACCAGCTAGCTAAATTCCTTGCTGGCTGCCCATTCTGCCCCTGGGCTATGGAACTTTTTGAAGTACCAGCTGTAATTTCTTAATTCCAATTTCAGAGTTCTAGTTTAAGGAGGGTTAAAATACCATGAGCCTACAGCAGGGCAAAGAGAAAGGGCCAGGCATGCTGGGAAACCCTTTTACTTCCAGCACTCAGGAGGCAGAGGCAGGCAGAGCTCTGAGTTAAGGCCAACCTGGCATACATAGTTCCAGAACAGCCAGAGTGACATAATGAAACCCCATCTCAAACCATGCCCTAAAGAAGGGAGGTGAGGGCTTGACAGCAGCTTCTGGGAGCCTTCTGGTCTTCTCAGCATTACAGGCTGACTCCTGTCACCTCTGAAGACCACTCTGTGTCTCTGAGCTCTTTGCATTTTACTCTCTCCCAACAGAAAGGGAGATGACATCAGGCAGGAGTTGTCTGTTAATGCACCCACTGGGCTTGCCCTGCAAGGTGATGAAGGAGCTGTGGGGCTGTGGAGCTAACGTGAGGACTGGAAGAGGTAGGCAGGGCAGAGCCAACAGTAAGACAAACCCCGGCTCCAGTGTAGAGCTGCCATGGCAGATGGAGGCTGAGCTCCTGCCTGGCTGCCATGCCTGTAGGTTGTGCTCCCTCAGCTCTCACCTCTTCCTGCCTCATCAACTGAATTCCTTGATGTCAGTCTCTGAACAGCTTCCAGGTTTTTAGTTTTCTTTGGAAAACATGGCAGAGGTTTTTAACTGGAAGCCATTCAGACATTACCATGTAGGGGCTGGAGAGAGCGCGCAGAGGTGAAAAGCAGGGTGAAAAGTGAAAAGTGAAAAAGTGAAAAAGTGAAAAGCTCTTGTGGCGAGCCTCACTGAGCTCAGTACCCACTGGGTACCCAGGGGATCTGATACCCTCTTCTGGCCTCGGCTGGCTCCAGGCACACATGTGGTACACACACACACACACACACACACACACACACACACACACACGGGCATGACACCCGCACACACAAAGTAAAAGTTAAAAGAAGAAAAAAGGAAAGAAGAGAAACAGCCCAGCTCTGAAGAAGTACCAGATGTCACTCGACTGACACGACTCTTTAATAAAAACAAATTTTCTTTTAGACTGTAGTTGTGTAGAGACAAAGGGGATGGAGAAGCACAGCAGCCCAGGAGTCTGTGGGGGCTGGGGGGTCAGCTGGGTCTTCACTCTCTATAGCCACTAGCAGCACCAATGCCAAGTGCCCAGCCTGGACTGCTAGGGAAAAGTTAGAGAGTCCAATCCCTGCCTGAGCAGACTTAAACCAGGGCATTCCTCAGCTGGGCACCATGGAGTGGCTTATTTTAACAGTGAAGAAAATAAACATATATACCAATCTTAGCAGTAATTTTTCAAAAACATCCATCCTTTCCCTTGTATAACCTATGTGTGTGAGCTAACTTTATTTGGATTTTTATTTTTATTTATTCATTTTTTTAAGGACAACATGGACTGGGACAGGAGTAAGCAGCTACTTATGCCTAGAAAGTCATTTTCTAGGGTTTACCCAGAACAGAGATTCTGCTGCCAGGGTGAAAACGTGGAGAGAAATAAGCAGTGTACAGTTCTAAAGCGTCTACTTCACATGCATCTTCCTAGTGGGCTTAGGACCAAACTGAACTTTCTTAAAGACTTTACCTTGAAATTGCAATAGACACTCTGACGGCAGAACGAAACCTGGTGAATCCCTTTGGGTGGCTGGTGATTGTCTTGGGATCCTTCAAGGTTAGGTGTCCTCCCATTCGGGCAAGAACCCCCAGGGTGACGTCTTCACACTCCTGGAATCCCCCCAGGAGCAGCAGCAGGTATTTTTTCTGATATATGAGAGCTTTCCGGAAACTTGAAGCTCTCAAGTATTTATTATAAATTTTCTATATTTAATGGAGAAAAGGAGAAAGACATCAGTGAGAAGATGTTTGAGTTTCTACAGAGGAAAACTACCTCGAGGGAAAGAGTAACATCTTAGGCCACATGCCAGGCTGCTGTCTTCTGGAACAGGCAAGCTGACAGAAAAGAAGCACCTTTGAAGTATAGCTTCTAGTCAGAGTTGTGTTTGTACTGATTTTCGGGTTAGTCCTTTTAATCACATTTATTGCAAATATTTTTATCATCATGAATGTTTTAAAAATATCCACTCTGGAGCTGGAGGGATAGTTCAGCGGTTAAGAGTACTGATTGTTCTTCTAGAGGTCCTGTGTTCAATTCCCAGCAACCACATGGTGGCTCACAACCATCAGTAATGGTATCTGATGCCCTCTTCTGATGTGTTTGAAGAAAGCAACAGTACAGTCATATAAATAAAATAGTCATATAAATAAAATAAATAAATCTTTTAAAAGATATCAACTTCATTTTTTTAAAATTAGTCACTCATCCACTTAACTTGTTAAATAAGTTTTTGTGTGACTCTGTATCCACTCCATAGTTGTCTGTCCTTCTGTGTCCACCCCATAGTTGTCTGTCCCTGTGTGTTCACAGTTGTCTGTCTGTCCCTCTGTGTTTATCTATAGTTGTCTGTCCCTCTGTGTCCACCCCACAGTTGGACTGAATACTCCAGGGCCTTGTCTTCCTCTCCACTATGGACTAGGTTAACTAATGAAGGTGGCTTTACCACAGCATTCATTGCCAGCATGACAGGGACAGCCTGAGCAAGCATCTACATTTCAGTTACGGCCAGCAGGAGCGATGCATGAGCATGCAAGGTGCTGCCTACCTGCAAGGCAGCATGCTCGGAGTCAGGGCTCAGATTCCGCAGCAAAGCGTCATTTCGTAGCTCAGCTTTTAGTTTATACACTTTCGCTTCTGCCTTTTTCAAAGCTTTCTGAAGAGATAACTTTTCTCTGTTCCAGACTTCCTTTTCTGAAGCAATTATGGCTTCGATGTCAGCTGGATCAATAAATGAAAACCTAGAACACTGCAGAGACATGGCCTATCAGATCATTTTCAAAAAGATGACTGAATTAAATCACAATGGACTACCCAGCCTCGGCCTTCCAGCCCCACAGGGAAGTTCACAATCACACTGTCTGGGTCTAAGTGTTCACTCTTACACACCACTGAGACGGTGGGTGTGAGGGAAGGACTCACAAGGTAGCCACAGGATTAAGTTAGCTACTCGACTATGCAGCTGTTTTGCCCGTCTTTTCTACCTTTAAACATAAGGGTAAATAGAGAGACTAGCTCTTCTTTGTAGCGTTACAACAAATTTAAATCCAGAGACTACCTTATACATTTGAAATACATAAGTTAACAGCCTTAAAAAAAAAAGATAGAATCTCACTGGTGAAGAAATACTAATCCTTGCTAGTCAGAGATTTGTTAATGTAGATTAACATTAACAGATTAGCTCTGAATCCACAGAGACCTGTCTACCTTTGCAGCTTAGTGCTGGGATTAAAGGCATGTGTCACCCTGCCTATCATCTTTAACATCATCTTTCACTTGGTCATACACTTAGTAACGAGTGACTGGAGAGAACAATAGGCAGTATCTAGGACCATTACTTTTAATGTATCCATGTTCAGGCAACACATACATGTTTATGTCTTAGGTTGACTTGACTTGGTTTTCTCATGTAGAAGCTGAATGCAGGTGAACCATTCTGTATGGATAGAACCCAGAATGTGGTAGAGAGACCGCCCCCAGTCACAGTTATTTTTATTACTATTGTCATCATGTATATTATTTTCTACATATTCTAGTAAGATGTGTACATGATATTTTTAGAGTATGGTTAACGGTCAAACTAGAGAGAAGTCCCTAACTTTGCATCACTTCTAAAAGCAGACATACACAGTCTCTGCCGGCTCCTGTGTGCCAGTAACATCGGTTCAGCTCCTCCAGCTTTATGACTATGCTCCGCAAGGTGTTCTTTTCTTCCGTCAGTTGGTTGATAAGTCTCGTTAGCTCGGTATTTTGTCTCATTAGGCTTTCAGTTAAGGAGCCACAGGAAGAACTGGGGGGTCCTAAGCTGTGCTGGAAAAACAATGGCACAAGGTTATATAGACACACACACACACACACACACACACACACACACACACACAAGAGTAACTCCCGTAAAAGCTAACAGGTGCTGACACGGGTTCCATGAACTGGTACTTGGTAATAGTGAGAGCGTGCCAAGCAGGCAAACAGCTAGGGAGGGCACAGGAAGCAGGACAGGCACACCCAGGACAGAGGCTCAGGTAAGAGTGTGCTACTTTGAGGAACTAACAGCTCTCTGTCAGACTAAATGTTGCTGCGTGTTATGTCAGACCTAAGCACAGCAACAGAGAGCCAAGGAGACTTTAGGAGGTGTCACCACAAACAAAACTGACATGTTTACAAACATTCTTCTGGCAGCAGTGTATAAGGTAGAGCAGCTTAGGGAAAGATACATGACCAAAGCACCTGGCAGTTTGGTAAGAAAGTTGTAACGGTTTATACAGGAAATACGGAGGCAGAGACAGAGAGTAAATGGCACATGAATGGACATTTACATGGCTTGTGTCTGCTCATACATACAGGGAAGGGGGAAGAAACACCGTCTGTGGTGACTCCTAGCTTTCCAAACTGAGTGAGAACCAGAAGAGGAATGAGGGAGGGAGAGGAAGAGAAGACAAGGTTCAGATTGAATGTGTGTGTGAGGCTCCTGAGGGGTCACCACTGGAGAGTTTCCCCAAAGATGTCTAGTAACTCCCTGGACACACTCCTGCACGGGTCACAGGGCTGCAGCAGACAGCAACTGCACAAGGGCAAGTCTCTGGTCACTTTGTTCATGGAATCCCAGGACCTCAAGCAGTAACTGGGACAGGTATTCCTTGCTTACCAAGACCAGGAGAGTCATGCCGTGGGAAACGGGAGGTTTCACAGTTGTAGTTAAGAGAAAAGCAAGACTAAGAAGAGGAAGGACAGATAGGCCTGTCTGACAGCAGAGTGAGAGCAGAAACACAGAAGGCAAGGAAAACAGGATTTAAGAGAGCAAGTACAGCTGGGCTTTTAATCCCAATGCTTAGGAGGCAACCTGAACTCTGTGAGCTTGAAAGCAGCCTGGTCTATACAGCTGGTTCCAGGACAGTCAGGGCCACACAGAGACCCTGTCTCAAATAGGCAAAAAGATAAAAAAGCCAAAAAAGTGTCCAATGTACGAAGTCACAAAGAGGAAGTGAAAAGCTCCACAGAACAGTCAACTGTGAAGAGACACCAACAGGACTCAGCTCATGGGAGGCAGAACAGGGAAGCCAGGCTCCCCTCTCAAGAAGCTTTGACTGTGTAAGAGACTAATTATAACTATATAGCAACAATAATGAATGTGAATCCCCCTCAACTCTCAATACCTCTTGGGGAGAAGAGAGGCACTGTATTTCAAAACAAAAACAAAAACAAAAACAAAACAAAACAAAACAAAACAATCAAGACCCTTACAAAACAGTTTGCTAATTTTCAAACTATTTATAATGTATTTGATCTTTGTTCCCTCAAAAGTCTTACCTCATCACCTGGCTGGCCAGTTAGTTTCTGTAGTTGCAAAATAATTCCATCAATATTCTCCCGAATCCAAATAAATGCATCATCACTCGCTGTTTCAAATTGTGGCCTTCCAGAGAAAGACAAAAAGTGAAAGCAGACCTCCCAGTGACACTTCCTAACACACACTTAGGCTTGGGGGCTGCTCTGTTTCACTAACACACACTAGCAGTTAGAGGTCATCTATCACTTAACTTTTCTGGTTCAAGGGGTTAGCTGTCTTCAGATGTGTAATTTCTGCTGCAGAATGCCGTCTAATGTAGACACACGTTATCTTTAAAACATCTCTTCTGTGGTGTGCATGTGGTGTTGTGTGCCTTTCCTCCTACGAAGCAGAGGCAAGCAGATTTCTCTGCATGTCTGAGGCCAGGCTGGTCTACAGAGTGAACTCTACGTCACCTAGGGCTACATGGTAAAACCTTGCCTCAACGAAACGAAACCAAAATCCATCATTTTGTCACTCTTGGCTGATCTGTCAAGTGTGTCATTTGTACCCCACAGGAGGAAGTCTAACCTGCTGCAGGCTTTCTGTGCTACATGCTGAAGGTTTGAAGCCACATGCTGAAGTGTCTGTCTGACCATTTCCAAGTCATGATTGTGGTCAAGTTCTCCTCCGTTTATTTCAATCAACTTTGTGAAGTTCATGTCTTTGGTCTCTCCCATCTTCTGTTGAAGAACCCAATTTCTAGTTCGATCATCAGTGAAGTTCCAGGCGGCTGGCTGACAATTTCACACAGAGAAAGAAAACACTCACAAATGACCAGCATTTCATTTTCTTTCTCTAGGGAACAAAATGACCACCCACACTCCAGATAAAGTTCTATAGACACCATTTTGGGATGATTTGAACATAACTATTGAAGTAACTAAGTAACAGTATTTGATGTTTAAAAAATATTTTAAAATATGAAGGGTATTTAAAAATATTAAAATTATTCATAACTTAAAAAAAAAAAGATGTGAGGATACCAATGCTACAGGGTGCATTTGGATGTCAGTGGGCAGCATGGTGGAACTGGCTCTCCTCCTTAACATGGGTTTAAGACTGGACTCAGGCCTGCAGATCTAACCTACTGAGCCATAAATACTGCCTCAGAAATACTGTAAAGGAAACAAAATTTAATACCACCTCATAAACACTGTAAAAGCAACTAAAACTTACCTCATTAAGATTCTGGTGCACAAGGCCTCTACTCCCCCGCTTCTCCTCAGGTTCCAGCTCCTGCTTTTGGAATTCCTGCATGATCCCTTGCAGCCGCTTGCCCTCCAGGTCCAGCCTGTACACCTGCTGCCTCTTCTCCTGGAGCTGGCGCTGCAGTTCTTCCACTTTGCACTGCAGCTCCTGCATCTTCTTCTGGCCCTGGGTGTTTGCCTCCTGCTCTGTCTGCAGCGTCTTCTGATGGACCTGCCTGTCCTTTTCCATTTGTTGCCTTGTTTGCAAGGAGTCTAGTTTATATTTTTCAGTTTCACTTAAGAGTTCTACTATGCGGCTGTGCTTTTCCTCCAGTTGTTTCTGTAGCTCTTTAAGTAGGTCCTCAGAAGGCAAGGCTGGCGGGGGCTGCCCGCCATCATCACGGTTCTGCAGCTGGGCATACAGCTCCCGCTCCTTGTCGAGGGTGCTCTTCATCTCCTGAATCCTAACTTGCTCTGACTCCAGCAGAGCTTGAAGCCCTAAGTTGCGGCCTTGTTCTTCCGATAACTGGGCATCGTGCAGCATTTTCTGTGACTCTATTTTCTGCTGAGACTCATTTAGTAGCTGCTTCTGTTGTTCCACAAGGAGATTTAACTGTGTGTTTCTCTGTTTCTGATCCTCAAGTGAAAACTTCAGATCCTTGAAGTGAAAATGTAATTTAGGATGAACACATTAATATTAAAAATACTTTTACAGTATATCACCATGACTTTGGTAATAGCAACACGGAAACATTTGGTAACTGAAGACAGGATTGTTATCCAGTAGATAGTGGTAATTATTTAGATAGCCCAATGGCTTGCTTGCACCAAGGATATAAACACAATCTTCTCTGGCTAAATATAAGGCAGAATAAATTTCTCCAAATAACAACCTTCAAAATACATGTGTTCTTATGCTACCCTTTCAATTTATTAAAGGAATATATTTTTAACATTTTTAAAAACTTATATACAAAGGCACAAGAAAATAATGTTCCAGACGGTCATGGTAAGCAAAGACTAACCGTGGCATGGGGAGGAAGCCATCTTTAGAGAGGAAGAGAGGTCATGGAATGAACATGAAATTAAAACACAAAGGCGCTGTTTGTGGGGAGGAAAGGAACAGCTGGCGGGTGGCCTGGGATCATGAGAAGGCAGTGAGGGTGGGGAAGGAAGCAGAGCAGAGAGCGATACATGTCAGTCCTACAACACTTGTGAAGATGCTTTCTTTTGTCCAATGTACAGTTTTGGCTTCGCTGTCAAAGCTCAAGTGTCCATAGGAGTATGGGTTTATTTCTGGGTCTCCAATTCCACTGATCAACCTGTCCGTGTTTATACTAACACCACACGGTTTTTATCACTATAGCTCTGTAGTAGAGCTTGAAGTCAGGCACGTGACATACCTCCACACGGTCTTTTATCATACAGGATTGTTTTAGCAACCTTGCGCTTGTTGTTTTTCCATATTGAGTTGAGAACTGCTGTTCTGTAAAGAATTGAGTTGGAATTTGGATGGGGATTGCATTGAATCTGTAGACTGCTTTTGGTAAGACGGCCATTTTTATTGTGTTAATCCTAACGATCCATGAGCATGGGAGATCTTTCCATCTTCTGAAATCCCCTCAATTTCTTTCTTCAGAGACCTGAAGTTCTTGTCAAACAGGGCTTTCACTTGCTTGTTTAGAGTTATACCAAAATATTTTATATTATTTGTGGCTATTGTGAAAGGTGTTGTTTCCCTAATTTTTTCAGCATGTTTATCATTTGTATATAGGATGGCTACTGATTTTCTTTTTTAGTTCATTTTTTATCCAGCCACATCACTGAAGGTATTTATCAGCGGTAGGAGTTCCCTGGTAGAACTTTTGGGGCCACTTACATATACTAATATATTGCCTGTAAATATAGCGATACTTTTACTTCTTGCTTTTCAGTTTGTATCCCCTTGATCTCCTTTAGTAGTCTCATGGCTCTAGCTAGAACTTCAAGTACCATATTGAGTAGATATGGAAAGAGTGAACAGGCTTGTCTTGTTGCTTTACGTTTCTCTCCGTTTAATTTGATGTTGGCTATCAGCTTGTTGTATATTGTCTGTTTTGTGTTTAGGTGTGTCCCTTGTATACCTGATCTCTCCAAGATTTTAAGAATGTAAATAGATCCATATCTATCACTCTGCACAAAGCCCGAGTTCAAGTGGATCAACGACCTCAACATACAACTGGACACTAAATCTCATAGAAGAGAGATTGAGGAGTTGCCTTGAATGCATCGGCACAACAGACAACTTCCTGAACAATACACCAATTGCTCTAAGATCAACAATTGATAAAAAGGACCTCATGAAACTGCAAAGCTTCTGTAAGGCAAAAGACTGTGTTAAAGGGACAAAACAACAGCTTACAGAATAGGAAAAGATCTTAACCAACCCTACATCTGACAGAAGGCCAGTATCCAAAATATATAAAGAACTCAAGAAACTAGACATCAACAAACCAAATAATCCAGTTGAAAAAAATGGGTACAAATGTAAACACAGAATTCTCAACAGAGGAATCTCTAATGGGAGAGAAGCACTTAAAGAAATGTTCAACATTCTTAAGCCATCAAGGAAATCCAAATCAAAAGGACCCTGAGATTCCATCGTACACCTGTCAGAATGGCCAGGAACAAAACGGAAAGTGACAGCAGATGCTGGTGAGGATGTGGAGTGAAAAGAACACTTCTCCACCGCAGGTGGGACTGCAAACTTCTACAGCTCTGGAAATGAATCTGGTGATTCCTCAAAAAACTGGGAATAGTTCTACCTCAAGACGCAGCTATACCACTCCTGGGCATTTACCCAAAAGACGCTCCTCCATACTACAAGGGCACTTGCTAAATTATGTTTATAGCAGCTTTATTCATAATAGCAAAATACTGGCACAACCTAGATGTCCCTCAACTGAAGAACAGATAAAGAAAATGTGGTTCATTTACACAATGGAATACTATTCAGCCATTGAAAACAATGACATCATGGAATTTGTAGGCAATGGATGGAACTAGAAAATATGATCCCAAGTGGGGTAACTCAGACCCAAAGGACATGCATGGTATGTACTCACATGTAAGTAGATATTAACCACAAAGTACAGGCTAACCATGCTACAATCCACAGACTCAAAGAAGCTAAGTAACAAGGAGGGAACAAGGGAGGATGCTTGAATCTCACTGAGAAGGGGAAATAGAATAGACATCAAGGGTGTTAGGAGGGAGGGAACAGGGTGGGGAGGGGGTAAGGAGGACAGCAGGAGGGATCAAGTAGGAGGAGACAGAAGGAGGGAGTACTGGGAGAGAACTGCAACCAGTGACAGGAGGGGGTGCATCAGTGGGAAAAGCTAGAAACCTAGGACAATGGAATCTATGAGGGTGACCCTAGCTAAAACTCCTGGCAATGGGGGATAAGGAAACTGAAATGGCCATCTCTTCTAACCAGGCAAGACATCCAATAGAGGCACTGGGACACAACCCAACCACAAAATACCCCATCCACAATTTGTCCCACCAACAAGATGCGCAGGTAAGAATGGAACGGAAATTTAGGGAAGGGCCACACAATGACTGTCCCAGCTTGAGATCCATGCCATGAGAGAGAGTCCACCCCTGATACAAGTAATGAAATTCTGCTCTACTAGCTGACAGTAGCCTAGCTGAACTGTCATCAGATTAAACGGAACTTGGAGAATCCTGTGGAAGAGGGGGAGAAAAGATGGAAGGATCCAGAGAGGTCAAGGCCACCACAAAAAAACCCTGCAGAACCAGCTAACCTGGGCCCATAGGGGCTCACAGAGACTGAACTGCCAAAGAGAGCACTCATGGCATTGACCTAGTCCCTACACATATTTAACAGACGTACAGCTTGGTTCTCATGTAGGAATCCTAACAGCAGGATCAGAGGCTGTCTCTGTGTTGCCTGCCGTTGGATCCCTTCCCCCTAACAGGGTTGCTTTGTCTAACCTCAATAGAAAAAGATGCACCTAGTCACACTCTAACATGACGTGCCAAGGATGGTTGATATTCACGGGAGGCCTCCCCTTTTCTGAAGAGAAAGAGAGGACAGGGAGTAGGTGAAATGAGAAGAAATAAATGGGAGAGGGGGGAGGGGAAGCTGTGATCAGGATGTAAAGTAAATAAATTAATATAAAAAAGAAGAAAAGGAATGACACATTTATGCAATAACATGATGAAATCTAGTATTTAAAAAGTATTATTTAAAATGACCGGGCGGTGGTGGCACACGCCTTTAATCCCAGCACTTGGGAGGCAGAGGCAGGTGGATTTCTGAGTTCAAGGACAGCCTGGTCTACAGAGTGAGTTCCAGGACAGCCAGAGCTACACAGAGAAACCCTGTCTCAAAGAAAAAAAATAGAGGTTGAAAAAAGAAGTAAACAAACAATGGCAAGATTTGGCTGCAAAATTATGACAATTCTTGCTTCTTCAATGGAGATTACCGGTGGGATGTGATAGATTCTGTCTCAGTTTTTTCAAAAGAAGAACACAGATACAAAATGGCCAGATACCCACAAAGAGCAAACTTTGCTCTATGCATATAATCATTAAAATGTTGTTAGGTTGGCTGAAGAGATGGCTCACAGGTTAAGAATACTGGCTGTTCTGCCAGAAAATCTGGGTTCAATTCCCAGCACCAACATGACAGCTCACCAATGGCTGTAAGTCCAGTTCCAGGATATCCAATGCCATTCCCCTGCCTCCATTAATGCATGCACACACATGGTACACAGATACAACGGAGGCAAAATACTCATACTAAAATAAAAACAAATGAGTCTTAAAAAAAATAAAAAAACAAAACAAAAAACTATTGGGCTTGGTGGGACATGTGTGTAATCCCAACTATTCGGGAGGCTGAGACAGAAGAATCAGGAGCCTAAGAAAGTTCAAGAGAGCCTGTCTCAGGGTAGAGTGTAGGAAAAAGTGAACTGGAGGTAAGGTCGGGTGGTGCAGTGCCTGCCTAGCATACGAGAAGTGTGAGTTTAACCCAGAACACTGTGAAAACAAGACAAGGTACAGACTGACTACCTGGAGACACACAGCACTCGTTTGTCTCCATGAGTATCTGTGGCCATAGGCAGTGTGTGTGTGTGTGCTGGGGGGATGGATTTGAGGGGGAAGAAAGGCAAAGGAAGGAAGACAGTGATAAACTATACAGATCCAGATGTAATGATCCTCAGATTTTACAAGTACCCTAACATAGGGTTTTAATCAAAACAGCAGGGAAAGAGGAGCGTCTATCCCAGTGGACTCCAAGCCAAGACAAACGGCAAGCCTGTGGAAGCTTTACAGGCTCACAAGCCAGCATGGAGAAAAGGAAGGCAGAGAGAAGATCTGTGTATTGCAAAGCAAGCAGCTGCTGAGGGAGGGGCCTTGCATCCCTGGTGCTTTGGAGGGAATGATTTTAGGGAAGGAAACACAGTATTTCAGCACGAACTCTTCCTTCTACTAAGGCCTAGATAATTTTCTAACAGTATTCAACACAGAGCCAACAGTGCATGCATTTTAAAGGAGAACAGCCTTACAACAAGACTCTCAAAAGACGTGGGACAATACCTCGAGTTCTTCTTTTTCCCACTCCTCGTGGTGTCCTGACTTGGCCTTTTCTTTTTCCAAAGCCCACTGCAGCTCCAGTGACTTCTTCTGCTCCCTTGCTAATGTGTCACTAAGGAAATGGATTTCATCGGTCTTCTCTTTAATTTCTGACCTAAATGGGGAGACGTAAGTGTGACATTATCTCGATGAGCAATGTTGTCATAAGAAGGAACCTGTTCTCCAATACAGAGGTATATTATAAACAGGCTATGTGTTCTCCA
>JANHMN010000016.1:13264936-13289786 GCA_030674055.1 Rhabdomys pumilio
ACACACACACACACACACACACACACACACACACACACACACACACAGTCTGAGTCAGGCTCAGAGTGGGGTCACAAGGAGAGAAAGAGGGAACACAATTTAAAACTACACATTCAGCTTAGCTTGTAAATGGTGATTACATGGCTATCTAAGGTATAGTAATGATGGTTAGTGCAGAGATGGCACTGCCTGAGTGAACTAAAGGGTTTTATCTCCAGTACCTTTATTTTCTTTGGAAATAAATCTGCTGAAGTTTCACCTTCTTCTCGGCCTTCTAATGCTGTATCAAATCCCTGGCTTGGACCCCAGTCTGATTCAGAATCTAAAATTAAGAAAATACCACCGGTAATTACATATGTACATACAAAATCACACTTTTTAAACACTATTTCATTTGTTTAAACATTCCAGAACCTTATTCAACTTACCACTGGAATATACTTCTCTACTTTGATAAGCAACAGAATCTGCCAATTCAGGAATGGAGGAACCCTAATTAAAGAAGACAAAATCAGAATACACATGACTTTAAAATTTATTTAGTAAAATATTGGATCCAATGAGCAACGAGTTTCTGATACAGTTAAGGGAGAAATAAAGACATCAATATATTCTGTCATATTGAAATAACACACATATAACAAGTCTCACAATAGGCTCCAAAACCATATGGGAATTGCCTTATCTAACTATACAACAGGAAGATGCCAAATTGGGATAATATTAGGAAAAGGGGTATTATTTCTTGGATGCTTTTGAATCATTTATCTTAAAGGCTTATACTGTCGGAAGGCAAATGGCAGGATGTGGAGAGTATGTTGTATGAGGACCAGTTACCTCTTTGCATCTTAGACACTGGGTCATCTCCTTCAGGGTCTCACACTCCTTAGTTAGTAACTGGATCGCAACAGAATGTTCTTTCTTCAAAGACTCAGTTTCTGAAATATGTCTGGACTCCATATCCAAAATCTCAGCAGCATGTAGCTCTTGTATGTGTTCCATTTTTTTAGTAAATTGAGTGATGGTGTCTCTGACTTCTTCTTGGGTGCACTCGCTCTGTAAGTCGATCTGAATCTCTGCGTTTCTAACAAGGATCTGTGGGGTCTGACTGCTGCTGCTGGCCTTGCCTGTTATCTCCGTGGGCCCAGAGCAGCCATCTACTTCAACAGAAGGTGGCTCTGGCGTGGGGACCTTCCTGCTTTCAGGTTCTCCAGCCCTATTTTCTTTTTCTAAGAGGTAGGATAATTTCTCCTTGGCTTCTGTGAGTTGATCTTTAACTTGGCCTAAGTCTTTCTGAAGTGATGTTATATAGCTTTCTTTTACCTACAACAATGAACAGGACAGCAGAGAAATCAGTTAAGTTTTGTGTACATCAGAAGCAGGGCTCAGGGTGGAAATACGGGAGCACAGTTCATGCATCAGTGCTAATTTGTAGCAGAAAAGGAAAATCGCCCTCTATGCCTCATAGTTTCTGCATGCTTTTGTACACACTATGGTCAGATTACAAGGAAGTGAAATTATGTTATCAGCTTTTGTTTTATAACAAAAGCCTTAGTCCTCCATCACCTAGTACAGATAAGAAGCATCTTTCCAACCATTATTCCCAGAAAAACTAAACAAGAAGTTGCTGGTAACAAAATGAACAGTGACATTTTTTCTTTAAACCTAAAGAAGGCTTTCCCTACCACGAAAGTTTACGATCTAGGGAATACACTGAGAGAAAATGAAGAGAAGCAAAAATGGATAAATTGGAGCTATGTGGCTCATCTTACCAAAAGATCTTCTTCAAGTTTTTCTGCCCTTTGTTTATAACTGGCGAGTTCTGAAGTGGCTACTGACTCCGCGTGAAGAGCTTCAAGGCCTCCCAAAAACCCACTGTCTCCGCTGGCGTGAATTAGCATAGCAGTTGTCTGAATAAGAGTTGAGAAGACACTATCACTGAGAAACATCAGTGCAGCCCAAGGCACAGCCACACTGCCACAGAGCGTTACCACACCACATCCACACTGCCACAGAGCGTTACCACACTGCAGCCCAAGGCACAGCCACACTGCCACGGAGTGTTATTAAAAATGGCTGCCTACAATCAGAGGACAAAATGCCCACTGCTTGTTAAAATCAGCAAGGACATTACTTGGTTGCCATCCAAAACTTTCACATTTGTATTAGATGTGACCAAGATACTCCTTACATGACATAGGCAGCAGGTCTTATTAGCATTTTAATATTTATTACCTACAATAAAGTAGCTCCAAGTCTTGGTGTGAAAATATTGTTATTGAAGTTATTACCCTTTGCAATATAAACTAAAAGTCTTTGTATTGTCTTCTATACAGCAAGAACTAACAATGGTTTTAGATCATTGTCTAAGAAAACATACAGATCTCTAACACAAGGTTTTTTTTTTTCCCATGAACAATGAAATCTCAACAGGTATAAAATTTGTGTGATGTTTTCCACATTAATTCAGTATATCATTAATGTGAAAATTTTCACTTCTTAAAAGGCATGATGTCAGAGCATATGTACTAGGAAGAAATTAAGGGAGAAGTCCTGGAGAACAGAGCTTAAATTTAATATTTTTATATTTCTTGTTTCAATAAATGACTTTACTAATGAATCAGATATCATTATGTGAAGACCACAGAATACAGTTTGCACTTTTACTCTGGTGATAAACACTACAGTGTGAACTTTAACCTGTGTCTATAGCTTTTTGTGCTAGTTTAAGGGCACTGCATTTAGTATAGTAGATACGCAAATTAAAAACCTACCATAGCTCAGTCTAACAGCAAAGGCTCATGAGGCCAATTATGAGCAGCTGTGCTTCAGGAAACTATAGGCCACCAACCAATCAGATCACTCCCAAAGCCTCAGCCACAATCACTCAATGTAATACTGTACTTCATTCGGGAGTTCTGTCTGTATGTGCAGAAGGGAGGTGTCTGAGTCTCTCAGTGCTAAACAATTCATGAACCACAATTCACAATTCAAATAAAGTAATGTCTGTCCTTTAGGAACAGCAAATTTTCATGAAATCTCATTGTATGTAACTTGTTTGATATAAAAAAAATAAACAAAACTCCAGATTTATCAGTAAACTATCACTGAACAAAGGAAATTACCTAGAGCATTTGAGTGAAGTAAAACAAAAACCCATCAGATGAAAACTAACCTCCCCATCGCTAGGGCTTCTTTCCCCTTCCTCTCGCAGCCTTTTCTTGGCCTCCTCTAAGAGCTTCTGTAGTGCCACAACTTTCTTCTCTGTCTCTGAGGCATTTTTCTCGGCAATCTCCTCATGGTTTTCAGCCACTATACCACTGTGCACTTCAGCTTCTTGGCTCTCCAACCCTGCTAGTCTCCCGGCCAATGTGGGGACATCTGTCTCCATGCTGTTCTCTGTCAGACGGTTTACATTCTGTGCATCTGTCCTTTCAGATGCTGCTGAAACCGTCTGCTTCTCTTGGCAGAACTGCACATCCTCCTGAGGCGCTTCCGTGCGCACCTGACTGACCAACGCAGCAGCGAGCTTCTCAAGGACTCTCTGCAGGCCTGTGACCTTCTTCTGAAGCCTTGCTATTTCAGACTGCTCTTGCTCTTGTATGGTTTCTATTTGTTTATGACACTGGGTCAGCTCAAAGTCCTTGGTACTAACAGACCTCTCCAGTGGCAGTGACTTTATTTCTAGTATTCTAGAATCTTCAGTACTTTCTTGAAGACATGTAAGGGAGGTCTGATTTTCTAGAGGCTTGGAAGCATCCTGGGCAGGGGCATCTTCTGGCTGCACAGTCACGTGCACACTTTCCTTTGGTACCCTGGGAAGCTCTTCATTGCTGGCACATTCTTTATTCAAGTTGCACAGTGACTGTGTTATCTGATCCATTTTGAAATTGATTTCTTTAAGTACATTTTTCATGTACGTCATTTCCTGGTTGGTGGTTTCTACTTGTTGTTCTAAAACTAGCTTTTCACCAGTCACCTTGTCCAGCTGATGTTTAAAGCTCTCCTCGTCTCCTGGAAGGGTCTCCGCATCCTCTCTCTTCTGCTCAATGGTGACCAACTCCTGCTGCAACTTCTCAATCACACCATTGAGCTGCTCTACTTCTGCCTCTCTCTGTTTCCTCACATGCTCTTGGTCACTCATCAAACACTCCATCTTTGTCTCCAGAGCTCGTATCTGTTCCTTTTGTTCTTCGATGATCTGTTATTTAATGAAAAGGGGAGTCATACAAAATAAATGTATATTGACATCTTGGAAATTCTAAGAAAAGACCTCATAGGGATGAGTTTGTCCCAAACCAACATACTGTCTTGGACACAGGAATGTTCTTTTCAACACAGAGCAACAAGACCCCTCCTCTTATTCAGAGCTTCATTCGGGGAGTTTTGTTAAACCTGAGCTCCGCTTGAGCAGTTCATTTCCCATGAGGAAAATAGTATTAGTGCATCCCCATGAACAGAATCAAGTACTAAAACAGGACACACAACAAATGACTCTCAAGGGCAAAGCCTACTCTACACACTGAAACGTGAACACATGTAGTGAGCAAGCACCTTCACCAGCTGGGCCGTCTCACTGGCCAGATAATTGTTTTTAAAATTCGATGGGAAAAGGGCAAGTGAGAAGGCTCAGTGACTAGGTGTGCTTACTCTGTAAGCATGAGAAACTGAGTTCAGGTTCCCAGAAGATATACTGCACAGAGTTATGTGAGCCTGTAAGCCAGCACTGAGAGCTGGAAACAGGCAGATTCTGAGAGCTCACTGGTCAACCAGACTAAATGGAGAAACCCTGTGTCAAGGCAATGAGGCAGAGAACAATAAGAGAATAGACCTGGTGCCCTGTTCTGGCCACTGTGTGCAGAGACGTGGATACATGTGTTTGCATGTTCCCGGTACATGCACCCTACTCACAGGGAGATTCAACAGGAGAGTGAAAAGTATCACTATTTTGTGTTTTAAATTTTAGTTACAGCCTCTGAGATCGCTTAGTGAGTCAGGATGTTGCCTGTGAAAGCTGGTGAGCTGAGTTTCATTTCTGGGGCTCATGTGGCGTAAGGAGAAAAGACTCCCACAAGCTGTTCACTGACCTCCAAAGCATGTTGCAGAGTGAGTGCAAACTCACTCCCTTCTCCAAAACAGATAAGTGTAATAAAACCTGAAAAACTGTAACTCATATTAATTTTGCAAACAAATGTCCTGGGCACACCTTGTTGCCTGCTGTGAGTTCAAGCCGCTGCTGGAGTTTTATAAACTGCTCGTTCAGCCGGCCGATCTCCATCTCCTTTTCTTGTATTAGCTGTGCAAATTTGCCAGACAGCATGGGCTGATCCCGAGAGGACACAGAACCAGATTCCTTCATGGCAAACCCAAGCTTTTCTATTTCATCCTAGGAACAAAAATAATTATCATACGTGTATGATCATTACATGTTATTTCAAAATATTCCTTGAATTAAGTCTTATAAAAAAGATGGCATGCAAACAATTAAGATACTGTATTTCAATACTTAAAATATTTTGATAAATGATCTCAAATATTTTCATTTATGATAAATTCAAGTGTCTAGGTTGAACAGTAAATAGTTCCCACACAAATTCATTTGCCTACTAATGTTGGTGGCAAATATGCTGGGGGTTGGTCTGGTGCTATGTGTCCAAATGCCAGAGTCTGACCCCCAAGTTCTGGTTGCTGTCCAGATGAGTGAATTCTTACGGTCACTGGCCTTTGGTGTGTAAACCTTGCCCCCCAATTTAATTCCTGATTGGCCATTAACTGGTTGGGGCTTATGACTGAGCAGAAAGGATAGGAAGGCAGGCCTGAGAATGAAGTAGAAGATCTTGAGAAAGACCAAGAGGAGAAAGAGGGTGAGGATGAGAGAGCAGGGATGAAGAGAGCAGGAGTTCACCATTATGGATGGAGGATGGAGGATGGAGGATGGAGGAGGAACACGTGGACAAGAGAAGAGCACCTGAGGACAGACTGATGAAGCAGAAACAGCCCTGGTGAGACTCAAACAGCGAGTGACAAGGGACGTACAGTCGAGACGTGAGAATAGCACTGAAGCTGCCCAATCTAGGATTGCAGTTTGTAAATAAAATACCAGGGTTCTGCGGCTTTTCTATGGGCTAGCTACAATAATTCATTTACACAAATAACCTACAAAAATACAAAGTATCAAAATGTGAATTATTTTTCTAAGTCAATTACCTTAAACACTCTGTTTTCTTGCTGGAGCTCTTGCAGGCGGGTGGTGGACTCCTTTTTCTGAATTTCTAGCTGCATGAGAAGCTCCTGAACCTCTTCATTCTTATTTTCCAGTTCTTCCCGAAACTGCTCTAATTGTTCTTCTAGGTTGGTAATCTTTAAAGCCAAAGTGATCCGAGAGGGAACAAAACAACAACAAAACCCACTTCATACACACGTTACTGTCAAACAGAAAAGAATACTATTTCTTTTATAAAGGATATATAGCCATTTACATATGCTTAAATATATATGTTTACCTGCTTAATTCCTAGACATACTCAAACTGAATGTTTTCTGTTTTGTTTTGTTTTGTTTTGTTTTGTTTTGTTTTGTTTTATAAGGTAAGCTTTCTTTATGTAGCCCTGGCTGTCCTGGAACTTGATATGTTTGAGGCTAGCCTGCCTCTGCCTCTTTCAGTGTCAGAAATAAAGATATATGTCATCATACCTGGCTTCAAACTACAGAAAAGATTGATTTCTATTATTTTGATTATATGGGTCGACTGAGGATAGTAATAACTATTTAACCAACTACTTCATAACTACTTAATAAATGTTTAATGAATGAATTTGTGAATTCCTGTTCAAATGATCAAAACTGCTACAAGATAAGATGCAGGAGCAGCACTGAGTGGCACTGGGTTGTTTACTGCTTTATGCTCTACGGGGTAATAGGTTGTTTATGCACAGTGTCATAGACCTAGGGCAGTACTGACAAGCAAGGCTTTGAAGTCAGCCTAGCAAGTCCAATAAAAATAGTATAATACTAGCAATAATAGCCAAATTTGAGGCTGGGATGATAGCGCAGATGACCACATATGAGGGCCTAAGTTTGATCCCCAGCACTCTGTATAAAAAGCTAAGGGTGGTGATCTGAGCTTGGAATCACGGTACTGGGGAGTTGGACACAGGATTACCCCTGGGGCTTGTCGAGACCAGCATAGTCTACCTGTTGAACCACAGGTCCCAATGAACCACAAGTCTCAAAAGACATGGTTGATGGTTTCTGAGGAATGACACCTGAGGTGGACCTCTGGCCTTCACATATGAAGCGCACACACACGCACACACACACACACACACACTTTCATCCCAAGTGTTCTATAATCATTTCCATTATATAGAAGAAAGAAAAGTCATAAAGAGGAACAACGTGTCCTCAGATAACAGTCAGGGTAAAGCCATCTTTGATTCTGAAGAAATGACTATTGCAGTCTTGCATTCCAAACCACTGTTTATCCTGCTTCTTTCCCTCTTTCTTTTAAGATTTATTTATTTTATGTATGAGTACTCTATATGCACATACACCTGCATGCCAGAAGAGGGCATCAGATCACATTACAGATGGCTGTGAGCCACCATGTGGTTGCTGGGAATTGAACTCAGGACCTCTGGAAGAGCAGTCAGTGCTCTTAACCAATGAGCCATCTCTCCAGCCCCGTTTATCCTGTTTCTTGTAACTAATGTCAAGACCACTTGTAACTAACTAAGACCACTCCTCTCTCTCATCTGTAACACTGGTATTTAATTCTGTAGGCACTCAAGTATATTAGTGATCCTGCACATATAATTAGCAGTTTATTGCTGAGAACATTGATTATCATGCTTATGAAGGCTATATACTAGTATGTACACCTGTTCATATCTTCCTATCTATCCTTATCTTCTACAACTACTTTTAGAACAAGGCATTATAAAACACACACACATAGTTATTTCATGTCAAAATTGCAGCCTACATTACATGACATGCCCATTCTTTTGATGTGCCATTTTACAGGCAAAGTCTTAGCTCTGTGATCTAAAGCCTTGCTGCTTGGTGTGAGCTGGGGAGCAGCAGAGCCAGCAGACCTTGGCTGTGCACCGGATGCATGCAGTCCACAGATGTGTACATGCTGCACAGAAGGCCTTCATCGGGCCCCTGGATGACTCAAGTGTACATGAGACCCCAGAAGCACTGGTCTATTATACCGCTGTCACACTACAGACTTTACGCTTCTCAACAACATGCTAGATCCATCCCTAAGGTTTGTCAGTCCTGCATCACAATGGTGGAGGATCAGTGAGGTCTGTGAAAAATTCTGGCTCTGCTAAGTGTTTACTTCTCTTAAAGCTCAGTTTAAACACAGGTGAGATGAAGACCCCAAGGAGTATTTATAATATTCTTGAGACATTACTAGCACTTGGCCTAAAACAAAGTTAAGTATTATTTAGTACTACTGCCTATAAGCATGTTAGCAATACAAGACGTAAGATTTATTTAGGCATCTTTTTCTAAAACCACAACAACAAAGAACCTTAAAATTTTTCTTTCTTTTCTCTCCCACCCTCCTCTTCTTCCTCTTCTTCCTCCTCCTCCTCTTCTTCTTCCTCTTCCTCTTCCTCCTTTTCCTCCTCCTCCCCTTCCCCTTATTTCCCAGTCTTGGCCGCCCTGGAACTCACTATGTAGACCAAGATGGCCTCGAATTCAGAGATCCACTTCCTTCTGACTCCCAAGTGCCAAGAAGAAAGGAATTGAAGTCCACTATGCCCAGCTAGAAACTTCAATTCTATACTTTTTAAAAAACATTCTTGAAACTTTTAAGCTTTCTTTCTATTCATTTTCCATTTCAAATAGTCTAACAGGCTTTTAAATATGTTTCTGACCAAACTCAGGCTCTGAGAGTGAATCCATTTAAAATCTGATATATATTTGATATATCTTTGATTTATATCAGTTATCTGAAAATATCTACCTAGTTTTCAGAGCAAATGCTTAAAGTTTTTTGTTGTTGCTTTTTTTTTGTTTTGTTTTCTGTGTTTTTTATAATACATGCTCTGATGATGTCTTTTCATACCAATGAGCGTACTGCAGAACACCTATCCGTGTTAGTAAACACTCAGCTTGTTAACTCATTCAATGTCTGTAAAGAAACAAGCTGGATGACATAAGGTCTCTGTTTTTTACCATTCCCAGATGACAGCTGACTCTGGGGAGAAAAGTAGAAATCTATTAAATACTCAATTCAAGAAACTGAGGTAATAGTAGAGCTATAGTACATTTTAAAAATACTAAAAATAGGTGGTCATGGTGGCATATGCCTGTCGTTCCAGCTATTGGGGATGCACGCTGCTGTGGCAGCATGTTCTGGAAATCCTAGCTCTGGGGAGGCAGAAATGGGTGGCTCTCTGGAGCTCACTGGCCAGCCAGTCTAGCCTAACTGGTGAGTGCTAGACCGGAGAGAGGCTCTGTTTCAAAAGCACAGAGGCAGGAATAGGGCTGGGGGCTCTGGAGATAAGATATGACTGTGGTTAGGAGTACATACAGCTCTTATAGAGGACCCTTGTTTGGTCCCAGTACCCATGTTAGGTGACTCATGACGACATCACTCCAGTTCCAGGGGAGTACACCCTCTTCAGTACTCTGGCGGGTGGACACTAATGCACTCACATGCACATATCCTCAAAGATATCAATTAATCTTTGAAAAAATAAAACGAGGTGGACAAGTACGGAAGAATGATCCCAGTGACTGATCTCTGTTTCTACACACAGGTACACAAGGGACTGTACCTCTAAATACTTTAAAAGTCATATCCATAGCATTAAGATATATTTAATGGGAAAAAAGGTTTAAATATATTACAAATGAAGTAGTAAGTTGAATTTACTTTTGTAATTATAATAAATTTTCACTTTTAAAACAAGGCCTTGCTATGTTGCTCTGTCTGAGTGAACTAGCCGCAATCCCTTCACCAACCTCAGCTGCAGGGGCAATTGGGGTGAACCCCTATTCCCAGCTGGATGGAAGACTTTTCAGGTAAGGAGTACAGAAAACCAGGAGAGCTGTAACTATTATTGCTGTTGTTCGTGTTATTATGTGTAGTGTTGGGGAATCCTAGGTGCTTGCACAAGCTAGGCCAGTGCTCAACAATGGACTACATACTCAGTCCCAGTCACTTTAATCCACTGTTTTAATGACACTCTTGACTTATGAAATAATTCACAATAATCTCACAGGACAGTCTTAAATAAGCAGAGCAGCAGCAGCCGGCACAGACACCTGACAGAGTGGCCGTGACTGAGAGACACAAGCTTACCACGGCCCCACACTACCCTCTCTCCTCTCCTCTCTGTCCGGTCCACACCAGCTCCATTTTCACCTGAACTCTTCCTGCCTCAAGGTCCCTCCTTCCTGCAGGGCACTGACCTTCACCGGGTTCCTTGTTCCGTTTACAGCCCTCAAGCTCCATCTTCCAGGCAGTGGACTGAGAAACAGCCTAAACTCTGCTTTCAGACACTGTCTTTCTGTTCAAATGATACTTTCTAAGGGACTGACTTTAAACTGCAGTTGTGATGGAGAAAGAAACCTCTTACCTCTTTCTGCTTTCTATCTGTAGCATCCCGCTCGGCCTGCAACTGAACTTCTAGAGATAACTCTGGCTCCGCTTCTAGAGCTCCAGACCTTTTCTGGTCTTCTACCTAAAAATACATAAGAACGTTTTAGAAACCTCAGACATTATACCCTGATAATTCATTGTAGTACTTTTATTTAGCAGTAATTCTATTTTTCTAATTTAAAATGAGAAACTCTACATTTAAGACTATTCAACAAGTTACAGGTACTCAGTCTTGAATGCATTTTTCGTATACTAAACACACACTGCTGACACTGAAAACTCATTCCTGAGATAAAACAAAAATCCTCTCCATCTGCCTGCCTCTGAGCTCTCTCCCTCTGCTTGTCCTCTATCCAATCTGGTTTTCTGGAGAATAACAGAAATGGGCTTCATTGCATCTAATCTGGAGTCAGGCAAGAGTCTGAAAGCTCATGGGCATAGCTGACAGTTAATATTGTAATTAACTCTTCCGGCTGAACTAATTTCCTGCATCATAAACAAGGGATACAAACAACATCTGAAAGTAAAACAAAAGTAGTAACAAAGATACACTGCGCTCTAATGTCGACAAGGGAATGAGTGTAACATTGTGTCAGTAGACAGCTGTCACTGGAGCAGGACAGGCTGAGGTCCCCGGGGCTTCGCACCTTTGGGAAGGGGTCTGCAGTAGCCAGCAGGGCTTGCTCCAGCTCTCGCACCCGGCACTCCAGCTTCTCAATCTCTTCGTTCCTTTCCTGCACGTCTCGCTGTAGTTGCTCCTTCGACAGCAGCAGCTCGCTGCACTTGTCCGTTTTCTCTTTCAAGTGGTTAGTTAACTGTTCAACCTGAAAACATGATGAAGACCATGGTTCACCGTGTAGAGTGTTCAAGTGATGAAACATACTTATAATTTAAAAACTGATTTCTGGGGCTTGAAAATGTATCTCAGTGGTACAGTGATGCTTTCTTAATACATGCGACTCCTCAGGTCTGAACCCAAGTGTACCGCTCTAAAATCAGGTATTTTAATGCATGTTGATCGTATTTTAAAATAAGGATAGCAATGGTCATTTCTAGCAAAAGCAACACTGTATACTAATAAAACTGGGCATACTTTTAAAAAGAGAAATACTATTGCTTTCACAGAACTCATTTTTAAAGTTTTTTTTAATTAACTTTTATTTTTTCTTATTCACTTTATATACTGCTCACTAACCCCCTCCTGGTTACCCCTTCCCACAATCCTTCCCCCCATCGCCGAAGGTTTTTTTGTTTTATTTTTAAGAGCATCATGGCATTACCATGGCAGAAGGAGGGAAAATACATTTTGAATAATGTGAAGTATCTAATGGCACAGCACACTACAACCTAATGACATAATAAAGTTGAGAGACTTGCAGCTTGCTTCCTAACTGACTTGCTCTTAGGTAAAGAACAATGGCCTTTAAGTTTTCCATGTATTATAAGTTGGTAAGAGTTGCTTGGCAAAGGTTTAGCCTATATATTCTGCAGGCTGAGAGATGAAGAGAGGTATATGAAGAAATCCGAATTCCCTTAGGTGCCATTAGTCTTGGCTCCTACACTACACAAATAAACAGTAAGTAGTCCAAGATATATCTTCTAGGACTCATATGCAATGCCCCAAGTGTCGTGTAACAGCAATGAAAGAATGCAGGAAGGAGTAGTAAGATGGGTTATAGACATACTTATCAAGAAGAAAGTTGTAAATATATTGTAATTTTAAGAAATATAAGAATACTAAATTTCAGTGAGGCACTTAGGAGAAATTACCAATATGAAAACTATTGCTCTCTCAGAACATTAAAAAAAAAAATGTAAGCTTAATCTAACTACAGGCTCTTGGATGACAGCAGCACAGCTACTGAAGTGCTGTAGAAGCCTCAACAGTTAAGAGTGTTGGCTGCTTTTCTAGCAGACACAGGTTCAATTCCCAGTACCCACATGGAGGCTGACAGCTGCCTGTAACTCCACTTTCAGAAGATCTGAAGCACTCACACAGACAAACGCAGGCAAAACACCAATACACAGAGTGAGTGAGTGAGTGAGTGAGTGAGTGAGTGAGTGAGTCAGTCAGTCAGTCAGTCAGTCAGTCAGTCAGTCAGTGAGTTCCATAAACACAATGGTTCCCTAAAGCTTTCTCGAATGCCTCTGAGTAGCTGTGGGTGAAGGGAGCAGTGAATTCTAGAGAGCCAAGAGGTGCTGGGTAACCTTTCCAGCAATGTGAGCAGAGGTAAAGTGGAAAAGAGGAGCTGGAAACCTCTGTGGAGCAGAGAGAAAGATATAAAGTAGTAAAGCATGAATGTAAATGGCTTTTTTTGCATAACAGTTTTACAATGTGTTAAAGATAAACAAGTTCAAATTCACTGTCTTAAGTTTTACAGTGTTTGACAGAGAGAATATTTAATGTTTCTACCACCATATTCCACAAATGATAAATGAATGATGTACTATATATAATACCTCCTGTATATACATTAAAGTATAACCCATAAACATATTATTTGTTTGTGATAGTTGAAAATTTAAACATGTTTTTTACAAAGCCAAATACAGTAAATGAAATCTGTAAACCAATGTTCTTTATGAGAATCTGTGCAAAAATGCCTCCTTTACTGAGAAGAACAGAAGGACAGGAGAAAGGGGTAGAGGAGATGAGAGAGGGATTGAGAGACAGGAAAGGACGGCACAATTGGGTGTAAAGTAAATAAATGTCTAAAAATCCAATTGCTAACATTATCTTAAATTTTTTTTGTATTCATTCATGTGTGTGTGTGTGTGTATGCATGTGCATATGTGTGCATGTGTGTGCCATAACCACATGTGGAAGTCAGAAAACCAGTTGGAGAAGAAGGTTCTCTACTTCTACTTCCCAGGAATAGGCTGTTTACCCTGGCAGCAAGTGCCTTTACTTAGTGTGGTGGTTTGAATAAGCTTGGCCCAGAGTATGGCACTATTAGGGGTGTGGCCTTGCTGAAGGAGGTGTGGCCTTGCTAGAGTTAGTGAGGCCCTGTTGGAGGAAGTTTGTCACTGTGGGTATGAGCTTTGAGAGCTTCCTTCTAGCTGCCTAAGAAGGCAGTCTTTTCCTGTTTGCCTTCTGAACAAGATGTTCTCTCTGCTCTTCCTGTACCATGTCTGCCTGGACGCTGCCATGCTCCCACCTTGATGAAAATGGACTGAACCTCTGAACCTGTCTGCCAGTACCAGTTAAGTGCTGTCCTTGTAAGAGTTGCCTTGGTCATGGTGTCTGTTCACAGTAGTAAAACCTTAACTAAGACCCTTGGTGTTCTAGAGTTAACAGTTGCTGCAGTGAAACACCAGGACCAGAAGCCAAGTTCAGAAGGAAAGAGTTTATTTTCCTTATACTTCCACTTGTACAGTGTAGTCTATTGCTGAAGAAACTCAGCACAGCAACTCCAACAGGGCAGGAATCTGGAGACCCCCATAAGCTGATACAGAGGCCACAGAGGATGCTTCTTACTGGCTTTCTGGGCCTACTTTCTTATCCCAGGACCACTAGCTCTGGGATGACCCCAACCCACAATGGGCTGGGCCCTCGCCTATCAATCACTAGTTAAGAAAATGCCTTACAGATAGATTATGAAGGCACTGTCTCATTTGAGGTTTCCCCCCTTTCAGATAACTCTAGCCTATGTCAAGGTGACATAAAATTAGCCAGCATACTGCACTGAGTCATCCTGCCGGACTACAAATAACCTCAAATCACTTCTATTAAGAGTTAGAATAGAGAAATGAACAAGGAAGTTTACTGAGTTGTGTAATATACAGAGGGGAGTAATTAGAAATTTCAACACTGCAGTAGTGGGGTTTGAACACATGCCAGGTAAGCATACTCATTGTATTCTCAGACCAATACAATACAGTTTATGGTTAACAAGTGCCTTATATTTAAATAACACTTACTTTTTGATTTTTAAGATTTACATACTGTAGAAAGCATCCATGTTTGAGATTCTAAATAGAGGAGAGCATGCTAACGAGCCCTCACCTCTCTGGTTTGGCGCTCACTCACAGGCTGGGATTTGAGATTCTGAACAGAGGAGAGCATGCTAACGAGCCCTTACCTCTCTAGTTTGGTGCTCACTCACAGGCTGGAATCTCGGTACAGCCTTAAGTTGATGCTCCAGCTTCTGTATTTCCTGCTGAAACACATCTCTCTCATGCTCTCTATCGATTGCCTGCTCCTGAAATTTAATGATAATAACAATATCAGCAACAATGATGATGATGGTAACAGCATGGTGGCACACGCCTGTGGTGCGTACTTGTGAGGCAAAGCCAGGTAGGTGACTCCTGTGAGTTCAAGATCAGTGGAGTCTACATAACAAGTTGTACCAACCAGGGCTTCATATGAGACCCTTCTAAAAAAAAAAAAACAGACAAAAATAAAAGACTCTAAGGCTTGCGAAACAGCATTATTTATTGTCCCTATTACTTCTTATGTCCCTTTAGCTCGAGGTTTAAAGATAATGGGTTGATGCACAAACACCCCAAAACCATAAAGACTTAAGAGGAAAATTCATTTTGAGGGGTTATATTACATTGCCTATTTGGACTCTTCAAAAGAAATTTGAGTATTTAAAAATCATTTGCAGTACCATCCGTTTTGTT
The DNA here is from genome assembly GCA_030674055.1 of Rhabdomys pumilio. NCBI lineage: Eukaryota > Metazoa > Chordata > Mammalia > Rodentia > Muridae > Rhabdomys > Rhabdomys pumilio. The sequence continues at coordinate 13,280,190 of JANHMN010000016.1, forward strand.
TAAATGTTAAATACAGAATAAGAGGAAGATGAGTTTGTGTCCAGGACAAATCTATTGCTAATTCAGTCACAGAGCAAATGAGCAGTACATAAATCAGTTTGTTTAATCCCATTATAGACTTATACCTAAAAATATAAAATGTCAGCAGCAGATTCCCTGGGCAAGGGAAGTTCATAAGCTTTTGAACCCTAAAGAAATGTCCCGTGTGGAAAGTGGAAACCAACACCATTGTGGGTGAGAGCAGTGGAAGCATGATGGCTGAGCCACCCTGGGAGCTGTGCTTCCATGAACAGAGCCGTGTACAGCAGAGCCGTGTACAGCAAAGCCGAGGGAGCTCTTGTGCTTCTGTGCACAGACTTGTGAGAGCTCTTGTGCTTCTGTGCATAGACCCGTGAGAGCTCTTGTGCTGCCATGCACAGCAGAGCCATGCACAGCAGAACCGTGCACAGAGCCATGGGAGCTTCGGCAGCTCTCACTTGTGGTGACTAGTAGTTAATGGAAAAACTAGACAATGCTTAACTCTGAATTTGGAAACCTAGCTGCTCAGGGTTATTCACAAACTGGGTGTGCTTTGAAAATGTCTTAAATGTATATTCATGCAGCATACACGTCATTTTTATTTGTTGTTGCAAGGAATTCAACTCACAGATGCTGAATACTAAGCAAACTTGGGTTGTATTATTGAGCTAAATCCTTCGGCCTAGTGGTCATCCAGCTAGCCAGCCATCGACCCAGCTATCTATTCACCCATCTACCTACTCGTGTCCTTCCATCTGTCCATCCACCCATCTACCTACCTGTCTGTCTGTCCATTCATCCATCTCTTCATCCACCCACCTACTCACCCATTCATATCTAACCACCCAAGCTGAAGACACTTACATCTAAAAACTTCCTCATTTTTTCTAGCTGCTTTTCCAGTGCTTGGCTTTGCTGCCTGAGATCGATGAGCTCGGCGTTCTTCTCTTGCTCCAGCTCTATAAACCTACTGACTTGTTCTTCAACATCGATTTCCAGAGCTTTCACTTGCTTCTGAAGGTCGCCACGGACTTTTTCAGCTTGGCACTGCACTTCCAGCTTCTCCTTCATCAGTTTCTCTGTCTCCTGCAGAAATTCTGTTACAGATGTAACAGTGCATTTGGTTAAACCATGATTCTTAATCTTATGATAATGAAGTCACTGGCTACTCTTTTTAAACTTTATCTTCATGAAATAATGGCTGAGAATTACTTTAAATACATTAAAACATAAATACTCTGTAGACCAGACTGACCTCGAACTCACAGAGATCCACTTGCCTCTGCCTCCTGAGTGCTGGGCTATGCCTGACTCTCTCAGAAAAGAATGGAGAGTGGCTTCAGTGAAGTATAAGAGCTATAATCTCCTAATAATATTTATATTAAAATTATGTATGGTTTGTTAATACTTTTTAAAAAGTTAACCAGTTCTTGAAACACAAAAGTAAATGTTCTTTTCTGGAAATATCCAACTATCTTACTCCTATACAAGAAAACAAATGACTATTAATAAAATTACAATGAATTAACAGAAATGAGAACTCCTATTACAAAAAGATACTTTTGTGAAAACAACAGTAAATAAAAAAATACATTGAATTAAATGCATTTTCATGGTTAGGAAAAGAACAAAGTTCAACCGAATTATAAACCAAATGCTGACCACATTTTTAACCATAGGCAAAACTGAGTCCATTCCAAAGCTGTAAAGTAACCTTTATATGCATACACAGTAAATGCAGTAAGAAAATCCTGTAAATCTTTAACCAAGAAGAGGGGAACAGAAGGAGGAGGGTTAGTACAACCAGAATTCCTGGTCAGTCTCAGGCTTTACTGTCTTATCCACATGAGCTAGCTTTTCGGGTTCACATGCTGTACACTAAGGAACAGGAGCATGTGTGGGCCGTGTGGCTAGTGCGGCAGGAGCAGACTGACATCTTCAGCTTTGTTATGAGCAACGGAGATGAGATGAATTAACACATGTCAAGGACAGTGTCTGGGGGGTAGGAAGGATGGTGTGGAGACAGACTAGCTGTTGTTTCTGTAGTACAGACAGCAAAAAGAACAACAACAGAACACCCCAAACCTTTTAGATCTACTTATACTATCTACCAACACTGTATTCAGATCTGGGATCTACAGAAAACATCTTTCCTTCTAAAACAACACCATTATTAGATGTTAGTCTCAACATACACCGCCACAGAGTCTCTTAGCAAACACTGACCCCTTCCCTACCATCATCTCATGAGCTGTTTTGTTTTGAAAGAACTTTCCAAAAAATTAGAGACCAGAGAGCTTAAGGGATTCATAAAACAAAAATGGCGTTTCTTAAAAATACTCAGTATTGTCTTTGAAAAATTCCAAGTGATTTTGGGCTCTGCTGCAAAAACAGATGAAATAAGATGATGGTGACTCTGAACCTCGGTTGTTAATAGCACGTTGAAACTTGTTTTTATGATAAATTAAGCTGTGTTACTGTTGGGAAAAGATTGTAAGTATGAAAGAAACACAACAGAAAAACTGCAAAATTAGAAATGTTAGTTGCTAATTAAGGATCACCAAGTTTTTAGTTGTGAGTGTTCCACCCAACAACAGTGCATGCAACTCTGCACACACCTGTTCCAGGTGCTGCATCAGCTGCAGCATCTACTGGCCCTACAAGAGTAAAGACAAAACAGAGAAAACAGAAACATAGTTACGGCCTCTACGTCCTCAAATATGATAACATCTGCACACACTAACAAGCTGATGTCACTGGGTATCACTGATACCCACAATTCTACGTCTCTTGCATATTTTGTAGGTATGATATGAGATCTCTTAACCTTAAAAATTCTAGCCCTAAACCTGTGACAAACTAATATGAGCACCCTCTCAGGGGAGATAATGTAGGTTGTATTTCTATGTTAGTAGAACTGGAGAAACTTCAAATTTATAGAGTCCAACTACAAAATCAAAGAGGGTGTTGGTAAGCGGGATTCGAAGTTTATGCTCACAAAGAGACAGATTTTCACCACTGAAACTTTAAACTCAGGATGTAAAAATTAGTCATTACAAATGAGTTAAACGTTCTGTGAATCCTCCTGACCAGGGTGTCAGATGTCCTCCGGGTCTCCTCGGCTTGCACGGCCACACTCCCTACCTCTGCCTATAAGCAGCATCAGATCAGTAGTTATGACATTCGCATGACCTCTCTCCCACTAAATAACTCTGCCCTACCTACTTCCAAAATCACACAGCCTCATTACTTGTAGCTTTTCTCTTTTGATACAGATGTTTCAGCATAAGTAATCTTTTCCTGTTAACAGTTATTATCTTTAGAAGACAGAATAGAAAATATGATTTCATAAAAATGGCTACTAACAATGTGCCTTTAAAGCATATTTTCTTAAGATTTTTCAAGTTTGTATATAAAATATATAATGTCCCTAAAGAGGATAATCTGTCATGGGAGCCTCTGACAGTTACAGACAGAAGAGGAACTGTAAGATACAACGTCTCTCGGTACATACGTTGCTCCACGGGGCCAGCCTCCGCTCTCATGGCCTCCCTCTGCCTAGACAGCAACTCCCGTTCCTCCTCCATGCGGCGCTGGTCTGACTCCAGTTCTTGTAGTCTGTTGTTCATACATAATAACTCCTGTTCAAGATGCTCTATTATATCAGTTTTTTCTTGAATTTGCCTTTCAAAGAGAGTTTTTTCATCCGAGTACCCATCAATGACACCTATAAAACAATGGAAGGAAATGGACTTGTTTCTAATTTAAATTCTCCATCAGGTTCTGGTTTTTAAGGTCTTACTATTAGACCCTAAGCTGGCCTTGAATATTACGATCCTCCTGCCTCAGCCTTCTGATTGTAAAAATAGCAGATGTGTGCATCTAAGCCAAGGTTACCTCTAGATTTTAATAATAACAAGAAAAAACATTATGTTAGCAAAACTTTAAAATCACTTCATCAGATTACAAGCTAAATGAACTTTTAAAGCCTGAAGCTGAACCTTATTGTCATTTGTACAGTATAGTTCTTTTCTTGTTTGCACTGTGTATAAACATGAAATTTCCCCTAAACTGTCCCGTACTTCGCTCTAAAGTACCAAAACACACATGTGACTCCATTTTTTCAAACAGACATAAATAGATAGGCTCCTGGGATTCAAATGCTTGTGAACTGAATCACATTTTAACTATCCCAGAGAAGGCTGATATTTATGCAATTCTAGAAGGCCAACACCCTCAACGCCACTGGAGAGTAGACGAAGGCTTTGGAGGCTTAAAGCCTACAATAACCATTTAATTATGACCTTATGCCATTCAAATAACAGCTTTCGTATCAGTTTTCTCATTCTAAAGGAATTACCTGAGGCTCACCATCATCTACTTTTGAATCATCTAGAATTTTAATCTTATCTCTAATTCTATAAAGTCTTTGTAGTGTGTATAAGAGTGTTTGCACATGTAATTTTTTGAAATTACCTAGGGAAGCTCTGAGGACAAACTATAACTATTTTTCAATGGTCACTTTGAATCACACTGGTTTTTACTAACTGGCTGTACATCAACATCTCTGTTCTAAGACTGACACATCTCCTGTCTCAGTGGCCACAGGCCAGACGCTTACTCTCAGCTTTGTTGAGCTCCACAGCCAGCTGCTCTCTGGCCCTCGACTCCTCCTGAAGGCGCTCTCGGAGTTCTTCCAGGCAATGAAGTGACTCTGCTGCCTCTTGTTTCTGTCTAAATGATTCTCGCATCAACTCTGTCTGTGTGACTTTCGCATGTTCAAGCTAAGCCAGGAGGGAAGAGGACAAAAGGGCAATTAGTGATGAGAATCCAGTGTCACTTCTCATAAACAAGCAAAAAACTAAGAAAGGATCTCAAGTAAAGACATAGTATTAAATTTCAGCCAAACTCTTACAGCAGGTGGGCTAAGTCGTGGCAGATAACACACATTTCTGTAAGAGATAAAGGCTAGTTTTAGTAAGCTAAAGAATGCGCTTCTGACTTTAAACCAGTGGACATACATTCTATCATACAAAGGTGGGGTACAGCGCTTCTGAAGGAAAGCGCTTACTGCACTCGATATACACTCAGGTAACTGTCGTCTATGACAAGCCTTCAACATTTTGACTGTGAAGTTCTTCAGTACTGTGTGGTGCACTAATACATGACATCAAAATCAAAATCACAGATATGCAATAAAAGAAACTATAACATATGTGCTTATTAAACTCAAAGCTTTGAGCTTCTGAAAGAATTTGTAAAAACTCTAAAGCTTCTGAAGATATTCCGCTTACTGAAAACCGTTGGACTACAGAAACATTCACACTCTAGTAGCCCTCAAATGCTACCAGCAGACCCATTCTTGGACGCTGGAAAGACAGCAAACAGACTTGAGCCGCAGCTTTCAAGAAGAAGATAAGCAAGGCAGTGCTGCTGAGTCAGCTGTGTGACGTCACAGAGGCACTGTCCGTCTGCTGTCACCTCCTCAGTGTCTGCCCTAGTCTGCATGAGTCTATAGCCTTCAAACACAAGTAGCTGTACGTGTCAGCAACAGGGTCACAGCAAGTCTTGGAAATCTGTTAAGTTTATACGGACCTTGTGCATCTCAAAGATATAACTACCAAGCATTAAATTTAAAATATAAGCAAATATACTGGTTTCTAGCGTAGACATCAGTAAAGTATCACAAAATACCTTAATACTGACATATTATTATATACATCAATATAATTCTAAATGTATAATTATAAACAATATAATATAAATACATGATCAGAAGTATAATTATAATTAATATATTGATATAATAGTAAAAAATAACAATAGTACTTCTATGCTTTACATTAGTATTTACTGTAAAATGGAGATTGTATTGTCACGAAAGCTTACAGTCACTCTAGCTCTCAACCTTCCAAATGCTGCAACCCTTTAGTTGGAACTGTAGTTCCTCATGTGGCAGTGAATCCAACCATGACATTATTTTTGTTACTACTTTGTAACTGTAACCCACTGTTACGGATCTTAATATAAGTATCTGTTCTGTGATGGCCTTATGAGACCCCTGTGACAGGACAGTTTGACCCCCAAAGAGGGCACAACCAACAGGCTAAGAACAGCTTCTCTAAATAATGTCCAAAATATAAAATTATTCTTATTTTTCATAAGATGTTTAAAATACCACTTAAAACATTATTTCAATAGGAATTCATATGAAATGGAAGCTATATCACCACAAAAGGATACAGCTTTATCTAAACACTTTTACTTGTCATTGGGAACAGGACTTATTCTTTTAAAATGTAAAATACATATTCACTTACACTATAAACAAACAAGACCATAAAGTGTGAACTCATCTACACATAAGTACCTTTTTGAATTTAGTTGCAATCCCTATTTCTGAAAGTATTACTTACTTTTGCATATGCACATGCAAATCCCTCCAATAAATTATCTAATTGTTACCTACTAAAAATGGGAACTGAGTTCAGAACCAAATTAGCTGTATTGCATTCCATATTTCAAATTTATGACAGAAACTCAACAAAAGATTTAAAACAAAATAATAAAATCCTGCTTTGCATGAGTGAATTGCCAAACCGTTGTTTTTATCTCTCATTTCACAAGATAAAAGCTAGCTAGCCTGAAAGTGCATTTAAAGATTTACAATAAAAACACCTGCAAAAATACAAAATAAAAGAAAAAAGCTGAACAAATCAAATAATGCTACCAAACAAATTAAACAAGATAGCACAGTGGCATCCAAATCTTACGGGGAGAAAAGATCCTCTTCAAACGTTTGCCTAAATAACTGATTCCTACATTTCTCCCACCTGGGTAGGGCATGATTGATTCCTGCTATGTGCAACAATATATACCATATAAACATGAAAGTCCGAGCTTTCACTCCTCAGCCAGCAGCACTGAGGTGTGGCTAGAGCACTAGTGACGATGCTGTCACTTCAGAAACTGCTGCTGAGGCAGCAGAACTACTCGGAAAGTTCTGGCATGTTAAACATTAGCTAGGACTTACAGTTAAAGCCATGCAAGTCTGAATAGGATGTAGAGAATGTTCACAACGCATTTAAGGATCCTATGGACCGGAAATACTGACCATGCAGGCATTTTCACGTTAAACGTTTAACCTTATCAGTGTTTCCAAAATACATTTCACCTTAAAGCCGGAAAAGGTTATTTATCTATAGAATTATTAGGCTCACTAAAACAGAAAGTAAGTCCCTGAGGCTGTAAAAAAAATTTTCAGAATACAAGCTCACTCACTTTCCCTTGTCTAGAGCTCCAGCCAATAGGGAGGGCATCTGCTTACAAACATGTTCTAACTGGTTCCACAATTCATGAGGCAGTTCTAAACACACAATACCTACTCTCACAAATACATTCATTTCACTTTTAATTCTAGATCAGTATTAGACGAGAACAGAGATTCTCACAGACATGAAGGATCTTTTTAAATAGTTGGACCGGTGCCGGAGAAATGGAATACTGAGCTTCCACCACTATCTGACATCAAAGCAGCTAAGCTGGCCTTTTAGGAGCAAATTTAGCCCGTTCACACCTCAGGTGGACAAGCAGCCGCACTCCGCCAATCGCAAAGCCAGGGCTGGCTCCAGTCACCTCTCTACGGACGGCACCATTTTCATCTCATCCCAGTTCACTACAGTCTAAAGTACTACTGTATACTTACTGAATAAGGAGGTGTAGGCAGTGAAATTTTAGAAATAAGCTTTACTATATGTCCGTTTCTTTTGTGAGTAAAATGGAAAACAGAAGTGTTGATAATTACTGAGTTGCTGTCATCCAAATGTTCAGACAGAGGAAAAGGATAAGGCAGAGGCACTCGAGATTCAACTTCATAGACGTCTTCCTCCTTCTCTTCCAACCAAGAGCCACTGAGCTGGCCAGCGGCCAAGTAGGCCCTGTAAGGATCCATTCTAAATAAAGCTGCCAAGGTTCTCTGTCTGCTCCATCCGTTCTTCTCCTAGCTACATCCTAACTACATCACAGAGTTCCTGCTAACTTACTCAGAGACCCCATACTGGCACGAAGTTTTCTATTTAATACGCATGAGTAAAATGAATTCATATAAACTGGACAACAAGAGATACAAAAGTTCAGCTTAAAAGAAAACCCTCAAAATTTTAAAAAAGTTTATCAAGTCAAAAAACACAAAAGCAGCAAATAAATAAATAAATAAATAAAAGCAACAAACAAAAAAAAAAAGTCCAAATTAGAATAATTAAATCCTTGTCAAATGAAAGAACAAAATTATAAAGATCTAATTAGCCTAGCAATAGAACGGCTCTCAGTATCCGAGGTATCTGTGGTAATAAATAAGCCTTCTACGCAGATCTTGGCGGGCAAGGTCAGCTTATAAATCTCCATGGCAGCACTCTTGAGAAACACAGCTGAATGACTTTCCCTGGCTCTTCAAGCCTTGAGATTCAAAAGGAAAAGCTCCTCTGAACTGAGCTATTCAAATAACCTGCGTGCTGAACCAAAGGTCTAAGTCGGTGTCCCTGAGGACCTGAGCAGAGGGTGTGGTGAAATGTCTGTGCCTATAGGTAAGCCGACAGGTGGACAGTGAGCACGCCCCCACAAAAGCCTGCCAAACAGGATCCAGGCTCCACGTCAGAGCTTTGAAAGGGTATTCAGACACGTTTATAACGCTGTGAAAGATAAGCTAGTGTTTTCCATCGCACTAAAAAGTTGCTTTAAGAATATAAAGCAGAAAGTATGCTTGTGTTCATATTATTAATTCAAGTCTGTCAAACCATCATTATTTCTGAATAAATCTGGCTGGTATTTCCTTATAAATAAGACACTTAAGAAGTCACTGGCCTATAAATGTTTTGGTTATAACCAATTTCTACAGTATCTAGAATGTATGTTAAGGAAAATGCTCTGTGTATTATATATAATACTTGGCAAATACATTGTCTTTAACAGCCTTTGAACCCTGACTAAGATGTTAAGGCCCAAGTTTTAAATAACAGCCAGTCTTTGGTAGTTCCAGAAACTTAAGCAACAGCGAGTGAAAAACAGCTCAGAATTTTAAAAGATACTTAACTTACTTAAAAAATATTCTTGATAATTAAATAGATTCTCAATTATGAATTGCTTTAAATAAGACAAATGGGAAAACATATACTAAAGCAAGCAGGTAATATCATCAAATAATTGTTTTATAGTCATTATAATTACATTGTCTGTGCTGGGATTCAAATTCTTCCTAGTAAACTAGTAAGCAAGGCAAGAGAAGGGGGGAGGGCGTGGGGAGAGGCAGAGTGACAAAGAGGGATAGAGGGAGACTGAGATTCATTTTCCACAGGAAACCGTGAAGCCTAACAGTGATATTTGTGGTTGGGAAGTAAAGGAGAGGTCTCTACACTCTGGCTATTGTTTATTACAGATGCTTATAGCATCAAGTTAGTCAGAGAAGATATCTTATTACCTACCTATACAAGATGGTGGAAGAATTCCATTGCTGCTATAATTGAATGTAATTTTACTTTGTGTGTGTGTGTGTGTGTGTGTGTGTGTGTGTGTGTGTGTGTGTGT
>JANHMN010000016.1:13289796-13354390 GCA_030674055.1 Rhabdomys pumilio
TGTGTGTGTGTGTGTGTGTGTGTGTGTGTGTGTGTGTGTGTGTGTGTGTTGCATGTATATGTAGAGACCAGAGGTGGAAGTCAGAAATCATCCTGAATTGCTCATCTATAGTATTTATTGAGGTACAGTTTCACCATCAAACTTGCCAATGTAGCTAGTGCTGCTAGCCAGCTTGCTCTGACGGGTCCCCTATCTCTGTCTTCTGGGATTGGAATTACAACTGAGTCACCAGACCCACCCTGCATTTCTGTGAGTTCTCAGGATCTCCACTGTGATCCTCAGACTTTTGTGATAAGTGTTTTTAACCACTGAACCATCCCCTTGGCCCTACATTTACATTTTAAAAGTGTGAAACCAGAGTGGAACATTGTTCTCTGCCTTACTTCCCTGAGATAGTCTCACTGAATCTGGCTAGGATGCTTAGTCAGTAAGCCCCAAAAATCTCTGTCCAGGCTCTCCCCAAGGTCTATGATTACAGGAGAATGGGGCCATGCTTGGCTTTTCACATGGTCACTAGAGATCCTAGCTCAGGCTCTATCCAGTGTGTGGGCTCAAGAGCACTCATTCACTGAGCCTTCCCCCCTCTACTGGACCTTTAATGAGGGTTCATAAGATATAAATGTGCCCAGTGTAAAAATTCTTCCTTAAAGTCTTCCTACCTTATTTTCTCTGTATGTTAGTTTATTCTGATAATCTGGCATTTTGCTTCTCTTATTTGAAGAAAAAACAAAACCATGAAGGTAAAAAAATGTTCGTTATATATAGTAACTCTTAAGTCAGGGTAGGAATTAGCACACGGGTAAGAGACAAGAGGAAGAATATATAATAGATTAATGTTTAGTAACCAGAGAGTGGAATTGTTTGAAAGGATTAGAAGGACTGGGAGGTGTGGCCTTGTTGGAGGAATTGGACTCTTAGGTTTCAGAAGCCCATGTCAGTCTCCAGCTCTCTCCCACACTTTGCTTGTGGATCAGGATGTAGTTCTCAGCTACTTCTCCAGATATGCTTCTCAGGTGCCATGCTCCCTGACATGACAATGATGGACCAAGCATCTCTGTAAGTGAGCCCCCAACCAAAGCTTTGTTTGTGTGTTGCCTCGATCATGGTGTCGCTTCACAGAAACAGAACAGTAACTGAGACAGTAACAGTGCACACATGATGACATACTCTATTAGTCCTTGTTCAGGACAAACACCCTCAGTTAAAACAGTTCAAAATACGCTCTACTGCGTTTGCCCGTTTTTAGAAGCAGGCATACCTTGCTTCTACTTATAGAAAAAAAAGTCTGTACAAACCACTTTTCATAACCAAGGACTCAGATTGAGGTAAGAAACCACACACATTAGGGGCTGGAGAGACAGCTCCATGGATAAGAGCACCTGTTGCTCTTCCAGAGGGCTCTCCAGTTTGATTCCTGGCACTAACACATATGTAACCCCAGTTCCCCCAGAACCTCTTCCCACCTCTGTGGGAAGCAGCAAGTGTGTGGTACACTGCTCTCAAGGTCAACTGCCTGGTATAACTCACCTGACTGTGAGCTGGGCACCCACCACACCCCACTACTCCAGTCCATCCTTAGCAAAGGGCTCAAGTGCTGGTTTAAAAACTGAGAACTTCAACATCCGAAGATGAAAACAATCTCTATGTCCTTTAAGCAGTGAATATGAAATTGGTACATTTATACAATGTAATATTTCATAGAAAGGAACAACATCGACAACAAAAGCCTATCGCTACAGATAACACAGAGCAATCAAGTCATAGGCACAGTTCACGGCAACTGAAGGCAGACTTGAAAGGTACATAAATATGACTTCATTTATGACACGCTTTCAAACAGGACACCTAAGGAAGGAACAGGAGCCAGTTTACAAAAGGCAGGGAGTGGAGATGGCCGACTGTACAGAGTAGAACCAGGGAACGCGGGGGTGATGAATTATGTTGTCCTGTCATTTCAGTGTGGGTACATGCAACTCTTGACTGGAAGAACTGTCCACACAGAGTTAATTTTCTCATACTTAAAGAACTAATCACCATAGGAAGACATCAAAATGAAAAACAATTACATATGGAGTCTATCAGGGCTGGGGAGGGCATGTGAGATGACATCCTTATCTGAGGAGCTACTCAGTTTATGGCTGCTAGAGGGAAAGTCAGTTTTCTTTAGGGGTGTGGCCTCTGGTAAACTGATCATGCTCCAATGGATAGTCCCACACCCATGTGTATATGAGCAGCACTAACTCAATTGTTTGTTCGAGGGCGTGTGTGTGTGTGTGTGTGTGTGTGTGTGTGTGTGTGTGTGTATGTGTGTAGTCAGATATTTTAGTAGGAAAATGGTATCGAATGTCTGTTCTAGAGCTGTTCCTGAAACAGTAGTATGATGGATGGATGGGCAGGAGGCTGGTGAGGCAAGAGGTACCAAATGTGGAAACACGGGAGACTCATAGCATCCCAGCCTAGAAATGACAGAGGCCAAGCTCTGGCAGGTGGGAACTGGTCTGCAGTGTTTAGGAATCGAACAGAAGTTGGTAGAATCCACTGGAGAAGGTGCACTGAAAATGAAGGTATGCCTCAGGTCTGAACTCGTGACCAGTGAGGCTAATGGAGGATATGTGTCATCACTAGCATAAGATTTGTCTTTTGACTCAAATGGTTTCTGTTTGGTTAGAATTATCCTTGTGTAATTTCATAACTTGACAGTCATAGTGGGAGTATGCTCCGTGTGTGTGTGTGTGTGTGTGTGTGTGTGTGTGTGTGTGTGTGTACGTACATGAGTGCACTGAGCAAGCAGTACAGGACAACAGCAATACTTGCGCAGCCTTTCTATGGGTCTAAGGTTGTTCTTCAATGAAAGATTAAAAGCTCTCAGTGACTCCACACCTCATAAACAACTAACAAGTGTTCTCTACGATCTGGCTTCTGCACCCCTCCAAACCTTTTCCACACTTCCTTCACACTTTGTCCCAGATACACTGGTCTCTTTGTCAGCCACACCACATGGCCTTCATACCTGTTCCTTGGTGGAGACTTGCCATTTACCCGTCTGATGCTCTTGCTCATTTTACTATTTTATGCATACATGTTTGTCTCCATGCATTTCTGCACCGCTAGTGTGCCAGTTCCCAGAGGAGGGCGCTGTGGAAGGGCAGCACATGCCCTGACTGCTGACTACCCCTCTAGCTCTCACTTCCTTAATGTGTTTGCTTATTATGTTACCACAAAAGCCCTTCTTTTATATAAAGTGCTCCATTTCCCACCATGCTCTACTTCATGTTACGTCTCAGCAGTTATATGACATAACACCATTTTATTTATTACTGGTCACCATGTAAAATAAGCCCTTGAACACGGGAATTTTTCCATTTTGTTTTATTCATATCCAAGATCCAGAAGAGTAACTGTATGAAGTAGGCACTCAAACAATGATGGGATGCTCATGTCCAGCATCGAGCACCCAGACACCCAAGTCGGTCTGCTCTCTCCACTAGGTTCAGGTTTCCTGAAGAGAACCAATGGCCTGCATTTCCCTTTAAGTGCACGCAGAAAGACATCACGCCAGTGTCTACCCATTCTATTTCAGAATTAGTTTTAACAAGTGCAAGACAACAGGATCAAAGGGAACTACTCCAGTGCGGAGGAGAAGACGCGATGGGACAGCAAAGGGACATCAGCTCCACCTACTCTGCAGAGAGCTTACTCTGTGCCACTAAACTGACGGTTACATACATTCACCTGGTGCCGAGAAATTCAGTTACTACTGATGACATTCTCACCCACAGTTAGGAAGGGTGAACTAGCTCAGTTGAGAAGAAACCTGCACAAGGCCTGTATTCACACTGCTTTAAAAGTAGAATTCACCCAAGAAAGGCCCCAGTTCTACAACTGCTTACACTGGATCCCAACAGTTACTTCAAAATGCTATATAGAAAATAGAGTACTTGGGAATTAAGGAGAACAATGTGGCACTAAACCAACAGTCTCTCGGTCAGTGGGCCTCTAACTTCAGCATGCATCACAATCACCTAGAAGACCCAATTGAGCAAGGCTGCTGGCTCTCAAGCTTGGAGGGCTTGGGCAAACTGAGCTTGTGCAGTCCGCTCACTAGGGGCTGTGGTGCCGCTGCTCTGGGGTGTCTCTGCCAGAGTGACTGCTGTGCTCACAAGGCTGATATCTGTTTAAAGGTATTTAAAATAAGACAATGCAGTCACTGCGAAGCAACAGAGCACTGGCCTAGCATTTCAACAATAAATAATATGAGAAATAAAATGAGAACGATCCCGACCATGCTGTGGTCAGGCTCTGCTGCACCTCCCATGCCCAGCCTTAAACAGACGACTGTTCTGAGCTGTGGACTTGGCCTGGGGAGCTGAGTGCTTCAGGCAGATTCACACACTTGGCTGTTGAGGGGACACAATCATGAGGAGACGTGACTCTAGCTGTCTATTAAACAAGTATCCACCCCTTTCTACAGTGGCTGTCAAAACACAAAATACATAGTGCACTAACCAGACAGACCAGACTTTATATAACCTCACACAAAATCTATAATGTGAGTGACAGTGAAAATATCCAAGTCAAAAATATTTAAGAATGGTCAAGAAAAAAATGTATTAAGAGTTCTGTTCTTGGAATGACAGTGCGCATAGGCTACAGAGTTGGAAGGAGAGATTCCAGAACTATGTCTGAGCAAAGACGGGGAAGAGACGAGAAGGAGAAGCTTAACCAAAACCAAATTAGTACAAAAATATCACTATTAAATTTGAAAAATAAAGAAGTGTAAAAACAAAGTACATGTTACCCAAGTTAAACATTAACACGGCAGCAATAAGCAAAACAAAAGAAGCAAGATGACATGGCAGTTCAGTGTAAAACCATACTGTACAATAGCCACCGAACACAGGATGACTATAATCCACATGAATTCAAGCTTAACAGTACTGAAAAGCAACCACTTTAACTTATGAACTCATCCAGGTGATGGGAGGAGCCCTCGAAGTGGCGTACACATGCGCCTCTGAAGGGAAACCCATACCAGGCCTTTAGCTCACTTGAAGACTAAAAACATTAAAAATGTATCTGTGTAAAAAATGTCTATTTTCTTAGCTACAGAATTTCACATTATGACACATTAGCATTTAGGATGTCAATTCTTAAGTTAAAGTCTCCTGAACTTTGACTAAAGATCAAACTCTTCCATCCTAACTATAACTTACTGCCTTGTTAAATGAGTAACACAAGTAAATCTGGCTTTTATTGGCGCCATTTTCTCTTTAGCTGTTTGGATGGTGATAAAGAACTATCACTCTGGGTTTTGGTATAAGTGGGATCACCAATGTGATGTGTACCAAATGTCCTGCAACCGGAAACCAATAAATATTTAGGTTTTTACAAACACTATTAGCCCAGCTATCTTACTACAGCAACCGCTGAATATTCCAACATAGCTGAAGCACAAGAAAATGACATTAAAACCAATGCTAGGAAAATGACAGAGGTCCTTACAGAGGAAATGAATAAATCTGTTAAAGAAATCCCAGAAAAACACAAATAAACAATGGGAGGAAATGAATAAATCCCCAAGAAAGCCAGGGAAAAACCCAAACAAACAAGTACAGGAAAGAATAAAACTATTCAAGACACACACTACCACCACCACCAACAACCACCATATAACAGGAATAACAATCCTTGGTCATTGATATCTCACAATATCAATAGCCTCAATTACCCAATAAAAAGACAGGCTAGCAGAATGGATGTGAAAACAGGACCCATCATTCTGTTGCATATAAGAAACAACACCAAAGATAGACATTATCTCAGGGTAAAGGGTTGGAAAAATGGTTTGCCAAACAGATGGAGCCAAGAAGCAAGCTGGTATAGCCACTTTAATATCTAACAAAATAGATTTTTCAACCTAAATTAATCGAAAGAGATGAGGAAGGACACTTGATGCCCATCAAAGGAAAACTCCATCAAGATGCTGTCTACATTCTGAACATCTATACCCCCAAATACAAGGGCACCATATTTGTAAAGGAAACATTATTAAGGCTTAAATGACACATTGAAACTTACATATTAATAGTGGGGGACTTCAATACCCCACTGTCACCAATGGACAAGTCATCTAGAAAAAGAAAAAAACTAAACAGAAATAATGGTGCTAACAGATATTATGACTCAAATGTACAGAACAGGTATCTCCAGAACCTTTCACCCAAACACACACACACACACACACACACACACACACACACACACACAAATTCCTTCTGTACAGCACCTCCAGAACTTTCTCCAAAACTGACCACACACTCGGTTGTGAACTTAGTCACAGCAAATTCAAGATGGAAATAACCCCTGTATCCAAACGGACGGCCATGGATTAAAGCTACATTTCAACAACACAAAGCCTATAAACTCATGAAAACTAAACGACTCTCTACTGAATGGCCACTGGGGCCAAGGAAGAAATAAAGAAATTAAAGACTTCCTAGAATTCAATGAATATGAATGTATAGAATTTACAGAACATTTCATATAATGGTAGAGTTAAAATCTCTTTGAAAAACAAAACAAAAAAACTAACACACAATAGTCTAGATAACCTGACAAAGTAACCATGATTTTAAAACTGAAAGGCTCCATTAACAGAACACATCACCCTTTACCAACTGAAAAGCATACAGTGTCTGATTAAAATACAACCCGTATTTATTTGTGTGCTTGTATACTTATGTTTCAGGACTGGGGAGTGCAATCTCACAAGCCCTGTAAGCACCTGACCTCTGAGTTATTTTCCTGGACCTTTTTTACACCGTTTTTTAAAGGCAGGTTCTCATTAAGATGGCCAGGCCTGGCCAAACAGAAGGAATCACTGGTCTGCTTTGCTAGACCCAACTTGAACACAGCCAATTATTAAGAGGAAGCCTGGCCTGTGGGATCTATTATCTGTGGGATAATAGAGAGGGTCATTAAATCATCCGTGGCTGAGCAGGAAGTCTGCATTAACCTCCGCAGACACTACTACCAAACAAGAGGTTACCTGACTGTTGGTCTCACTTATGGCTTCTAGGAGCTTCCCAACTGCTGCTTGTAACCGAGAGCTGAGGTTCAGCACGAGTTCTTCATTTTCAGGATCTATCACAGGCCCAGCAAAGCCACTCCGCACAAGCCGCTGTGACAGCTCTGCTCCTTCCTCAGTGACTTTTGACCAAACGCTGTCGTGTGGTGCTATGGCAGTGCCAGGATAGGAGGGTATGGACTCATCCATAGCTAGAACAGTAGTAAGTTAGAGGCAGAGATTAATCATTTAAAGTTACAACATTAAGAAACTGAAGATACCGAGTCAAACTAAAACGTGAATCATTACAATTTCAAGATCTTTAAGTAACAACTTAACAGAGTGAAGATGTGAAGCAAGAGGATTAGATAGCAGGATAGATGCAAAAGGGCAGCGCTGGGCAGAAACTAACACTTGGGTACTCTGACTCTTTTCTTTCATGGGAAAATTATGGAATTTTTGGAAATTTATGGGAGCTTTAGCATATACACCCTGTACTACACCACACTTACAGAATGGAACAGCTGTCTAAGCAAAGAGTGTCAAGCAGTGTCTGGAACATGATGAGGACTCCTAAGTAACAAGATCTGGTTCCCAGTGCAATAAGGCAAACACGTAAACAAGATGACAAGATGAAGGGGAACTGGGGAGGTCAAGTGCTTGCCACAGGAACACGTGAGCACCGTCATACTTGGCTGGGGAAAGGACAGAGGAGTAGAGACAGGAGGACCTGGGGGGCTTGCCGGACAGCCAGTCTAGCCAAAATGGTGATGCTACAGGTTCAATGAGAGACCTTGTCTCCAAGAGTAAGGTGGAGAGTGACTGAGGAAGACTCCCCATTTTGATTTCCGGTTCTAGAGAAGCACATGCTGTCCACCGCCATCGCCCCACACCCCATCTTCCTATGCAGTGGAACACTCCAGGTTCACTGCTAAAGAAGAGAACAGGAGTTTACATTTATTTAAGACCGGACCTTCTAACTCTTGAGCCTATTCAGAAGTGACTGATTTGATTTGGTGGCACACTGAAATGCTCTAAGATTAATTTCATTATGTGCCATGTTTGCAGTAGTATGATGGGAAAAGTATAATCTACTATTCACAAATATATTATTTTTTTATGTAAGGATCAGTAAGCTTGCCACAGCAGAAGATAAGCTTCACTTGCTATAAGGCAGTGGTTCTCAACCTTCATTATGCCACAACCCTTGAACAGTCCCTCATGTTATAGTGACCCCCACCCATAAGGTTATTTTCATTGCTACTCCATAGCTGCAACTTTGCCACTGTTACTACTGATTCTGTAAATATACGATATGCAGAATATTTGATACATGACCCCTGTGAAAGGGTCCCCACAAAGGAGTCAGGACCCACAGGTTAAGAACAGCTACTCTGAAGTCTCGCTGTCCTAAAGCCAGGACATGAGTACTTATCACTGACACCTAATATCACACTGGCCCAGGACAGCAGGCTAGAGCCATAAAATCAGATGCAGCTTGTCTTCCCATGTCCACTAATCACCTCGACTGAACAACATCACCGCCGGCAGAATATGAGAGTGTGTTCTAGGGCACGATTTTAAACATCCGCGGTTTTTGTTAAATGACTATATACATATGACTGTTCGCTTGCATTGTATATATGTGTGACGTGTGTGCCTATACAAAGTTGAGCACTGGTGTAGATGCTAGGAACCAAAACTGGGTCCTCTGCAGGAACAGCAGTTCTAATAGCCAAACCATCTCTCCAGGCCTCAAATATTTGCTCTTAGACATAACTTTATATAATTCTAATCATTGGCATAGCAGCTAATATAATTTTTAATTTGCATTTTGTTCTCCGCATTAAAAGAACCACTACTAGTACTGTGTTATCTTTATTATTATACTATGTATTTAAAACCAAATACCAGGACAATGGGACAGTGGGACAAATACTTGAAAAGTTCAAGATGATCTTGGGATTCAAAATGGTATATAATGTATCCCAAATGGTACAGTCCAATGGATACTACAGCATTTGCTAAATCAAATGAAGCAGTCTAGGAAATCAATGATAATTTTGTAGATGCTATGGGAGCAAGAGCTTAGGAAACAAAAATACTCTCTGTGATATCTTTATCTGGGGAACTGAATGCATTCTAGTGACACTTTTCTTTTCATGGGTCTGAAGAATCTGATAAATCTGAGGTGAAGAGAACAGTCTGATACGGTGGGACCACTAACCAGAATGTGTGGAGACATATGGGGGGAAGCAGGACAACCGTTGAAAGAAGGTGACTAGAGGGTATGCCGGATATCAACTGTTATGCCAGATATCAACTGTTATGCCGGATATCAACTGTTAACTGTCATAGGTTTTGTTGAAACTTTGGAGGTTTTGCTAAAGATTAAAAAAGGTTAATCATATTTTAAATAGAAGGATAATAGCAAATCTATGTACCAGAAGCAAATTTTAAGAATACATAAAAACGAACAGGCTGGTTAAAAGGCTATTTCAATTACCCAGCGAGGCATGATAAACTATGATGTGGAAAGGACGAAGACATAAAAGACGAGGGGAAAGGACACAAGCTGGACACAACTACATGCAAAGGCAAACAGGGAAGGCAGGCAGAGAACTGAGCATGCGTCTCATTCTTATTGAGAGCAATTGTGACGAAACATATGACCAGAATATATGCTGTGGGCACAGAAATTACTCAAGAATAAACAGGATGTCTACATCCACAGACAATGTTTAAGTTTGGGACTGTAACTTTTTAAATCTTTTTTATTAATGTGAGAGTTGAAATACTTGAAGTGTATACATTTTGGAGTAAAGACAGCATTTACTGAGAAAGAAAAAGAGTCTCATAAATCATAAGCTAACAAAAAATCCATTTTAAAGATTCATAAACAGAGCATTTTGAAAGGATAAACTTCAGTTTTTCTGTGAGCAGCACTGAGAAGACGGTACAGGCTTCCCAGCTTCATGGGGGACAGTAATGTCACTGTGGAACCAGCACTGAGGTTGATAAGAACACCTAAATTAGTCAACTCTCTCCCAGTGTGCTAATGCTTACTCTGGAGGGCAAAGCTGAGAACAACCAACACGTAAAAAAACAAAACAAAACCTTAAACAATATGAAGACTGCAGCATGACTTGTGTACAGGAGCAACTGATGAGGAAAAGACTGCAGATACTGTACACACGTGGGAGCAAAGCCCAACACGAAGCACAGAGGCATGTAAAGCAGAGCACAGTGCAGCAGTCCTGGCATACCAGTGTCTCTGGAACAGCTAAGTCAACAACTTAGCCTACACCTATCAGCTTTTGTTTCACGGTTTGATTTTAGGTTTTAGGCAGGGTCTCCTCTGTAATAGTCCAGGCATAGGGGAGACCTTGCCTAAATTCTCTTTGTCTGGGCCACATACTGCGTTCAAGGCTAGTCTGGTACACAAAGCGCAACCATCTCCAAATAAACAAACGAGGAAGGAAGGAGGTGAATGTGTGAGTTATTAAATGTCTTCAACACCAGGATGAATCTGGAAAGAACCAGTGCCTTCTCAATATCATTGACTACTATTGATATACAGCATGAAGCTGTGCCAAAGGTAGCCGTGGAAGACAGACATTCACTCCTGGCTTCCCAGCAGAGGGGACCGTCCTCTAAGACATTTCAAGGGTAAAGGACACTCACAACACAGCCCTGGGAACCATTTTGTCAAGTGATGGACCACTCTCTCAGACTCAAGTGAGTCCACACTAGCTTAGCCCTGGCTTTCAGCTTCATAACAAGATTATTCGCACAAGGAAGCAAATATTAATAAGTCAATTATTTATTTTTTTCAAGTGTTAGCAAGTTCATACCTGTTTAAAATCTAAACAAGTTCAGACTTGAAGACAGTGAATAGGCCACATGTGTGGCTACAAGAAAAAAAGCCATATATAAAACCGAAGAGTAAAAGTCACCCTGTAATCAGATCAAAACTTAATTGCTGTTATATCAAATGAGACATTAATGCTTCCATCCAGAATATGAGAAAATTCCAGGGTAGATTCTAACATACAGAGCACATTACTAATACTCTAAAACAAGTAAGTAATTGGGGTTTATGACATTCAACATTTTAAAATCATAAATTGTTTTAATTCAATATATACTTAAAAATAAAAACTGGATCTGTGAGAGTTCCTTAGTGATACTGATGGCTACATGAAATTATTAACAAGACCAACCACACTGCTAACCACATCCAATGTTGGCTGGAGAGTCCACACGCAGTGTACCAATGCTAGCACAATCATCTCTGAAATGACACGGTACTTGTCTGTGGACTTAACTTTCCCTGGAGACCAGTTAAATAATATTCTGAGGACTTACGTAAGACACATGTAAAACGTTTTAAAGCAAAGTATCAGTTATGTTTCCATCTTGCCTTGTGGGAATTCTGGTGCTTCTTGTTAGCCATAAGCTGAATTACCAGAGTAGGGGCAGGGCAGACAATGTTCCGTAAGTTTCTGACACAGGACATGCTATAGCACTCAGCTGGGTCACTTGTCAATAAGAAATGACTGCTAGGTTATTCTAATGGTCATACACACTTCTCCTACACTGACAGCTTTCAATGTAATTTAAAAGAGAAGGACCATAAAGGATCATATGTCCTTCCAGGTCTACCTTCTCAAAGTCAATAAACACCTGCACAGTCTTCTGTGCTGAGGGAAACTGCGATTTCTCTCTGTAACTTTCAGCACACTGCTTGGGAAGTGATCCTGCTGCTGCTTGCTGACTACTGCGGCATCTATGGCAACTGCTGACACGGAGCGGGTCTGTAGTTTACATGCCGTTTCCTCAGGGAGTTTCTGACTGTAGAAGTCAACATGGAATCAGCTTCACTAGAAGAACAGTAAACTCCCTAGATGGCTAAGTAAAACCAGCTCATTGTTTTATTTGTTTGATTAAATGTTTTCACATGTTTCACGTATGATCGAGTTCTCCACACATTGGGATCCACACATAGTGAACAACCTATGTCTAGGGCTTGTGCAGGAGGAGAGCTGGTCTAAAAAGTCAATCGACCAAGAAAGCTTAAAAATTGTTATTATTTCAATTCTTATTTTACTAAAAGCATTTTAGAGATTATCTTTAGACTCAACTGAGGTGTTTTTAAGTTAATTTTATTTAAAATTTTAAATCAAGCTTTCCTCTGAGGTAAGAAACACACTGCTAGCCAACCTCCAATTAAGCAAACCATCTATAATTGGCTAATTTCTTCTCGTTTCTCCACAGGAAGCTCAGCAAGCTGAATGTTCTCCAAAGTTACAAAGCAACACTTTGGGGGACCTGCCTCTCGTTGGGAAGAAGGCTCAGTGAGGATGGAAGCAAACTAGATTTAACCTTCTATTCCAGGATTTCAGACCCCACAAGCAAGGTGACAGCACAAAGCCAAGGGAAGCAGGGAAGGAAAGTCAAAACTTAGTCCCAATGCATACAAGACACATTCTGCTATGCTTCACACTTTTTAAAAAGCAGAGTGGACCTAACAGGATAGTCCAAAGATAAAAAAACATAGGGTTTACAGAGACTTGTTTTAACCTTCCCAAGTGGTGCTAGAGTCCTAAAATGCCTTCATTTTAACCTTTTTTTTAGTTTACACATGGATGTGAGTCCTGAGCAGTGAGTCAGAATTATTTTTTTATCAGAAGACAAGGAAAACGGGCAGTGTAGTAACCCTGGGCATATATGATGACAGCACTGAGGCATCCATTTGCAAATGCTATACAGCAATGTAGGTTAAGAAAAGCAGCTTCAAGGTCTTTGTGTGTGACAGTCCATTAATATGTGTGACACTGTGTACGGCAGTCCAAAAAAGTTCAGTATTTTCCTTTATGCACATTTCTATAACCTGGGAGTGCCCTGAACTGAGCCTATGTTGAAGACATGGATTATTTCAAAAGCCAACAGAACTATTACCTCTTGCACACTCTTCTTGTACACAAGTTGTGGCAGATGCCTCTGCTTCTGATCTCCAAAGCAGGCTGGTAGCTGGCTGACCTTTGCTAGATCGGTCCAGAATCCCGAGAACATGGCGGCCAATTGTTTCTTCAGCAGCAGATGTTGTCTTCACAACGTCTAACAAGATCTTCAGAAGTCTATTATTGGCTTTTTTAAGAGCGTACCTGTACAGAAAAAAAAATCATTTGTTACAATGTTTAATTAAAAAATAAACAAAACACACTGCTATTATGTCAGTCTGTCTTATAGAAAGAAGAGGTAGTAGTGACGCACTTTTACCCAGCATTCAGGGGGCAGAGGCAGGCAGAGCAGGCAAAGGTTAGCCAGCTTGGTCTACAGAGCGAGGTCCAGAACAGCCAAGGCTACACAGAGAACCTCATCTCAAAAAACCTAAACAAAGAAGAGGAGGAAGAAGAAGAGAAGGAGGAAGAAGAAGAGAAGGAGAAGGAAGGAAAGGGGAAGGGGAAGAGAAGAAGAAAGAAAAAGAATGCTGGAAAATGTTTAATCCTATTAAAATAATCTATAATCATACCACAATGAAGTGCTTCTAGTTTTTACTTATTTTAAAACTTATAAAAGTATCTGTGGTCTTCTGTCAGCTCTATATAGTTTATAATTTTTTAAGCATGCACTTTATTGACCCAAAAGAAATCAAGTCTCTAAGGTTCTCAGCTAATGATTAAATAAAAAAAAAAAAAAAAAAAAAAAAAGTTAAAGTGTGGTGAGATCCAAGCATATGTAAAGTACTGAGCTGCTAATACTTTTTACAGTTACTCATACAGGTATTCTGTATTCCATCCTTAAATGTGTCCAACAACATACTTTAAAGTAAGGTTCTAAAAGCCCACAATGAAAATGTGGCACTATCTCTATAACTTCTAACAACGAATGCAATGCCAACATCTAAACAGGTCAAATAGGCACAGTTCTGTTTTAAAAGACCCAGTGACATTTCAGCCTGATAACACCAAAGCAAGTGTCACAGGCCTTTATAACTGTTTGTTTACTTTAGAGACAAAACTAGATCTAGTTTCACACATCACACTCATTTCAGGCAAATGAAGAAATAAATTATGTCTTTCTTTTTAAAACGATAAAAGAGTCATTAATCAATTGATTCACTTGATTTCTTATTTATTTACTTTAAATGAGGTGACTGGTTAACTCTTTTCTGAAATGTCTTAGCATTCAGACACAATCATTAGAATTAAGATAAATTTATATATTTATTTTTATTTATGTGTATAGGGATGTGCCTGTGTGAGTTTGTGTGTGGCACATATGTGCAGGAGGTCTCTAGAAGATGACATTGGATCCCGGGACTACAGGTACAGGCTGCTGTGAGCTTCTAATGGTGGGTTCTAAGAACGGAACCCAGGTCCTCTGCAGCAGTCGTCAGTACTCTCAACCACTGCGTCACCTCTGCAGTCCCAATCAGTAAGATGCTATTGTCTAGATTTCCCTTTATCCTCTATCTTACTCGTAATATACCTATTTTTAAATGAGAAAAAAAAAAGAAGGATTATCCTGGATCAAGTGTTTTCATAAAGTTTATTTTTACTGTAATATGAGCCCTTTAAAACTGTGTCAAGATGTATGTTCATAAATGACGATTGAGATAACCTCATGAATCTTAATTGCTTAATTCATCAGAAGTAGCAGACCAGCAAACTTTATACTTAATAAATACAGACAAAGGGCAGACTTCTGTGGTGGAGGCTCCTTGGCTTAAGAGAGCTTTATCTCTCAACTTTACACTGCAGGAGAATATTACTAAACCCAAGCTGACAGCTGTCTGCTTCCCAGGCACATGATCTACCTATTTTAGGATGAGGTAATAGATGGAGCTGTTTTCCTCTAGCAGTTGTCAAGCAAAAGACAGGCTTCTATTTTTGCATGTAGATCAAGTTATCTACTTACATAATTAAGAATATTAAAAATAAGACCAAGTAACAGAAGTAAAGGGTTTTACTTTCTTAACTTATACTTAAAATTTCTTCAAGTGCAAAATCCCATGATTAAAAGAATATTAAATAATTTTTACTTTAAAAATTCATTAAACTCATATAATGGTTTAAAACAAGGATGAATACTCATTTTATCAACCTCATCATAAAAAAAAATTCTAAAAACTTAATACATGATTTATAAAATATAACTAACAGTGAAAATTTTATTTTATAAAGTTCATTTTATATAAACAAATAAACAAATGAACCAGTGTATTTTATATTGCCATGATAGGTCTAATTTTCATAGACTGCCTTTCTTGTTTGAGTTCCACACTGACTCCGTTTCACACTGATACGCCACTAGAGAAGCCAAAATCTTACGAGCCAAATTTTTTTCTGCGAGCTCAGGAAGGAGACGAGGAGGACACAGAAGGGTGACAGTCACAGGAATTGTTAGTAGATACTAGCTCTAGTTTTAAATTAAAGAAATGATGTTCACTTGAACAAGACAAAATGTAAAACACTGCCTTTCTAGACAGTCTTTACGTTAACGTAGGCTATGTACTCTCATCGTGTTAAACATTCTCGTATCAGTCTCTGTGATATCAAAGTAAGGAACAGTACTGTTGCCGTTGGGTGTTTAATTTACTCCTCTATCAAACTTGAATGTGGACTGAAGGTTCTCATGTGCTATACAGCTAATGCAAAAAAGAAACTAAATGTGAAATATTTATCATATCATTTTCTCGAAATACCTAATACTAAACGAATGCCTTAAAGTTCATGAAAAATAAGACACAGACATAAAACTCACTAATAGAAATGATTTTAGAATGCAAAATAGCATTATGAAAAATAAAGTTAATTACGAAAAGTCCAATATTCAACACCACCTGAAGAGAGTCAAGAGCAACATCTAACACAAACTGAAGGGCATGCAAAAGATTTTAAAAATTAGTCTAAGTAATGATAAAAAACTGTCAATCCTTCAATAGTATTACCTATACGGTCATATTTCATACACAGCACTACTTTTAAGACAAAGTACAAAAGTACGAGATAAATCTCTGACATCATTACAGAACTGAAAGCAGCGTTTCAGCCTCTGCTGAACAAGTACACACTTTATACCTTTCATTGGACAGGTTTATATCAAGAGGCGGGTCTTCAGGTTTTCTCTCCAGTGTCTTGTCTTTTAATGTCTGTTCCTCAACTTCTTGACTGTCATTTCCATCCTGTGTAAGTTGGTGCAAAGGCAGAGAGGACAAGACAAAGAGAAAACCCGTCATCTTAGAAACAGCAAGTCACACTTCTATAGTGGTATGAGATGAAACAGAAACCTTTGAGCATGATGTAGACACTGCTTGAAATAATGTTTAACTCCGTGTTATCAAGAGATTAGCATTATCAAGAAAAGATAAAACATTCTGATGCATAGATGAAAAACATGGAATGGGTTCAAAGGAATGCATGCTGTCTACTGTGACAGTGAAATCTGCTAGGCTGCTGCACAGTGGAGCAGCAGTTGCTGTTACTCTGCCAGATCACATTACCAGCAGAATGCATGGCATTCCTACTCCACCTACCTTCCATGGGAGCACTCACAAACACAGGACGCTCAGCCCCTAGAAAATGCTATCACACACCGACAAGGAAGACAAACAAATCCTACTGCGCTGTCGAGCCATGCGCCTGGGTGAGCCAAAGTCCACACTACCTGTGTTTGCACACTGCTGTCACGCAGCTCACAACACAGCTCCTTTCTTCCAGCTAGAGACAGCTGCTTTAGTGCTTCCAGCTCCTCTAACAGAACCCTTTCTCTCTCTGAAACCACGTGCTCAGTATCTATGGAGGATTTCTAAAGAAGAAAAAAGGTCATGAGAGAATACTGTTGGCGATAGGAGAAGAAAACAGAAACATTCGGCAGATTTCTTTTAACCCCAAGAGACCACAAGCCGTTTTACAAACTGTGATTCAGATTCCATTACAAGAGGTTAAAAGGCATATATAAAATTCAATGCAAAATTTGAAACTGTAGAAAAAAGTTAATTAAATGTATAAAATTCAGGAATTTTTACAGTTTAATTAATACTCTTACGTCAAATTTGCATTGAAAATTCAGAAGTCTGAATTTACAAAATACAATGAAGAAAAGCAAAACTGAATTCTCCAATGATCCCTAATGTATGCTCCAACCCCAAATTTGCCATTATTTTATATCTGAAGGAATCCAGTCAAGAATTCTCTATTTTTCCTTTTAGTTTTCCAAATTAAATTTAGAGTTTTCAGATGAGCTTTTCTGCAATGATTTTGCAAGTATATTTTATATAGCAACCAGTAAGAATATAGCTCCCAAATACCAAAGAAAATGTAAATTTAGTTGGGAAAGGGTTAAGGATGTTATATAAATTTGCATTTCTCAAATCAATGAAAAGTAATGTGCCACCCCAGATTTCCGACTGTGATTCACAAGGTGATTAAAGAATGGGAGTAAACCTGTGAGCTGCAAGCTGGTGGACTCAGAGGTAAGCCTGCCTACGGACTGAGAGAACTGCAAGTGCAGGCGCCGAAGCACAGGCGGTCTACACTGAGGAGCGCCCGCCTCGGCTGTGTCTTCTGCCACTGTGTGTCACTGCACTGATTCCCACTGTACTCTCCAGTCCAGAAGGGAAACGGCATACATGACGTCATGACGATGAACACTATGAACGTGGATCGGGTTTGCCCTCAGGCTCTAAAACCGCAGATGGTGTGTCTCTAATGGTAATATCTGTAACCATTTTCAGATCCCGGCAAAATAGATTTTAAGTTTTAAAAAAGGCTACCAAGTTACATACAGACTACTGTTATTTTAGATGGGGGGAAGGGCTTCTGGATGCCAACCTGAGCTAACTGCTCACTGAGCCTCCTGATCTCCTCTTGCAGCTGCTCCTGGTCCTCTCGCTGCCTCTCCATCTGCTGCATGTGGGCCTGCCTCAACATCTCCGTTGCCTGCTGGTGCTCTTCATACTGCCGTACAAGTTCTTGCCGCATGTCCTCCAGCTGCTCATTTAAGACGAGCTGTCTGGAAGCATCCGTATTTGACACCAACACCTCACCGTGGATCTTAATCAGAAAAGCAGAAAGTTTGACCACACATGAATTGTGAAAATGTGCCACTATTGATATCCTCATAGAATGTGAAAGCAATTCTATTACACTCACAGGGTTCCTAATTCTTTTTCATTATTAAATAAACCCTATCCATTTCCATCTATTAAAGACAGCTAACTGTTGAGGAAATAATTCTATTTGTGAGTACGTAAAGAAGAAGAGAATTAGGACCTAAAGAGTAAAGTGCATTAAGTTATTATTTTAAATAAGTGGCAATTTCCTATATGTTCTTGTACTTAACTGAACAAATCTTTCAGTCATAGACTTTGTTAGATCACAGGATAATCTTTAACTGAAACAAAGTTAATACAGTTTTAACTTACAGGATTTTATTGATTAAACATTCAATACAATGCTTTTATTACATCCTTATTTAATTAATTAATGTCTGTACGTGGGTATACACACAACTCTGTGTGTGTGTGTATGTGTGCATGCATGTGTGTGTGTGTGTGTGTCTGTGTGTGTGCACGCGCGTGCGTGCGTGCGTGTGTGTGTGTGTGTGTGTCAGAGGACAACTAGAGGAAGTCAGACCTCTCCACCCATCACTTGAGTCTCGGACTGAACTCTGAGGGTCAGGCATTGGGACAGGAGTCTGAGCCGCTGAGCCACCTTACTGGTATGTACAATGTCTGTAAAGCAAACAGACTTTGTTTTCTTTAACTAGCATTACTGTCATTTAACGATGTGCTCTATCATTAATAAACCACAAAGTGAGGCATATGTAAATGAGCTGACCTGATACTGGCTTCTTTCTTAAGCAACACTTTTGATAATGTATTCACAGTGAAGAAACCATTTTTTTTTTTTGTTTTGTTTTTACAAATTTTTTGCTCTTTAAAAAATACCCGAG
Source organism: Rhabdomys pumilio (assembly GCA_030674055.1). NCBI lineage: Eukaryota > Metazoa > Chordata > Mammalia > Rodentia > Muridae > Rhabdomys > Rhabdomys pumilio. The sequence goes on from JANHMN010000016.1 coordinate 13,308,824, forward strand.
AACTCATACTTACAGATTTTCTCACTATAAATGTTTCATCTTTGGAAAATATTTCTTCTGAAATCGTCAGTCCATGTTCTTCTGACTTCAGCACATCATCAAGACTATCATGATTAGACAGAGGAACTGCTTCACTATATTCTCCTAACTCTTTGCTAAGCGGTTTAAATTCTTCTTTAAAATTCTTGTCCGTTGCCTCAAGAGTCTGAAGACCAACTTGACATTGTGCTGTGATGTCATTTTGAGAACACAGAGCTTGTTCTGACTGTATAGCGTTTTCTTTCTCCTCAGACAGTCTAGAGAGTTCAGTCTGTTGAGCAAATGCTATACTCATTGATACAATGACCTAAATGAAAAAACAAACAAACAATTCTTAACCAATAGCTGGAACTGAACAAGGAAATTAATACTTAAGACTATATACATCTTAAAAAGCCTGTTGTCAACCCATATCCAACACCGATTGGGTGACCAAGAACCTGGGACTACATAACCTAAGGACTTGGGTAAAACTAAATACTACTGTTCTAAAAACAACAATAATAACAACAACAAACAACAGCAAAAATATACCCATAAACATGACCTGTAGCAATAAAATGACCCCTAACCATTGTGCCACACTCATAATCAGTGCCCTGCTCAGCCATCACCAGAGAAGCTTCCTCCTGTAGCAGGTGGGAACAAATACAGACACCCCCAGGATGATCTTACACAAAGAATGAGAAACTTTGGAACACTCAGCCCTAAACAGGATGTCTCCATCAAATCCCTCCCCTAAAAAGACAGCTATATCAAGCTCCTGTCAGCATGCACTTCTTGGCATCCAAAACAGTGTCTGTGTTTGGTGTCTGTATATGAGATAGATGCCCAGGTGGCACAGTCTTTGATGGCCTTTCCTTCAGCCTCTGCTCCACACTTTGTCTCTGTATTTGCTCCCATGCGTATTTTGTTCCCCTTTCTAAGAAGGACCAAAGCACCCACACTTTGGTCTTCCTTCTTCTTGAGCTTCATGTGGTCTGTGTGTTGTATCTTAGGTAGTGTGAGCTTTTGGGCTAATATCCACATATCAGTGAGTGCATACCATGTGTGTTCTTTTGTGACTGGGTCACCTCACTCAGGATGATAGTTTCTAGTTCCATCCATTTGCCTAAGAATTTCTCAAATTCATTGTTTTTAATAGCTGAATAGTAATCCATTGTGTAAATGTACCACATTTTCTGTATCCATTCCTCTGCTGAAGGACATCTGGGCTCTTTCCAGCTTCTGGCTATTATAAATAAGGCTGCTATGCATATAATGGAGCATGTGTCCTTGTTATATGCAGGAGAATCAATTGGGTGCATGCCCAGGAGTGGTATAGCTGAGTCCTCAGGTGGTGCTATATCCAATTTTCTGAGGAACCGCCAGCCTGATTTCCAGAGTGGTTGTACCAGCTTGCAATCCCACCAACAATGGAGGAGTGTTCCTCTTTCTCCACATCCTCACCAGCATCTGCTATCACCTGAGTTTTTGATCTTAGCCATTCTAACTGGTGTGACAGAAGCTTGATATAGATGTCTCCTGAGAAGCTCTGTCAGAGCCTGACAAATACAGACGCGGATGCTCGCAGCTAACCATTGGACTGAGCACAGGGTCCCCAATTGGGGTCCCTAATGGAGGAGTTAGCAAAGGACTGAAGGAGCTGGAGGGGTCTGCAACACCATAGGAACAACAATAATATCAAACAACCAGATCCCCACCCCCAGAGCTCCCAGGGACTAAACATCCAACCATATGGAAGAACTCTTGGCTCCAGCCACATATGCAGCAGAGGATGGCCTTGGGACATCAATGGGAGGAGAGGCCCTTGATCCTGTGAAGGTCTGATGCCCTAGTGTAGAGGAATTCAAGGGCAGGGAGGCAGAAGTGGGTGGATGGGGGAACACCATCACAGATGCAGGGGATGGGGGATGGCATACGGGGTTTCTGGGGGGGTAGGAAACAAGGAAGAGGATAACATTTGAAATGTAAATAAAGAAAATATCCAATAAAAAAAAAAGGAAAAGAAAATCCCTCCCCACAGAGGTCAAGGAACTCTTCCAGAGAGGACAGAAAGAGGTAGAACTATTCCCAGTTTTCAGAGAAACCACCAAACTTATTTTCAAAGTGGCTGTGTAAGTTTGCACTCCCACCAGCAATGGAGAACTGTTCCCCTTGTTACACATTCTTGTCAGCATATGCTATCTCTTGAGGTTTTTTGTTTTTTAAATCTTAGCCATTCTGATGGGTGTAAGATAGAACCTCAGAGTTGTTTCGATTTGCATTTCTCTGATAACTAAAGACTGAATATTTCTTTAAGTGCTTCTTGGCCATTAGATTCCTCTGTTGAGAATTGTTTAGATCTGTATGCCATTTTTTATTGGGTTATTTGGATTGTTGGTGTCTAACTTCTTGAGTTCTTTATAAATTTTATATATTAACTCTCTATCAGATATAGGGTTGGTGAAGATCCTTTCCAAATCTGTGAGCTGCCAAATTGTCCTGTTGACAGTGTTCTTTGCCTTACACCAAAGCTTTGTAGTTTCATGAGGTCCCACTGATAAATTGTTGGCCTTAGAGCCTGAGCCATTGGTGTTCTATTTAGGAACTTGTCTCTGGTTCCAATGAGTTCAAGGTTATTTCCCACTTTCTTTACTACGAGATTTAAAGTATTCGGTATTATGTTGAGGTCCTTAATCCACTTGGACATGAGTTTTGTGCAGGGTGATAAGTATGGATCTATTTTCATTCTTCTACATGTAGACATCTAGTTAGTGCAACACCATTTGTTAAAGATGTTTTCATTTTTCCATTGTATGGTATTGGCTCCATTATCAAAAATCATCTGTTCATAGGTGTGTAGGTATAGTCTTGTGTCTTGAATTTGATTTCATTGATCAACCTGTCTCTGTGCCAATTCATGCATTTTTTATCACTATTGCTCTGCAGTATAGCGTGGTCAGGGAAGGTGATTCGACCCATAGTGTTTTTTCTTGTTCATAATTGTTTTGGCTATCCTGGTTTTTTTGTTGTTGTTGTTGTGGCTATCTTGTTTTTGTTGTTGTTGTTGTTGTTGTTTTTCTATATGAAGTCAAGAATTGCTCTTTCAAGGTCTATTAAAAGTTGTGTTGAAATTCTGATGGGGATTGCATTGAATCTGTAGACTGCTTTCGGTAAGACGAACATTTTCACTATGTTAATCTACTGATTCATGAACATGGGAGATTTTTCCATCTTCTGATATCTTCTACAATTTCTTTCTTCAGGGACTTGAAGTTCTTGTCATACAGATCTTTTACTTGCTTGGTCAGAGTTATATAATTTGTGGCTATTGTAAAGGTGCTGTTTCCCTAATTTCTTTCTCCATCTGTTTATCATTTTTATAAAGGAGGGCTACTGATTTGAGTTAATTTTGCATCCAGACGCTTTGCTGAGGGTGTTTACCAGTTATAGAAGTTGTCTGGTAGAATATTTGGGGTTGCTTATGTGTACTATCATGTCATCTACATAGAGAATACTCTTCTTCCTTTCCACCAGATCTCCCTTACCTGTCTTATTGCTTTGGGTTGAAGTTCAAGAAACATATTGACTGGATAGGGAGAGCATGGGTATCATTGTCTTGTCCCTGATTTTAGCAGAAGTGCTACAAGCTTCTCTCCATTTAATTTGATGTGGGATATTGCTTTGCTGTACACTGCTTTGATTATGTTTAGGTATGTGCCCTGTCTCCCTGATTTCTCTAATACTTTTAACATGAAGGGGTGTTGGATTTTTATCAAAGGCTTTTATAGCATCTAATGAGATAATCATGTGATTTTTTTTTTCTTTTGGTTTGTATGGCAGATTACTTTGACGGATTTTCATATACTGAACCATCCTTGCAATCCAAGATGAGCCTACTTGATCTTGATGGATGATGTCTTTGATGTGTTCCTGGATTTAGTTTGAGTGTATTTGGTTTAAGAGTATTTTTACTTCAATGTTCATAAACAAAATTGGACTGAAGTTCTCTTTGTTGCCTCTTTGTGTGGTTTATGAGCAAAGAGACTGTGGTCTCATAGAATGAGTTTGGCAGTGTTCCTTCTGTATCTATCTTGTGCAATAGTTTACAGGATATCGGAATTAGTTCTTCTTTGAAAGTTTGGTAGAATTCTCCACCAAAAACATCTGGCCCTGGGTGGTTTTGATTGGGAGACATTCAATGACTGCTTCTATTTCTTTAGGAGTTATGGATCTACTTAAAAAGTTTACCTGATCTTGATTTAACTTTGGTATCTGTCTAGAAAATCCTCCATTTTGTTAAGAGTTTCCACTTTTGTGAAGTACAGGTTTTTGGAGTAAGACCTAATGATCCTTTGAATGTCCTCAGTGTTGGTTGTTGTCTCCCTTTTTCATTTCTGATTTTGTTTATTTGGATACTGTCTCTCTGCCTTTTAGTTAATTTGGAGTTTGTCTATCTTGTTGATTTTCTCAAAGAACAGCTCTTGGTTTCTTGACTCTTTGTACTGTTTTCTTTATGTCTGATTGATTTTAGTTCTGATTTTGATTATTTCCTGTCTTCTACTCCTATTTGGTGTGCTTGCTTCTTTTTTTCTAGAGCTTTCAGGTGTACTGTTAAACTTCTGGTATGAGAAATTTCTAATTTCTTTAAGGAAGCACTTTGTGCTATGAACTTTCCTTTTAGGACTGCTTTCATTGTATCCCATAACTTTGAGTTTGTTGTGTCTTCATTTTCACTGAAGATCCAGCTGTATCACTCCTGGGCATACACCCAAAAGATGCTTCAACAACTCACAAAGGCACTTGCTCAGCTATGTTCATAGCAGCTTTATTAGTAATAGCTAGAAACTGGAAACAACCTATCCCCCAACTGAAGAATGGATAACGAGAACGTGGTACATCTACACAATGGAATACTACTCAGCTATTAAAAACAAGGACATCATGAGTTTTGCAGGCAAATGGAAGGAACTTGAGAATATCATCCTGAGTGAGGGAACCTGGTCACTAAAGGACATGCATGGTATGTAATCACTTAGAAATGAATATAAGCCATAAAATACAGGTATCATGTTACACTCCATAGACCCAAAGAAGCTAAACAAGAAGACAGGCCCAAGCAAGGAAGCTTGAATCTCAGTTAGAAAAGGAAATAAAATAGTTCTAAGAGGCAAATGGAGGGAGAAAATTGGGAGGGAGGGGTATAGGGAGGAGAATATGGGGGTTCAAGATCAGGTGTGAAGAGGGACAGAAGAGATGACTGGATGGACATGAGAATGAATGGAAATCTGCAACTGACAGGTGGGGAATGGGAGGCATGTCTAGGACAAGACAGAGACCTGAAATAAGGAAGGCCACCAAGAATCAAGGAGGGTGAGCTTAGCTGTGACTCACAACATTGGGGATATAGAACCTGAAGAGGCCATCTCCTATAGCCAGGCATGAACCCCAGTGGAACAAGAGACACCACACCACCCACAACACTTTCCACCCAAAATTTATCCTGTCTACAAGAAACTCGGGCATAGGAGATGGAGCAGAGACTGAGATAATGACCAACTAATAACAAGCCCAACTTGAGACTCACTCCATGGGCAAGCAACAATCCCTAACACTATTAATAATACTCTGTTACGTTTGCAAACAGGAGCAAGACGTCCTCTGAGAGAGGCTTCACCCAGCAGACTCAGACAGATGCAGACACCCAGAGTCAAACAGTGGATAGAGTCTGTGGACTCTTATGGAAGAATGGGAGGAAGGATTTCTGGCCCTGATGGAGACAGGAACTCTATAGGAAGACCAACAAGGTCAATTAACCTGAACCCTTGGGGCTCTCACAGGCTGAGCCACCAACCAAAGAACATACACAGGCTGGACCTAGACCTCCCAGCTCATATGCAGCAGATGTGCAGCTTGGCCTTCATGTGGGTCCCGAACAACTGGAGCGGGGGTTGGGGGGGGTATCCTAAAAGCTGTAGCTTGTACATGGGATATGTTGTTCTAGCTGGGCTGCTTTGTTTGGTCTTAGTGGGAAAGGTACCTAGTCTTGCAGAAACATTAAGTGCCAGGATAAAAGGGGGATACTCATGGGGGCACCCACCTGCTCAGAGGAGAAGCGGAGGGAGATGGGGAGGACTCTAGGAAAGGGTGACTGGGAGGGGGCAGTGAGTGAGGTGTACAGTGAAAAATAAATAAATAAATAAATAAATGAGTGTAGGAGCCAAAGGGGATGGAGGACACCAGAAAAATAAAACCCGTTTAAGTCATGAACTCACGGTGACTGAAGTAGGTCCTTTGCATATGCACTATGGCCTCCAGGTCTGTGTTCTTAGGGAACTTTGGAGTATGGGAACAAGCTGGTCTCGCTGATTACTGTGCCTTCTCATGGGCTCTTTTCCTCCTGATGTTAATTTTGTCCAATTTCACTCAATTAGTTTTTGTTTTTATCTTATTATATTTTAGTATATTTTATTTTATTATTATCCTTTAGAAGCCTGTTTGTTTTCTAATGAGACAAAAATAAAATGGATCTGGATGGGTAGGTAGATGTGGAGAAACGGGGAGGAATAGAGAAAGGGCAAACTATAATCGAGACATATTATGTGAGAAAAAAATCTATTTGCAATAAAAAGAAAAAAGCCTAGCCTCATGATTTTAAGTGAAAAGAAAATCTAGAATAAAGTCATAGATAAACTCTCTACAATGAACTGTCCACTTAGGTATGGTGCAGTTCCTAAATTTAAAAAAGTAAAATTTCTAAAAGCAAAAAGTGTTCAGTAAAGAAGTCTAGATAATAAAGTTTTAGTATTTCTTTCTTCCAAGAAAATTTGCTATAAACTTTCAGTAAATATTCTGTAAGCTCTTTCTTTCTGTTTGCAGATAGATTTGAACAGATACAGGTAAAATGACCACAAAAAATGTGATCCTATTCTAAATTATGGCTTGGTCATAGCTTATCTATAATAAATATATTTGAGTCAAAAATATATCTCACTATAATATCCAAATCTGGTCACACAGATTTACATATATATTTTTTTATTCAATTCTCTATTGGTAAATACTGAAAATTGGGTTTCATTTTTTTGTTGTTTGGTTCTTGGAATAATGCTATGAAGTCCAGGCAGACCTCAGACTTACGATGCAGCCCAAGCTGGCCATGAACCTATAATCCTCCTGCCTCAGTCTTCCGTGCTGTACCTGGCATGGGTCCCTTATACTATCTTAAGCAGCACAATGATGGAACCTTTGTGATTTTATCATCATGTACATCATCTCTTACCCCACGGGACATTTCTTAGAGCTGGCACTATGTCTGGCCAACTGGTAAAGAGGATGGCATATTTCGGACACTTCCCTACAATTATGATCCTGGATCACTGCCAATTTGCCCCTAGCACAGTTACTTCAAAACTCTAGCAAGGCCTTAAGCCTTTGAAAACCAAATGTTCCACAGCTGTCTATCAAGTTCTACATCTACAGACCGTCTATAGTTAGTACAGCTGGCTCTCGTCAACTCAGGAGGAGATCATGCCTGGGGACAGAATCTTTTCTGCCTGGCTTTCAGCTTTCAAAAACTGTGGTTTAAGATGGGCAGTGGTGGCACACACCTTTAATCCCAGCACTTGGTAGGCAGAGGCAGGCAGATTTCTGAGTTCGAGGCCAGCCTGGTCTACAGAGTGAGTTCCAGGACAGCCAGGGTTACACAAGAAACCCTGTCTCGAAAAAACAAAAAAACAAACCTTTTGTCTAGCCAAAACAAGTGCGCTCTGATTTCATCTGTCTTGAATGTGGTTGTGACTAGCCTATTATTCCTTTCCTGATACTAAGTTCTCCAAATGTTAGTTTGCTTTTAATAGAAATAATGCTGATAATAGCGACACCAAGAACAATAGAAACACATCCAATCAGTTCTTAAAATTTGTATTATTTCATTCACTATTCATTATAAGCTATAAGGTGGATCTTATGAATGGCCCAATATAATGAAAGAGGAAACTAAGAAAGAAAATGCCAAACAGGATACATGATGTGACCCAAAACCACAAAGTCAATAGATGAGGGAAGGTGGGTTTGAGCTCTGCATTCTTCAGTCCCTCTTCTAACAGCAGACTACATCTGAATGGCCCTGTCGAGAACTACCACTTTATCACTAACTCCGAGAATAACTGTAGTATCCAACCACATGTCCACAAGGTTTTAGTGTAACACAATTAGGAGCCATACCCAAGGCCATATCTAATCAAATCAGAACAGAGATTTGAATCAAATTATGTTCCACTATAGACAGAACTCAAGCGCTGTAATCATTTGCTTCTGTCCCAGAAATCTCATGGCTACACCTCACCAACAGAACTGGACATCTTAGGTGGCTAGTCTACCTCAGAGAGAATAGATAGGGTAATAATGGCCTAGGCAGTCACATGGAATGTATGCCACTGTCACAAGATGTGAAAAGAGAAAAGAGTTAGCTAAATAATACAACTTAGCAAAACACTGCCAGCATTTTTTAAACTTATGGTCAAGTCCTTTAAAGTAGATTTTGTTTTAATTCCCTGAATTGAATCTGACCTCCATCTTCGCCCACCCACATTAAAAACACAGAAAAGGAAAAAAAATTACAAATGTTAAAAAAAAAAAAAAAAAAAGGAAAGGGTCAGGCAGTGGTGGCACACTGCATTAATCCCAGCACTCAGAAGACAGAGGCAGTCAGATCTCTGTGTACTTTAGGCCAGACTAGTCTATATTGAGTTCCAGGAAAGACAGGCTACACAGAGAAACTGTATTTTGAAAAACAAAAATGATTAATTAATATTAATTTAAAAGTTTAAAAACAGTATACAGCAAGAGGAGGAAGAGGAAGAGGAGGAAGAGGAAGAGGAGGAAGAGAAGGAAGAAGATGAAGAGGAGGAAGAGGAGGAAGAGGAGGAGGAAGAAGAGGAGGAGGAGGAGGAGGAGGAAAAAGAGGAAGAAGATGAAGAGGAGGAAGAGGAGGAAGAGGAGGAAGAGGAGGAGGAGGAGGAGGAGGAGGAGGAAAAAGAGGAAGAGGAAAAAGAGGAGGAAGATGAGGAGGAAGAGGAGGAGGAGGAAGAGGAGGAGGAAGAGGAGGAGGAGGAGGAAAAAGAGGAAGAGGAAGAAGAGGAGGAGGAGGAGGAGGAAGAGGAAGAGGAAGAAGAGGAGGAAGAGGAGGAGGAAGAGGAGGAGGAGGAGGAAAAAGAGGAAGAGGAAAAAGAGGAGGAGGAGGAGGAGGAAGAGGAAGAGGAAAAAGAGGAGGAAGAGGAGGAGGAAGAGGAGGAGGAGGAGGAGGAAGAGGAAAAAGAGGAGGAGGAGGAGGAGGAGGAAGAGGAAGAGGAAAAAGAGGAGGAAGATGAGGAGGAAGAGGAGGAGGAGGAGGAAAATGAGGAAGAGGAAAAAGAGGAGGAGGAGGAGGAAGAAGAGGAGGAGGAGGAGGAAGAGGAGGAGGAGGAGGAGGAAGAGGAGGAGGAGGAGGAGGAGGAGGGAGAAGAGGAGGAAGAGGAGGGAGAGGAGGAGGAAGAGGCGGCAGCAAGATGGGTTGGGAATGTAGCCCATGGTTGACTGCTGCTCATGAAGTAGGCATGAAGCCCTGGGCTCAACTAACAGCATCTCACAAAGAACTGAGCACAATGGCAGATGCCTGTAATTTCAGCACTCAAGGAGGATCAGAAATCCTCTGATGGACAGAATTTGAGCTCTGCTTTAATAGACAATGCCCTAACAACCAACCCAACAACAGCAAAAGAACAACAGAACAAAAACCAATAAACAATGAGAGATGGAAGACAGAGTAACAGTTGACTATCTAGCTCTCTGTTGTTCGGTTCCAGTATGATTTAACTAAGAATGACAGAAATGTTTCCTAAGAGAGGGCTGGCAACATTTACAGAAGATGTCACTCCAAAGATTCAACAATTTCAACAGACTGAAAGGTTTCCAAAGGCATTAGCTTTTTATGCTCTCAAAACACATCAAAAACATAAACTAAAAATATCTTTCAAAAAGCAGAAAAATGATCCTAAAATGAAAGCTAAAAATCCAAGAAAACTTTAGAATTTAAAACAATTTACAATACAAGTCTAGGGATGGCTTAATCCACCACGTTAAATAGGAACATCAAATTAAAACGAATCAAAAATACAAAATGCTTCAGAAAAAAATCATATAGGTATGTTGAACAGCTTGTCTCGTTGCTGTGACTAGTATACTTGACAGAAACAAAATAAAAAGAAACTATTTCTTTCAGCTCTAGTTCACTGATTCCTTGGCTCGAGGTGCTTGGGTGGATCATCACGATGGCCAAGGCTGTGACCAAAGCTATTTACATCACAGCAGACCTAGAAGCAGGGACAGGGAATGCATACACTGGACTGGCTTCCTCCTTTTCTGCCTGCTACCTTCTCTAGGCTTGCAGCCCATAAGATTACATCCGGAGTCTCTGCAGTTACCCCTCTCTAGAGATAGTCTCACACACCCCCATCCTCACCAACCTCCTGGGTGATTCCAAATCTAATCAGACAATGAAGATGAACATAAATGCTGGTCTCCACTGTGGCACAACAACAGACACAGACCTGGGATTCCTTTGGACCACATCCCCTTTGGGGCTCACTGTGTCTTCCCTTCCTTCCGGTGACGACTGAGAACTCTGTGCACCAGCTGCTCTGCAGGTACTTTATATGCAGTGACTCATTTCATTCTCACGAGAATTACTAGTATCTCTTTTTACACCAAGAAAACTGACATTTTTAAGTTAAAGAACTTTCCCAAACTTCACAAATTTAAAGTATAACATGTCCAATAGCAAATCCCATGTTAACCTTGAGACTCTGATATAACATTTTATCTGAGAATCTTTGTAGGTACAAAGTGCAAGCCTTGAATTTCTGGAAGATTCACACAATGATTCACATACAAGCCATGACTCACTTTCAGCTTCATCTCCAAGAACTCACTCACACACTAAATGAGAAAGTCTTCAAAGTCCAGAGATCTCCTGGGTCTTCATCTAACATGAACGTCTCATGCCTTTTCTCAACTGTCTTCCTCTTAAAAACCCATATCCTCCACAGTTCTTTATTTTAAAAAGGAGCTAATAACTCATAACTCAATGGTTCCACCAGTAAAATGAAATGAATGTGTGCTCTGGAAGGGAACACTAAGACAAAGTAAGTGGAACTGAATGGCAGCCTACGGCATGGTTAGCACTCAGGAGTCTAAAAGAGGGGCTCTGAGCTCAGTCTTTGATTTCAAAGACAAGCCAATGCCACACTAACCAGCCTCCATCCCTTAGCCAGGCGCTAGGCTCATGCGGTCCTCTCTTCATGTCACTGCACACAGTAACTGCTCTGAGAAGAGGCGATAGCTAGTCACAGGACTGAACCAACCATATTTAAGGAAGGCCAAACTCATTTACAAACAATGTTAAGACCAGTAATATCCATAGAATATTCCACTTAAAACAAATTATAATGCCAGGTGTGTTGGTACAAAATTTGGGAAGTAGAAGCAGGAAGATGATGAGTTTGAGGCTGACCTGAACTTTGCTCCTCCTCCCCTCAAAAGGAAGGAAGGAAGGAAGGAAGGAAGGAAGGAAGGAAGGAAGGAAGGAAGGAAGGAAGGAAGAAAAAAGAAGGAAACAAAGCAAAATATTTATAGGCGATGCTATTATCTGACAATTTAAAAGTAAATTATAATAGGAAACTTATGATGTAAAATGTGTTACATGCTATCAATAAAATCTCCCTGTTGAAGGCTCCAAGGGAACGAGAAACCGCCTTCCACATCTCCCACACACTCACCTTAGCTATTTCTTCTTCCAATCGTTCTTGATACTGTTTTTCCATCAGCTTAACCATATTTGTTTCTTCCTTCAGTTCCAATCCATCAGAAAACTACATGAAAAAGCAGAAGATGACATATTATGTATACAAAATGTATTATCACCTACTTCTCATCTCTTACTCTCAAAATGTTTCTAAAACAGTATTTCTTAGCAAACTTCTAGATACTGTTAACAGAAAGTAAATTTCTATTATTTTTAATTAAAAAACATTCATTCTAATAATTCTACTAAATTATACTTAATACTGTAAAAGAAAAGAATACTTATATATTTATAATTAACAATTCTAAGACAGGTTAAGGGAACTTAAAATAAGATTTTATATGTGTGTGTATATAGTGTATGTGTGTGCACACGCACACATGCGTGTGTGTTTCCTGTAAGTTAAATGTCAAGCTGTGATTGCATTTCTTGGTCACTTTTTTTTTTCTTTTTGGTATTTACTTGTCGGTAGCCGACCAGCAAGCAGACGCAACACGGTTGGATTCTTCTCAACAGCCTTTATTGCAGGAACTCTTGATGCATTCTACGGGGACCTCGAGCAGCAGGAGATCGCTGCTTATATAGAAGAGAGAGGGGGCGTGGTTCTCTGATTGGTCGCTCTGCCAGAACCTAATTTGCATAGACCCGCTTGGGAGGGGTTGGCGCCAAAATCAGGCTGGCACATGCGAAAAGTACTTGTTTACCAGAAAAGTCTAACAAGGCAGGCAAGAAGTTGGCGCCATCTTAGGATCGGCTACCGACATTTACTTATATGGCCCAATTTTCCACAAACATGAATACATTTTTGTCTGTATAACAAACATAAGCATTTTCTGAAACATAGACATATTCTTAGCATCAAAGTATTTAACACTTATGTGAATTTCTTTTTTAAATAGGTTGTTTTTAATCTGTTTATCTTCTGAGTTTTCGTGTGCATGTGTCACTGTGCACATGTAAAAGTCAAAATATTCAACCTGTGGGAGTGAGTTTTGTCTTTTCTACTATGTTTCTTCTAGGGATCAACAAACTCAGGTCTTCAGCCTTGAAGTGCCTTGTCCTGCTAAGTCGTCTCCTGTTACATATGAGTCATCTCAGGCTATGGGTACAAAGCTACTAGTTCAGATGGTCACAGTCCAGTGGGCTTGGCCTTCTCGACGACTACGACGATGACAAAGGCTCTGCCTGAATTAGTCCTTGTACTCCTGGCCTAAGACACCTTCTTCCTCTTCACCAGGCTTGTTGTGATATTTCAGCCCTTCTGTTTTGGCTTGAGTTGGAACACTGCCCTATTAGCATCAGGGTGGTACTCAGCTTCTCTATCTACACAGTCTGCTGATGCTCCAAAATGATTCTATCATGGCTTGAGAGTTCAGACAAATGAGCTCTGCAGGTACAGTCTCCCTCAGTGCCTTCTACTCCCAGTACTGGTGCTGCTACCAACAAGTTTGTCCAGCTTCTTCTCCAGGCTATCAGTCAGGCTCAGTAGCACCAGGGACCAACATCTGGTGATGCTCCTTACTCTGCCCCATCTCCAGCGTATTTCAGAAAGAACAGAACTGTAGTCCATGCACATGGTCTGAGTCTAGATGGGTGAGGTAGGCTTACCCATATGCTGAACCTCACCTATTCCCTAAACCTATTAGCCCCTGCTCTACTTCCTGGGCAGGGTCCAAGCATTCGGAAGCTGGAATGTCCTTTGCATATTGCAGGTCTTCAGTGGGTGGTGCAGGTTACATGAGGTCATGTATGTGCCTGTAGTACTGCCACAGTTACGACATCATCAGACACAGAGACTTTGCTAGCGGCTCCTTCACCTCCATATAGACAGTGTTGTCAGTGTGTCTGAGATAGATGACTATGTTGTAAGATTCTGAACCATGACTAAGCCGTCCAGCCCACAAATCTAGAACTATCATGATCTTTCCTGCTGACTCATTCACACAGGTCAAAAAATGGTCCCTGAAACTGCAGCCAGGAAGAAGTAGAGGAACTTAGGATATGGTACATGGTCACGGTGGGGCACAATGCCCTGAGTGTCTGTCGCAGATGTAAAACCAGTGGCTCTGGGCCCCAGTGAGCACTGTTTGATGCTGATCTTACATGCAAGTGTTTTTGTCACTCAATTCCAAACAGCCATAGATGCAGATGTTCTTCTAAAGCCTAGTGTCTCCCAGTTCTGAGAGTGTACACAGGGGAGGGCCCAAACCTCCACACGCTCAAACCGATGTGCTCAGCAGCTCTGGCAGAATCTTCAGCCCAATGTCAGTCTACAACACCATGCTGTCTGCCCCATCTTCTCCTTCAATAAGCCAGGGCTCCTCAGCAGTCGACAGCACAGACTAACAGTTGTATTTTCTTCCTGAGCTTCAGGCACCTTTGAGATTTAGACTTCAAATGTGGAAGCTTCTGAGATCTGTCACTATGACAGAACCTGCAGGCCACCTCCACAGGGGCGATGGTGGGGCCTGAAATGGGTCTTGGGGCCCACCCCAGGTTTGCTCTGGCTTGTTTTGTTATGAGGCCTTCTTTGGAACCTGGGACTTCTTGGAATTGTCAGTGCATCTGAGCTCTGGGTATGGGCTCCCTGGTCCTCTTCAGAGATGGCACCTGAGAAGGACTGGCAGTGGGCAGAGAGGCCTCTTACTTCTAGTACCTCCTCCATTTCTTTCTCTTGGCCTCATGTTTGTCTTGCATGTGATAGCCCTGCTGAGCCAGAGGCTGACACCACCTCACACACAGAAGAACAAAAAATGTGAATTTCATCCAAAACAAATGCTCCTTCTGAGTGCGAGAGATACAGAAATTGGCTTGATGCACAGAATGAGAAGGAGCCATGATTTTTACCTTCTCTAAATGCAGACGATGCTGAGAGTTGTGTTGTTGGAGATCTGAAGAGTAGAGCAGGGTGTTTTCCTGTGCAGCACATGCTACAAAGAGCTTTAATATAAGGCGTGGACTCTGCTGGAGGAGGGCACACCCATCACCACAGCACCAGCTCTTCCCATCTTGGGGATTCCTGAATACTGTCTGAAAGATGGCCTGTCCTGCTTCATACAGTAGGAAACTCAGGGCGTGTGTGTGTGTGCGTGCGTGCGTGCGTGCGTGCGTGCGTGCATGTGTGTGTGTATGTGTGTGTGTGTACATCAAAAGGCATATATTACAATAATAAAGAGGCCAAGACTTTGAGAAGTAAGAGGGACTCATGGGGGAGACCTGAGGATGCAAAAGGAACCAGGAAAATGATGGAACTATATATTTGTCAAAATGAAAAAAAATCAGAGTAAAATTTAAATTGATAATATATTTGGATAAATGAAAAAGAAAGCCCTCACGTTTACTTTCTCTTTCTCTGTATTTTCCCTGTGCTAAGAAAATAATGCAAGTTTCTTTAAATATTTTAAATCTTTTGTGTTTAATTAGTTACCAAATCAACGTTCATAAAAATAGCAGTAAGAAAAATCGGAGTATTTACTGGTTTAAAAATGAAGACAAGAAATGTAATACCTCTGCTGTGCCGTCCACATGCTCTCTTGGACAGTTTTCACAGTGCCCTGGTTTCTGGGCACCAGATCCTTTAAGCACCACTGAATCAACGGATAAGCTAAGTGTAAGTGAAAGAGGTAGAAGTGTTAGGAGTCTGAGTCATTAGTAATCTAAGTTTATATGGCTACATGTACTGGAAAACAAAAACCAACGAGCCAAGCCTTACAGACATTGTAACTTAAGTCATGTTTCTGTCTAACCTTCATATTTAAAGGTAATGTAATGCAAAAAGAGTATTTTTACAGATCAACAAATACAGTTTATGCTGCTTTATAAAGTATATTAAAATATACATCTATAGGTAGTAATTTTATAAAGTTATTGAAGATAAATTTTGTAAAGAATAAAATCTGTTTTATTAAACCTCTCTATCTCTTCCTCTCCGTCCCTGTCCCTCTCCCCGTCCCTGTCCCTCTCCCCGTCCCCGTCCCCGTCCCCGTCCCGTCCCCGTCCCTCTCCCCATCCCCGTCCCCGTCCCGTCCCCGTCCCGTCCCCGTCCCGTCCCCGTCCCCGTCCTCTCTCTCTCAAAAGCTTAGAGAATACGCACCGGAAGTCAGAATGCTCCCCTGCACCTGCAGCGGGCCTAGTGGCAGGAGAGGAGACTCCATCTTTACAAAGTAACTTTCAGACTTTGTTTTTAATATATTTGTTTATTCTTTAGCTTTATGTCTCTATTCTATGTTGTTCTACAGGCATCCACTAATCTATTTTTTTCTAAAATATTTAGCTTGAGTAATAAAAATAAAGCAACATTAACATTTAGGAACACAGGAAAAGATAAAGGGAGAAAGTTATAATTTTTACTCTTAGGAAATATAATTGTATGATCCCCATTCACACATATCCTCACTGCCTTCTTTGTTCCATTCTAATTTTCTTCTTTAATTTCTTCTTTTTTCTGTTCTGTTCTTCTCCTCTTTCTCCTATTCTGTCTCATATACTGCTGTCTAATAACTGATCATATAAAATGATGCCACTGTCTCTGCCTCCTGAGTGCTTGGAGTAGCCATGTTTGCCAGTACTGTCAGGCTTTCCTTTCGAACTTTTTAAGTCTTACATTTATGTGCACGTGTGTGTGTGCGCGCGCAGACACACACACACACACACACACACACACACACGGCCATTACAAGCTTGGCTGCATACAAGGAAGATCATTTTGTTGAACATTGTGAGTTTGAGCTACCTTGCCTAGCATTATACTTTCCAGATTCATTAATTTTCTTGCAAAGTTTATAATTTCACTTTTTTTCTACAACTGAATAAAATTTTATTGTTAAATATGCTGCATGCTCCAGTTCCTCATTCATCTGTTGATAGACATCTAGGCTGGTTCTACTACTTGTTATTATGTTAGGGTAGCGTAAATATGGATGCATAGGTCACCTCTGAGGTAGTGTATGCAGACACACACACACACACACACACACACACACACACACACACACACACACGGCCATTACAAGCTTGGCTGCATACAGGATTACAGCTGGGTCGCGCAGTAGCTCTGGTTTCAATGTCCTGAGAGAACCCATGCTGAGTTCCACAGTGGCTGACGTGCTTTGCTCTCCCGCCATCCATGAAGAAGGATTCCTCTTTCCTTCCATCCTTGCCAGCAATGAGCTGTCATTCAACTTCCTGATATTAACCATTTTAACTAAAGTAAGGCATTAGTTTGCATTTTCCTAACAGAGAAGGATGTGGAATACTTGTAGAAATACTTGCTGGCCATTTGTATTTCTCCTTTTAAGAATCATTTGCTCATTCCATTAACCCATTTGTGAGCTGGCAGTGTTGGTATTACATTTTTGCAGTTCTCCATCAATTCTAGATATTACCCCAATGGCCAGGGTTCCTCTCATTCTGCTGGCGAGATATCTGCTCTGCTGATAATTTCTTTTGCTGTGAAAAACTTTTAAACCTCTTTGTACAGCTGACCCCTTTCACAGTATCCAGTCAACGCTCTTTGTTTCATTGATGCCTCAAGACACTAAAGGAAACTATCGTTATCTGTTACTATTTAGAGGTGATGTAATCTGTTCCTGATCACACGGCCAGCAAAGGTTACTGCAGAGGACAAATGGCTCAAAAATCCAAGGACTTTTCAATCTCAAATATTTGTCTAAGAAGGTTCTGGTGGGGTCACCTAAAAGGTTGTTAAATGAAGATTCTGTTCTTCTTAAACTATTTTGAGTCTAATGACAAGGAATAGTAATTTCTTTTTATTTTTGTTTTTTAAAGAATAGTAAATTCTTAATTAAAAAGTGTAAGAAAGGGCAGAAAGCTGGTATGAGCCCAAATGCAGGAAAGCAAAGCAACCAATATTCTGAGGAGAAGCATGGCCGCCGCCTACACTCTGGGGCGTGTTCCCCACACCCATGTCTCCTTTCTTCACACACTGGAGAAAGCACCACTAATTAAAGATTATTCACTAACTAATCACTAATAACACATTGTTTGAAATACAGACCAGTTTTCAGAGAATTCTTGCTCAAAAAGACTACAGCAGTGGTTTCTAAATGTCAATCCACAGGAGGAAGCTTAGTCTGAGAACAGTTACAGCCGAGTATCTGAGAAGAGTCGGGGAGGTCACAGGACTTACTATGCAGGACAAAAGAGCACTGAGTAACATGGTCTGTCTTAAATTTAAGGAGCAAAGTGCTGGTGCTGAGTTGACTGTGTATAGAACAGACTGAAAGGAGGAGTTAGAGGAACCAGTTGTATGCAGAGCCTGGTGGGTGGTGCAGTTCCTTATACTCTGAAGGCAGAGAAAGCAGGAACTTGTCACAGATTAGAAGGCAGGTATGAGAAGGAGGGAGGGGAGTGCAGGCAGCAGGAGAGAGCTAAGAAAGGAGCACTCTGAAGTCAGACACTGGCAAGTGTCAGCATTCTGCAACAAAGTGAAGGAAACTCAGTGGAACGATCCTACCTTACACTGGTAACGGATAAGCCAGATCAAAGTAGTGAAGTCGAGCTACAGAATACATGAGAAATATACACCCACTATCTGATTTAATCCTGCAGAATAACAAGTTTATGACAATGTAAGTAGAATTCCAATAGCAAAACGCCTTTGGTTCACACTTATTTCACATGTCTCAAAGGCACAGAATGATCTGCTGAAATTCTTATCTCTCTGCTCAGGTTACATTTTAGTCTTAAAATAGCCTCTCTGGATATGCTGGATGACAGACAGCACATGCATACCTTGGCTGAACTGTAGCCTCACTGACAGCCTGAAGCCTTTTCTGCAAACACTGAATTTCTGCTCTGTAGTTTGCTTCGGTTTCCTTCAGCTGCAGCTGTCCGGCGGCCACGAGGTTCTGTAACTCCTGGACTTGCCTCTCACAGTCTCTACTCTTCTCACTCACTGGCAGAGAAGACAGCTTGCTCTTGTGACTGACATCTGTGTCACAGGAACAGAATCAAAGCACACTTTGGTACAAGTTTCTTGGGAACAAAGCAAACTTACTTACTTGTGTGTACAGAAAGTACTCGTATTTCTTTAAAAATACGCTTTAGTGATAACTTAGGTTGCAGTTTCACTTATTCTCATTGATGAAAACAGGAAAACCAGCTGAGTCAACATCACTGTATGCTCAAGGCTGGAGTATCACTAAATCTAGCAGTTTTACACCTTATGTTTAAAACAATTGAGAAACACAGACTTAAGTCAGGGGAAAGGCCCAAAGAGATGAGGAGTCTTGCCTTTTCACTTTAAAGATAAGAAAACTGAACAAGATGACCATGAAATGCCCAAGTCATCAAATTATCAAGTTAAAAAAAAAGCAAATGTATAAACCTTTAGTATAAAAGTACTGTACTGAGGGTTGGGGACTTAACTCCGTGGTAGAACACTTGCTTAGCAAGTGCAAGGCCCTGGGTTCAGTTCTCAGCTCTGGAAATAAAAAGTACTGCACTGCATTATACACCTGAAACTTACTGGTGCTCTGTAAAGCACTCTGAGGATGACCTGACAGAAGGCCTGCTTCCTCTTCTGTCCCATTTTCCTCAGCAAACTCGAGTGTCACACCGTCTGTTTGTTGTTCATGAATCTATTGAAAACAGGAGAAAAAAATGACATGAACATATAATCCAGGACTTGGAAATCTACATTGAAGCAACCAGAGCACTCTGCATTAGGTCTGTTCTCTAACCCCTAAACCTGCACCGCTCCGAACCCAACACTTGGTTTCCTCTGACAAATGCTTCACTGTCGTAGCCACAGGAATGAAACCGTTAGCAGTATTGTCTTATATCCAGAGGAATACTCACTTTCAAAAAACAAATGCTTCACTGAAATTTGAACTGAAAGTCCTTTACATTTTCACTGCAAGCATCAAACTTTTATTATCAAGAGTTGACAACAAACTTTGTATTTACCCCTGGATGGCGGGTTTATGCAAAGTGGTATGTTGCTCACAAAATGCACTCTTCGAACATCTAAGCTCTGCATGTCCAACTTTGAGACAAGGCAGAGCAAGATTACAAAAGCAGCCTAAACGTGTGCATACACAGATACACACATAGTATGCTGGACCTCACAGAACGTATTAACTCACTGAGGAAATGAGACTAGTGGAAAAACATGTATGAAGTCTGAATGTAATGACAGGGCCTCAGAAGAAAGACTCAAGTGAGTCTGAGTGACGGAAGAACCCACACTTGGCCTTAATCATTTACAGCAATGACTTTCTGGAAAGGCTCTGTGAGAAGACCTATGCTTTAATGAGTAAAGTCAATGACCTTTTTGTCAGGGGCTTAAATTGGATGGAAAGGGCAAAATAACGCTAGCTAAATAAATAATACCTAGAGTACAAGGGACTTTAATATCAAGGGAAAGAGAGTCTTGACTTGCCAGGCTGGACAAATATAGCATACATTGAAAACCAGTGAATTAGAGGAAAAAAGCTATGTTCAAAGAAGCTATTTCAACTGGTCACTACTATCTATACAAGGAGTCCTCCACCACACTCCTACCTCCTGGATGTTTCTTAATCCCTAGCTCTATGTTTTTTGTTTGTTTGTTTGTTTTTGTGTGTGTGTGTGTGTGTGTGAGAGAGAGAGAGAGAGAGAGAGAGAGAGAGACAGAGAGAGAGAGAGAGACAGAGAGAGAGAGAGAGAGAGAGAGAGAGAGAGAGAGAGAGACAGAGAGACAGAGAGATTGAGAGAGATTATATGTATGCATGTGCATGTTCATGTGTGTACAAGTACATGGGGGAGTACATGTGCATAGAAGTCAGAAGTCAACATCAGCTATGTCTTTCAATCTCTACCTTGGTTTTTTAGACAGCTTCTCAATGCATCTGAAACTTGCCAATTAGGCTAGACCTTTTGGCCAGCAAGCTCCAAGGATCCTTCTGCTTCTACCTCCTCAAAACAGGGATTACAGAACATGCTACCTTCTACATTTGGGGGGATTAAACTCAGGTCCTCTTCTTGCAGAGGAAGGACTTAACAGAGTCGATCTCCAAACCCCTTCAGTACATTTAAACAGGAATCTTACCTACTACTTCCCAGGGACAAAATAAAAAGTACCAGATAATATAACTTTACAGTGTAATATTTACTCAACTCACAAACATGGACTAAGCCTTTATCATGTGCACTCCATGTGCTGCGCTAACCAGAGGGAATAAGTGCAGAGTTCTCTGCTGAAAGTCTGAAATACTGTGGACAGGGCAGATCAGTAAACAATTAAAATAAAATGCAAAGCAATGTGATAAAAATATGTGTTTAAGAGAGAGTGTTGAAACAGAAAGGAAGGTAACCAAGCATGCAGGTCTAAGAGAAAGCTCGGAGGAACAGAGGGAGAGTGTCTAAGACTAGGACAGCAGCCAGAGACGACACAGAAAGTAATTCTTAAACTGACTGTAACAAGCAACAGGAACAAGCCAAGCAGTACAGAAGAGGGTGGGTGCTCTAGCAAACAGAAGAGCATGCGACAACGGCCAGCAGTGGGAGTCTGGGTCACTCTGGAGCTGGAGTGAGTATTGCAGTTCTGCAGTAATGACTGCAGTCCCAAGCTGATTCTGCTGGACTGTGAGGTGTGTGAGCAATCACAGCTAACTAACTAGGGCGTTAAAAACCACTCATTACCCGGTGTGCGCACAACAGTTGAGAGAACGGTTCTGAGACGTCTGTCTTTAGAAAGGGCTGCTTCCAAGTATTTCTCTTGGCAGTAATAGAAAACCTAACTAATAAATAGCTCTCTACGCTAATACAGACCTGCCTGGATGGTAACTGTGGGTTACCACTGCTACAGAAAAGCACTACGGTCTGTGTGAACACTTGTGGAGATTGCCTATCTGCCACCCAATAGAAAACCACGGACTCCTAAGCTCAGGTGAGTGCCGTTGGCACACAATTTGGGTATGTTCTTAGACCACACAGGAAAACTCAAAGTGTGTCAAGTGACTGTACCAAGAGCAGACACAAGGCTGAAGGACTGGGCCAGAGCCAACAGTCAGCACCAGGTGCTAGCTGAGCTAGAGAAAAAGCTCGCACCTGCACAGAAGGCAGCGGGCAGAGAAACCTGGCCCATCAGAGGGCACACCAACAAATTACACAAAGACCGAGTTAAATAATGTTAAGTGTGATATCTGCTGTGTGCAAAACTACTAGTTCTCTTCTTCAACATATAAAGACAGAACCACTGCCTTAAAGAATACTACACGTAACAGTCTACGGGTGTAGTTCAGTGATAGACTACCGTTCTACTGTGTGCCTTTGCTTAAACTCCAGTAAGCTAAAAACGGAAAGACATCTATACAGCTAAATACAATTGTTTCATTCTTTAACAGCTGACATCCATTTATACTTCATCATGACTTAAAAACCCGTCTCAGGAAGTTACATATCATTCAAATTCTGAAGTTTCTTCAGCTTAGGATATAAATTATGTTCTAATGTGAACATATAAATGGTTTAGTATTTCTAGCATCTGTCTCCACGGTCACTTATTTTAGAACTTCTTGATTGACAGACAGAACAGCAGGTAATAAAGCAAACACAGACCTTGCTCACGCGTGTCTGCAGTACCAAGAGCTTGCTGCACTCTTCTGTGACTTTACCAAGAAGGATTTGCATGTTTTCTTGAAAGTCTGAATAAAAAACAAACAATTACAATAATTTCATTTCACAGTACAAATTTACCCCTTTTACGAAACGTGATTTACCTACTTATAACTTTAGAAACATATCAGATAGTAACAGAACCCATACATCTAGTAATAAAAAGTTTAAGAATCATTTCTATGAAGTAACTGACATTATGACATTAACTTGACAACTTTATCTCTGCCAGGCAGTGGTGGTGCATACCTTTAATCCCAGCACTTGGGAGGCAGAGGCAGGCGAATTTCTGAGTTCAAGGCCAGCCTGATCTACAGAGTGAGTTCCAGGACAGCCAGGGCTACACAGAGAAACCTTGTCTCAGAAAAAAACAAAAAGGAAAGAAAAAATATCTCGGATACATCAGTTTATGTAGCTGCTTAGGAGCAGGTGGCTCGTTCCCTATTACAAATATCCTGGGAGAAGAAACCTGTTAAGGAACCAATAAATTCAAAACTAACACCACATCTATATGAAGAAGGTTTTATCTTTATTTACTTAGCCCTGCCCTGGTTGGCCTGAAACAGTAGTGTAGACCCAGAAGGCCAAGGACTTAGAGAGATCCATCTGCCCCTGCGCCCCCGGCCCTCTCTGTCCCTCTGCCCCCTCTGGCCCCCTCTGTCCCCTCTGCTCCTCTGCCCCCCTCTGCCTCTCTTCCCCACTCTGCTCCCCTCTGCCCCTCTGCCCCTCTGCCTCTCTGCCTTTCTGTTTCTGCCTCCCAAGCATGAGCACTGGGACTGAAGGCATGACTGCCCTCTGGAAGACCCAACAAGCAGCTGAAAGAGTCAGATGTAGATATTTGCACCCAACAATGGACAGAAGCTGTTGACCCCTGTGGTTGAATTCAGAAAAAGCTGAAGAAAGCTGAGGAGCAGGGCAACTCTGTAGGAGGGCCAAAGCAGTCTCAATTAACCTGGACCCCTGAGATCTCCCAAACACTGAACCATCAAAAAGGCAGCATACACCAGCTGATATGAGGCCCCCAACACATACACAGCAGAGGACTGCTGGATCTGTGTTCAATCAGAGATGATGCACCTAACCCTCAAGAGACTGGAGGCCCCAGGGAGTTTAGAGGTCAGCTGGTATGGGGATGAGGGTGGAGACAGGGGCGTGGGTTGGAGGTATGGGATGTGGAACAGCCAGAGGGTGGATGGGGCGGGGGAATAAAATCTGGAGTGCAAAAAAATAAATATTTTTTAAAAGAAAGAAAAAAGGAGGGAAGGAAGGAAGGTAGGAAGGAAGGAAGGAAGGAAGGAAGGAAGGAAGGAAAGGCATACACCACCACACCTGCCAATGGTTATTTTTTAATATATCTTAATTCTCAATTTTTTATCCATTTTAAAAATTATAAACCATTAATATAAACTTAGTAATGCTAATTTTTAAAGATTAGAATCTACAGTTAAAACAGTTAACAGAAAGAATTAGAATAAAAAATAGATTGGAATGAAGAAATCAAAGAGAAAGAAACAAAAAAAAGAGTATTTAAATTATCTGTATAGTATGATTGTTACACTACAAAGACTAAAAGAATACACTAAATATGAATTTCATGGCTAAAAATAAGATACTAAGAAAACTTACTTATATTAGGTTAACGTTAAGCGTATAAGCAGTTGACGTAAGCAGAGTGAATACTGTTGAGCGGTACAGTAAGCTCCTTACCTTGGACTTCGTGTCTATACTCTTGTAATTCTGGGCTTTGATTTTGAGAAGTGTAAACACCAGAATTCTCTTTCTCTTCTCTATTCATTTCACATTTTAAAGGAGTATAGCATTCATCGAAAACATTGTTTAGGGTCTGTTAACAAAATTGAATATTTTAAATTAAAATTTTAAATTCTTCTCCTAAATATTAGAAAACATTAACCTAAAGGCAAAGGTCAAAACAGTGTAAATGGAATCTGAATTTCCTCTCCCTCTACATATGAAATCAATCTACAGGAAAAACATATTTCTCTTTGACATGAAATTATTCTTTTATCGGGAAAATGCTGCTACTTTTGATTATAGAAAATACTATGGATTTTTTCTGTTTTCTTTGAATATTGAAATATATCATGAAGTGTAAGCAATCACTCACTCCTACTCTGTGCTCATGTAAGCATGGTTCCTACTCTGACGTGATTGCTCTGCCTTGAAAATATCTCTTTACTCCGTCAACTATCCTTGAACAAATATCACAAGGAGAGAAAGTTCAAAGATGACAGAAAGGTCTGTCAGAGCAACCAAAATGATAGTGTTATCAAGGAGGAGATTACACTGCTGTCCTTTCTGTGACACGCCAGAGTATGTCCCCAAGTCTGTATACGCACAAAGTTAAAAAATCCAGCACAAGGTTCACCAGAGAAATAGAAAATTCATCACGTATGACATCATTTCATGTACATTTCATGTTACTTGGGTCTGAGAAGCCAGCCGTCCAAGTTAGTTTTACCTTTGTCCCTCACACAACTGGAAATAACAACCAATGATTTAAAAGCCAATTTCTTAAATTGTTGCTATTTCTTGCACGTAGTTAAGTTAAGCACACTGTCACTAATTGGGCATACTGACACTCCGGCACAGCCACAAAGTAACCGTTTAGCACATTAGCGACCTTGATGAGCAAACTGTTTCCGGGAGGGAAAATAGACCTCCCAGACAAGAACAAGGATTACAGAGTCTGCACTATTAGAGACACAACTTATGTCAATTTCTCTGTTCTTTTTCTGTGATACCAGGGACTGAATTCAAGACCTCAAACACAACAGACAAGCGCTGGCTCACAGTCACATCCTTAGCTCTAAATTCCTATTGTTCCAATCTGCCTGTCAGAAAAACGTCAAGTGCTCGTTTTATGCTTAGAACTCAGGAATACTTCATAAGTACAGTTCTAGATGCAAGACATTTGGGAAGCGTGCGTGCATAATCCTGTCATTAAATCAGTAGCAATGTACATTTTGGTACCTCACACCCAAAACCACTTTTAAAGTAACATCTTACCTTCGAAATGTGAAAGCATTTCTCAGACACTGCCTTCTGAAGTCGTCCAATGAGCACCTGTAAAGGCTCATCACCTAGCAGAAAACACACCACACGCCATTCATTTGCTGCACATTAAGTAACACTGTCACATTTTACTGCCATCACCGAAGTGTCCTTAGAATAAGACACATTTCAATTTCTTCCAAATGTATTTTCCATTGTGCAATGTAGCTTTCTCAGATAAATTTTTAAGATTTGCAATTTCTACTCTGTAAAAGGGTTTATACATTCAGGATTCTACATTCCAGCCCAAGAAATACATCTGTATACTTATCCATTAAATACATCCTTGCAAACCTCAAAACTCTCACAAACCCGTTGTTATCTTTTGCGCAGGGACAGAGTTCAATGGTGGGGTACTTTGACTACTATGTGCAAGCCCTGGGTTTCAGCTCTAGTACTGCAAAATTAAATTGATTCATTAATTATTAAATATATATTTTCTGTTCTTTTCTCTTTTCAGAATTACTGATCACTACTCACTAAAGTGCTTTATCACCTGACAGAACAACCAACTGTCAACAGAAAACACTAGAAAAGCTATCTGAGGAGGTATCAATAAAAACAATGCATGCAAAATCTTACTGAATTAAAAAATAACTCTGGAAATGAAAAAGTGGCTTCCTTCTTTAAGTGACTCTTGAAATCTTAACTTTGTTCAACAGAGCAACTGCACTGGAGACTTAAGAAGTACTTCACCCCTAATGGTAAATATGGGAGCCAACGGGGGCTAAAGGACAGGAAGACAGAGCAGAAAAATGATACAACTCTCACCAACAGCTGCCCTACCACCGCTTGTCTTCCACGGTGGTCTCTCCAATGTCCTTCCCAAGGCACCTCAAGGCTGTCCACTTACCCTCGTCTCCAGCGTGTCTCACTCCACTTCTGCCCTTGGGCCTCTGATCTTTCATCTTCATGTGTTTTTAGCCTAAGCGTCCCCCCGGGTTTTAGACTACTCCTTTCAGCCGATTCGTGACTATTTCTTCCCCAAGTTAACACACATACTTAATGCACAATGCTCTAAGCTGACTATATTACTGTCTATGGTCTGCTCCGCTTTGTGACTGAAATCTCATAGGCAAGAAACTTCAAGATGATTTTTTTACTCCTCCCACCTCTGCTGCTGCTATAAATTGCTAGTGACTGCGTTTAGCTCTAACTGTTGAGATTCACTGTCATTTTGTTTCTGGTCTCAAGGATATTTAGCCCAACATTTTACTGGGTTATAGCTAAGGTTGTGTAACTGATTTCCCCATCAATTATTTAATTTTTCCCAATTAAGCACACTGGTATCCTCTTAAATAAAAATATCACTGTTGCTTCTTCTACTTAAAATCCCACAGTGGGACTGTCCTATCAGAAGCCGGAAGCTCAAGCATACTCCGTGGACGCACAGGAATCTTCTACCCAGCCACTCACCACTGCCTCCAGCTCACCTCCCACTACTCCCTACACAGCCTAAACTTTCAGTTCTCCAAAATGGGTCTCTTTACAGGTCTCCACTCAACACTTCAGAAACAGCTCTCAGTTCCCAAGCTGGCTGCTCCTGCTCCATCTGCACAGGACACTCAACTCCTCTCCTTTTCCTTCCATTCTTACTATTCATCCTGGGAGTCAGCTGGATTATTAGTTAGTCCGGGACACTTCAAGTAATAGTACAGCCAATGATACACAAATACCCTAGACAGACGGACAAAGTCTCTCTACTGGTGGCTCAGTGTGTGCGGTTCAGAAGTTCTCGGTCCATTTTCCAGGCACTTTCTGAATGCATTATATGAAAAAAAACGAGGCAGTAAGCTTTGCTCTCTTGGGCACCTCAGTGACTGAATAAACAAATGACGTAAAGCCTCCTTACCCCTCGGGGCCTGAGACAAAGTCAGAATTACAAAACCATGCTTTTAAGGGATGCTCACTTGTTTCCTGGAAATTAGGGAGATGCTGGTTACCTGTCTCCTGTATTTTAACACTCCGGAGCTGGCACTGGTGTATTTTATCAAGTTCTTCCATCTTTTTCTGTTGAGCAGAAACAAGCTCGTCCTTGAGGCTGCACAGCGCTTCCTCTCTTTCCTTTTCCATGTACGCACGGACCTGATCCGCGTGAGTGGAATAAACCACAAACAGGCATATGCGCTGGGCTTCCATCTGCAGCCTTAAATCATCCTTAAACATGAGAAAGAATTCACAGAGCAGTTTAACTTCTATATTCTTTGTATGTACTGAGCCTCAAAGGAGAACACATGTCATAGTTTTAAAACACATGTGAAGGAGCTGGCCTGCATTATAGTCTTCTTCCAGATGCACCGACCTACTTGTCTCTCTCAAGAAAGACCATGGTAGGTTTTTATTTATTAACTCAGTGTAATCGTGAATTGGGATAGTTGGTATAACTAGCAAGATCTTAATCTTTTAAATAATACTTTACATGATACAGAATGAAAACAATGTAAATAAACACCAATGTACTCAAAACTCAAATTAATAAGTCCCAATGTTATCATTTTATTTTTTTCTTCTAGATCGTCTACAGCTCTTAGATTTAGAAAACATTAGAGACAAAATGTAATTCACGGTGTCTGATTATTCCTTGCCCACAAGCAGCTGTTACCAAAACTCTGGGATGTGTCTACTATCACTTTCCAGGGTACATGTAAACAGCACATTATATTGTATATTTCTATGTATTAAAATAAAAGCATTTATTTTGTAAATTTCTTGCATTTTTAATATAAAATATCAAAATATCAAAGTATCAAAAAATGCTTCTGAAATCAATCCATATGTGACAGGCTAATTGATTTTGATTGTAGTGTAGTGTAAATGGACAATCCACAACTGGACCATTTCCTTTGTGAAGACCAAGTGGATTTTCATAAGCTTGGGTACTTTAAACCAAAAAGCAATAAATTATTACAAATATCCACCTAAGACAACTGAGTAAATGTTTTGCTAGTGAGCTGTCCAGCATGCATCAGAATCATCTGGAACTCTTGCTGACACATGTCCATGGTATCTGTCCTGACCTGATTCAGGAAGCTTAAGAAGCACTAGCTCTGCCTGTTCCCAAAAGGGCTCCTGCTTTCTCGTGACCACACTCAGTTACCCAGGAGTGTAACTGCTGCTCACGGTTATATTTTGCCAATGTGATGGCGATAAAATGCCATTTTACTCATATGAATTTGTAAGGTTAAAATGCTTTTTATGTTCCTTTGTCATTCTGGTTTCTTCTCTGAGACACCCATCTCTTCATAGCTCTTCATATAATAAGTCCTTTATATTTCCTCAGGTGTTTATATTACATTTATAGACCTTTGTAACATATGTGGCAAATATCTGGTCTGAGTAATTAAACATGTTTTAGGTATTGTTCATAAAGGAAATATCAAATTTCTAAATGCTTTCCTTTGACCTTGTTCTTTTTAATTAAAGGCTTCCTTTGTCTTAAGATCATAATTTTACTTTATTTACATCTTTCTGTCTAGTATGTCTTTAACTAACCTAGAGTTAATTTTTCCTAAAGAGTAAGGATGTAATTCCCCAATGTAAAAACAATTCTCTTAAGGCATTCACTGAATTTTCTGAGCCTTCTCACTGCCTTGGCTTGTTGATTCAAGTCTCTTCTCACCAGAATACCCTCCCATGTACTCTGTACAAGAGAGAGACAGAGAGAGACTGACTGACTTACCTTTGGGATATCCCTTTACATTAAAGTATATAAAAGGCAGCCCAAGACGATGTGGACTAGGTCTTTAATGTCTTGTGTAAGTTTCAATCATCTTATCTATAATTTAACTTTTTATCTTACTTGTCCATAATCTTTGTCATTTCTTATTTGTATTATATTGACTGGCTAGAAACTCTAAAAACACTTTTGGAAAGAGTAACAGTGACAGTGACTGCCCTAGTCCCTGCCTTGCCTTCACTGGGAATGCTTCTGATCATCACCTCAGAAATCCTTAGCAACTGTTGCTTCTATACCTTATTTCCTAAAATTTTCTCTCTTAACTTCTCTCTCTCTCTCTCTCTCTCTCTCTCTTTCTCCCTCTCTCTTTCTCTCTCTGTCTTTCTGTTGTTGTTGTTGTTATTGTTAAAAACTGTAAATGAATTTGTAACTCTTGGAGATTCTTTTCCAACAATATTTAAAATGGCCAGAATGTGAAGATTAAGTAAACAGAATTATCAGATGCTGAATAATTCTTCCATTCTTGAGGATAATCTCATAATCATTTAATAAGAATTCATGTAGGCTCATTCATAAATGAATTAGTCTGTGATTTCTTTTCTAGTCATTCCTGCCAGATCTTTATCTCAATACTAAGCAGACTCAAGGGGTCAACTCCTTCGTTCCTTTCTCGTCCCACCTTAGGAAGGCCCTGCACTCCCGAGCCTGAGAGCCACCTGCACAATGGCCGTGGTAGAGCACTTTTGCTTGGAGAGTTGAGAAAGAAAGCCGATCACAGTCCTAGATTCTGTAATGTTATTAGCGTACTAAAGCAGTGTGTTTCTATGTTAATTAGTTTGGGTAATTTACATGTTTTCATCAGTAGAGTTTATCTATAGCACTCTTTATTTTTATTTTTAAAATCCTTGTAGCATTGTACTGGGGTTTACTTCCATCCTTTGTTTCATCTGTGCTTTCTCTCTTGATGATGATATTCTTGGGAATCTAACAACTGCTACCTACAGATCTTTTCAACTAATAAACCATCAAACGTCTTCAAAACCTTCCCTTTCGGTTATTTCAAATTCACTTATTTCTGCTCTAAATCTGCTATTCTTTCTTTAAGTGTAGATACTCAGATGCTATTTTATGTTTTTGACTAGAAAGTTTTCACTGTGAACTGGACTGGAGATATATAAAACAGACTAATACTTCACATTAAATATTTTCCTTCAGAAATTAGCATTTTTGTTTATTCGGATCTTGTCCTTCATTCACATACAGCACGGCTGCCACTGCTTGTTTATCTTTCAGGATGAGGTCTTGCTACATGGTTGATTCTGCTCTGGGCGCTGGGATTATGGGCATAACTCCCACACCCAGGCATGTGACACACTTTTGCATTAAATTTTTTTTACATTGTTTTACTTTAAATTTTTTAATTCTTTTCCTTACTTTCTTATTAAATTACACCTGTGAATTATGACAGTCATCTTTCTCTCTACTGATGCCATGTATCTCTTTGTATTTACAATGGTTAGGACTCTTAGAAAATGCTATAGAGCAAATGACAAAGTCTCTTCTTCCTCTGAGGAGTTCTAGTTTGTTTCACTATTAACACTTGAAGAACAAGCTTTATTTTCCTTCTTAAAACTTACAATCTTGTATGAAATTTACTCTAGGTTCCTGAGGTCTCCCACACAGGGTCCTGAGGAGTAAGAAACTGCCCATTCTTCCTGTGCTTCCTGTGTCCCATCTCTTCCAATTCAAACATGCCTCACTCTATGGTCTCTCAGCACAAGAAATGATCAATTCCTGCCATGCCCCTGGCTGCCTCCGCATGCCAACACTGGGGAGACTTTCTGTGAAGTTTCTCTTTCTCATTTTATCCAAGTGTAGTAAACAAACAAACAAACAAAAAACACTTCAAATATATTTTGTTTCCATGTAAAAGAAAGCCTACAGTAGCCATATTTATTTTAACTTTAGTGAGAGACAATATCAAGAACAGGGCAGCTAAAGTTGTAGGTCACATCCTCCCCTATTTAAAAAATTAAAATGTTATTTAACACCTTTGGGGTAATTACAACACATACTTTTCAAAACAATTTCCCATGTTTAGTCATTAATTAGTAATTTGAATTACTTGATTATTTTTAATAAAACATTTATTTTTATGTGCATTGATGTTCTGCCTGCAGTATGTCTGTGAGATGCCATGTGGGTGCTGGGAATTGAACTGGGGCCCTCTTGCACAGCAACCAACGCTCTTAACCACTAAGCCATCTCTCCAGCCTGAATTTCTTGATTCTATGCAGGTTATTATAAAAGTAAATTATCTCTATATTTGATATAAGATTGTCAATGGGATTAAAAGTCATCAGAAATGAAGACAAACTTCCCATAGCTTCCTACCTAGAATGAAATCTGAGCTTCCTACATCTTCCATTCTTTTTCGGCTTTGCTTTATCCTGTGCCTCCTTTCAGAGCCAACCGCTCAGGCCTGGAGCCTGGCCCTAAAGCTCACCCGCATCTTTCAACTGCTATAATTTCCCCATTATACAGAGCTCAGCTCAAAGGCTAACTCCTCCAAAAGACCTGTCCTGATCTCTGTACTCTCCTGCCCCATACTGTACTTCCTCAGGGTCCTAACACTGTTTCTATCTTCCCTTCGTGCTGTCCATCTGTGACCTGCTTCCCCTCCAGAACACGCTTCTTGAGACTAGTACTCATCTCTTGTTCACTACTGTATGCATATCCGGAGTAATTCAATAAACATGCATTCCACTAACAGAAAAACACATAAAATTTTAGTTAGCGTTATTATACTGTAAATAACCTACCAGAACTGTCCTGGTTTTCCTAGCATCAGTATTTACCAAATGCAAGTTATTAGGAATGACTCACTATTAGTCACAGTCTTCGTGAGCATTACTTGACAACAGTCTAGAGTCAACAGAGAAGAGATGAGAAGGTCTCAATTCAAATATTGCCCAGATTAGACTGGCCTATCTGTGGGTGATCATCTTGTTAACTGACGTAGGAGCCCACTGTGGACAGCACCATTATGTGGGCAGGAAGTCCAAGCTATACAGAAACGTAGGCAAGTGTGAGCCAGGGAGTAAGCCAGCAAGCATCATTCTCTATGGTTTTGTGATTGAGTTTCCGCCAGCACTTCTGGACTGTGACCCGGAAGTGTAAGCCAACCACAATATTCTCCTCTCCCAAGCTGCTTTGGTCAGCTTTACCACAGCACCAGAATGAAACCAGAACATTTTTTATATGCATTTTTAAGATCCTGACTTACATTGGGAGTTAACAGTATTTTTTTTCTCATTCAGGTATAAGACTCAAAAACTCTAGGCCTTAAACCTCACCTCTCAGAAATATAATTTCGTAACAACTGAGTAATTCACAGAGCACTAGAAAACTTAAGAGTTTTGTTTTGTTTTGTTTTGTTTTACAATTCTGAGATTCTAACTAAAAACTTGAAATTTCATACTAGAAAACACCAGTATGAAATATTCTAAAAACAATAGGTACTAAAGCCAAGTGATTACAATGTAAATATGAGACCAAGTCTCTCAACAGTAACTCTTCTCTTTAAAAAGAAAAAACAAATGTAAAAAGGCTGCACCTAACTTATTTTCTAAGCAGCCTATATAAGAGAGTAATTGAAAGGGAGGCAACAATATTTAAGTAAAACTGACAACTGACTGGCAGAAACGGAGAGTCACATGTCAGGGTTCACCTTCCCTCCGTGAGGACATGGATTTCTGTTTCCTAGAAGTGAGAGCTGCTTTGGTGTGACTCTGTTTCCCCTGTGATTTTCTGAGAGCACGTGGACATACCTGCTCGGCTCTGAGGGCATGAAGCTCTTGCTGGAGTTTCTCACTTTCATGTGGTTCAGCTGCCGCACACAATGGTTTCTTTGTTCTTGTTGACAAAGGCAACTGCTCTCTCCCACTTTCTTTAAAGGGAATTTTATCTTCTATCATTGGTTTTGATTCTTCAGCCAAATCTTCACTGATTTTAGAAACGGATCCCTGAGACTCGCCGACCGTCGCCATCACAAGCCCAGCTTGGTAAGAACCCATCTGCGCAGGGCAGGCAGCTGCGTTTTCTGTCCCATCAGGGTTAGCGAGAAGCGCTAGTTGTCCACATCTCAGTAAAAGCTGTTCCTTCTCTTGCTGTAAGGCTCTAACCTCCTCACTTAGAGAATCAATCGTACCATGTGTCTGCTTTAGTTGTTCAGAAAGACCAGAGACCTTCTCTGAGAGCTCCAACTTTTCTCGCTTCGTTACTTCCAGCTTCTCCATCAGCTCTGTTGTATCTTTTTCTAGAACTTCGCCAACTTCCAGCGGCTCAGACGGGAAAGCTCTGTCTGCAGCAAATCCAGAACCCCTCCCCTCCGGCGCGGCTGGGCTTCCTGTCCGCGAGCGGAGCTCTGCCTCCAGAGCTCTCAGCTTACTTTGATACTCCAAGGCCTGCTTGGTCTGTGTGTCTTCTAAGTCGTCTCTTATCTTGAGAAGACAAGAATACTCCCTCTGTAACTCCTGATAGTTAACTTCAAAGTTCTTTTCAGCAAACGCAAATGTATTCTTTTGCTTCTCCATCTCCTCATTCAGACGAAGGCACTGTTGTCTAAGGTCCTCTTTCTCCTGCCTGAGCAGCTCTACTTGCCCTTGCCACCCCGAGTCTTCCTCCGACCTGCGTGAGCTAGGGTCTACGGCAATTAATCTTTCCTCCTGCTCCGAACGGGTGTACATTTTCAACATGTCTTCAAGGACTTTCTTCTCGTCTTTAAGAAGATTGTTCTCTGCGTCCAGCTGTGCACATTTTTCGTGAAGGTCATCTTCCTTCTCCTTCAGTTGTTTCTCCAACCGTTCCGTTTGAAGTTGTAACTCCTGAACTTCCTGTTCAAGGGTACCTTTTTCCTTTTCTTCTTGCCTGAGGATTTCAATCTCTTTTTGCAGTTCGTTGATCTGAAGATTCATTTCTTCTGATTTTGAATTAACAAGGTGTTCCTGCAAATCTCTTAGCTTTGAGTTTTCCAGAATCAATTGATTCTGCTGGGTTATTAGGTTGTCTGTTTCGAACTGCATACTTTCCACCTTCCTATTCATTTCATTTTGTAAGCCGTCTATCTGTTGCTTGTAGTGAATGCCCAAATTATCTTTAAGTTTTTCAATATTTATTCGATGCTCAACTTCTAAGTCTTCTTTGAGTTTAGACAGTTCTTCCTCGTGACTGAAGAGGAGCTGTGTCCTCAGCCTCTCCAGTTCGGCTTCTTGGGATTCCGCCATTCTGTCTAGCACAGCGTTTTTTTCTTTTTCTAGCATTTCAAGTTTTATTTTGTAGTTTGTAATCTCAGCTTCGTGCTTAACTTCGAGTTCCTTTCTAGATTCGGAGGCGGCAACGATCTCAGCTTTTAAGTCCTCCACAGTGCTCAGGGACTTGCGTGCGTCGCTCAGTCTATTTTCTTGCTCTGCTATTGTCTGTCTAGCTTTCTGAACTTGCTCTCTTAAAAACCTTACCTCTTCTAAGAGGTCTTTAGACTGACTCTGTAGGGCTGAGTTTTCTCCCAGAACTACCCCAAGCTCTCCCTTGAGTTTTTCCTTTTCAGCATGCGTGTCCTGTAACCTTGCGTTGAGTTCATTTATGGCCGCATTCATTAGATTCACTTGCTCCTTGCTGACTGTAGTACTTGCATCTGACTTGACGGTGTTCTCCATCTCTCTCTGATGTTGGGATTTGAGCTCCTCTATCTGGGACATGTGCTGTCTTATTAGCTCTTGTTTCATCTGCACTATCTGCGTTCCATACATCTCATCCAGCTCCGCTTGGAGATGACTGAGTTTCCGTTGGGTTTCTTGTTCCATCCTTCGCACGGTGCCGCTTTCCAGCTGGCTATCTGTAAGGTTTCTCTTCTGGAGCTCTTCAACTGTCCTCATTAGCTCTTTGATCTCCTCTGAACACTTTCGCTCGTTTTGCTGAGAGGTGGCCAGTTCTAGTTTCAGGCTTTTGATCTCCTGATCCTTTCCTGTGACCTGTTCTTGTAGCTGTCCTAGTAACTCATCAGCAGATGTGACTTTCTTCTGTAACTCAGCAGTTCTCTTCTCTTCTTCTAGTACTCTTGCACTCAACTCATCAATGACTGCCTGCTTTTCCTGTACTTCTTCTGTATTTGAGTTTTCTACTTTTCTGTCTTTTTCCTTCAGAGGGAACAAAAAGAAAGAAAGAAAGCATAAGACCTTCTGGTAACTTGTCATGCTTTTACATCACTCCAGAAAAAGTAACTGCTGTGTCCACCCTCAGCTGTTCCCAGGATATGACTTATGCATGTGGATACTGATGACAAACACATCAGCTCTGACCTTAGGAAAGCTCATGTGCTTAGCAGATACAAGGACTAGGTTCTCCCAGCACAGCCAAAACAGAATGAAAAAAAGAAAACTCCTGCTAGGCTGACAAGATGGCTCTGATGACCTGAGGTAAACCTCCAGACAAATACGAAGTAATTCTAATAAATTTTAAAACTTACTAAATCTTTGCTAAGCCATTATATGTTCACTTTTTAATCATTAACTGCTTACTATCCCAATTATTTAATATTTTGATAGCTAATTGTAATACTGTGTACTTTCTCAATACCCTCAGAAAAAAATTTAAAATGAGTTCCAGTTACTCCCATTAACTGTAGTGATCTGAAGGTGTTCCAATGACAAGGGCTATGCAATAAGAGAAGGAAATCTCCTGTGAGTCTGCTCCTGTGAGTCTGCTCCTGTGAGTCTGCCTTAACTTCAATGTTGAGCATTTATGTGGCATCTACATCAACTATAGTCTATGGCATAATATGCAAAACTGCAATTTCAGTTCAAACAGAAACTTGAAAACACAAAAGAAACTTTTCCCCAGTTGCCATTTGGGGGCAGTTATGTAACTGGATAACAGCTAAGCCCAGACGAACACAACAAGCACAGTCATTATTACAATCACATCAAAGCAACAAGTTGAGCAGAAGCCTAGGCAGAGTTTTGGATCTTTTATTTACTTATCTCTGTAAAGGCTTCAGACCCAAATACTAAGCATAAAATAAAATCTACAGAACTAGTCAGAGCTATTATAAGCAGGTGAGTTATATTGTTTTTGACAAACATAATTCAAAGGCATTCTGAATGAATGTATAACACTTCCAAAGCCAAAAATGATAAAACCCAGACAGAAGAACGTTATCTGACAAAGTGCTGGAGTGCTCCTCTCAGTACGGTTCAAAGAAAAGACTAAGGACTTTTAGAACAATGCCCCTCTAGAAAAACCATACCCCGAGCCTAGTGTGTGTGTGTGTGTGTGTGTGTGTGTGTGTGTGTGTGTGTGTGCATTCACAGTACTCCAAAGACAGAAGGAGCTTCCACCCATATTCAATATAAATACTCAATTTTAAAAAAAAGTGCTGGAAGCATGTGGCACATAGGACTGAAGAACTGCAGCTCGTAGGTATAAACCTCACTGTTCTCAATGAGATACATACACCAGTTCATCTCAGTCTAATGCCAGTCATCTGAGTGCCTAACACCCTTCCATCTGCTCACTAACAAACCCTCTAACTACTGTTTGTCGTTTTAAGTTCAATTGTCCATGGAAAGAAAATAAAGTCCAATGACCTGAAATATATAGTTCCCCATGATTATTACTTATCATTACAAATTAATAATCTTAGATTTGAATTTTTAAGCAGCCTCTTGAACCTGGAACAATCTGAGTTTACATCTACTCTAGTTTAGGACTCAGATAAAAAGTTTTCTGAGCCTACAAATCAAAACAGATTGTGATTTCAATTTGTTATGTCATTTATGTGACATATTTGTCACATATAAAAACAGGCAGTGTGGTACCCTGCCTTCAGGCCACATGGACAGTTTGAATCAAAATTCTGATATGAGTATAGTGGCCAGCAACAAACCACTTTTGAATTTTCATTTCTCATTTGAAAAATCCATAAAAGCAAGCCTTTCAGGATGAGCTATTCTTAGAATTTAAGATTATAAACTTAATATGGCGATACATAATGCCATCCCTTGCCACAAAGAGCATTGATTTCCTAAATATGTTTCCAAGAAATAGAACATAATTTGTATAACCAGTTGCATTTAGTTTTCCTAATTAAACTTACAAAATCTTATCTTGTTACAAAAATATTTTCAGAATTTTAGTGTCATAGCAAAACCAGGAATACTTCAGATGGAAAAAGAAAGCTATCTGAGTTATAAACTTGGGCGCTGTGGAGACTGCAGGTAACATGAGCAGTTTAAGGAGCACAACAATGGGCCGTATTAACAACTTAATCAGTGTGAGACTCTCAACTGCTTTGGAAATTAATTATTTTATATATTCAAAGAGTTTGCCCTAATTATAAAATTTTATAATTCAGATGCATAAAAGAAAGAGAACTATGGTTAAGAAAAGTGAGTTACAAAGTTACTACACATTAGCTGACTTCCTTACCACTTCAAACACTCGAATTTTCTCTTGTAAAACAGAAATCTGCGCTTGCAAGTCCTCCTCCTTCTTCTGGTAATCTTGCAGCTGTTGCTGTTGAGTAAAGATTTGTCGTTTGGCCTGCAGTAAGTCTGTGGCAGTCCGACTAAGAGTACTGTTTTGCAGAGTTTCATTAGCCT
The DNA here is from genome assembly GCA_030674055.1 of Rhabdomys pumilio. Classification (NCBI taxonomy): domain Eukaryota; kingdom Metazoa; phylum Chordata; class Mammalia; order Rodentia; family Muridae; genus Rhabdomys; species Rhabdomys pumilio. Next base: position 13,346,712 of record JANHMN010000016.1, read on the forward strand.
GTAACTTGAAAACAGAAAGAACCTTCAACATACTAAATTCTGAAGTGACTATTCACAGACAGACTTCTGCAGTATTCCTCTGCTGACCTCTGTTCACTTCAGGGGTTTGAGATCCTAGCGAGCATGCTGTTATGCCTAGAATGACTGAACCCATAAATTATCCTTATGATAATTCAGAAAAAGCAGATCAAGTGAGAGACAGGACTGAGGAGACAAACAGGAGAAGTGGGACAGAAACGCACTTCTGGATTCCGGTAACTTTTCAGACGCCAGCACCAATCCCTTTCAGAGGCTTGACTGTATGCTGCCCCTAAACTCTGTCACACTTCTACTTACATTAAATCCTTTGGCTTAAGACATTTCAACTTGTTTTGTTTTACTTCCTGCCATGCTCTGATCAATGCAATGAGATTCTGTCTTAGTTGACCTTACTAGATGTAAATGATGAAACACCACTGCCAAAACAAGTTGGGGAGGAAAGGGTTTATCTGCCTTACACTTCCACATCATAGTTCATCATCAAAGGAAGTCAGGATTGGAACTCAAGTAGGGCAGGAACCTGGAGACAGGAGGTGACACAGAGGCCATGGAGGGGCGCTGCCTGCTGGCTTGCTCCTCATGGCTTGCTCAGTCTGCTGTCTTACAGAACCAGGACCACCTCCCCAGGGATGGCTCCACCCACTACAAGCTGGAACCTCCCCCACTGAGCACTGATTAAGAAAATCCTTTCAGTCCAATCTTATGAAGGCATTTCCTCGGTTGATGTTCCTTCCTTCCTGATAACTCTAGATTGGGTCAAGCTGACATCCAAGCAGCCAGGATGTAGTCCCAAGGTAAACATGGTGAATGGGAGGTGTAGGTCCAGCTACCATTTAGATCCTAACTGAAACCATGCCAGGACTGCAAACGTGCAGTGCGGCTCCAGATAAGTTCTACAAAGTCCATTCAGTCCGTCTTGAAAAGATTTTGTAGGAAACTACTCACAAGATATGAATTAAAATCCTTGGTTAATATAACAACCCGAATTTATCATTTATTTATTTCTTTTTTTTGTCAGCACACTAAAAGAAGCAAACGACTTCTGAGTAAGCTTTGATTTGTTCTGGAAAGTGAACAATTCACCACAAACACCAGTAACCTTTGCTGTACCAGTGATACTTACATGCTGGAACTGAATCTGCAGCTTTTGACTCTGCTCTGTCAACTCTAAAAATTCTATCATTGTGTCATCCTTTTCTTTTCTTGCTTGCTGCAAGTTAGCAGTGAGCTGAGTTATGATGCCATCTCTCTGCTTAATGGCAGCTTCAAATTCTTGTAACTAAAAGAGACCAGTGAAAACTGAATTAGCTTTTCACCTTTTTCTTTTCAAAATAAACAATATCTCATAAAAGCTACTGCCTGTCCACATTAGTCTTATTTCAAAATTGACTCTGAAAATATGTAGGCATTAAAGAAGAGAATATATTTGGTTTGTCTTTTCCATATTTTATTGAAGAAGTGTCTTTACACTTTGGAATGCCCCCAATGTATTCCTAGGTAACACCAACAGAAACATTTAAGGCCAGCTTGTTTCTGAAGAGGATAGAAGTATATGGTCTCGCTTCATCTTGATTCATCTTTACTTCCCTGCACAGCACGTGTGACTTACAATGACTTGCTGACATTCTTAATGGGCTTAAGTCACACTTTTTTGTGGTTTATACTTATTTTTTTTCTCAAGCAGATTACAGAAAAAAAAAATCTGTCTTAAGGGAATGATTTCACTCTAGTGACTTTACACGGTTAAATTTTAAAAGTCCACATCTGTGTTTCTGCAATCCTCATTTCAAATAAGCGTTACTTATGCTGTCTATATAGAAAAACAAAAGTTATGAAGTGACCTAAGTCGCCATTCCAAAGTCCCATGTTTAAAGAGCACACGTACACTCCCATTCCTGTCTCCTAGTTGAGTCTGTAACAAATCAAAGCCACGGTGAGCACACCTGCTTCAGCCCTTCGGTACCAAAGCTGGCCCTCATTTCTTCCAACTCCTGAGTCAGTTCTTCAATATCATGCTGCTTCTCAGCCAACTCACTTTCCACCATCTGAAGACAGGTCTGACTGGACTGAGCTCCTTGGTCGGAGTAAGAATCATCCATTGAAAATTCTTCTTCCTAAATGAATCCAAGATTTTTAACAATTGAGTACTAGTGACATTCTTGAAGGGCCGGTTCCACAGCAAAGTCCACTGTAAACCACTCCTACCTCCTGCAAGTTCATTAAAAAGCTGCTCCATTATTAGTGAGGTAAACACCTTAACAACAGAAACAGGACTTCTGCACTTCGTTACGACTGTCACAGGAAAAGGGGTAAGTGGTTTTGTAGAATGTAAGTGGCACACAGGAAGAAGTGCATGCAGAGAATACTGTTAGTAAGCTGGGAGCCTTTACGCAGTGTAACACATTAGTATCATGAACACTTTGAATACTGTACCCTGAAGGTATCTGTAGGCTTCCCTGGTTTCGTCACAGAATTGCAGCCATTAATCTGTATAAAAACAATTTCTTGATATGTTATGATCTTAAACTAAATGTAATTCATACCTGACTACAGTATTTTTGTGTTCTGTGGGATGTGTGTAGGATGGGCGGGCGGAGTGTGTATGGCTGTTGTTTGAGACAAGGTTTCTCACTGAGAATGAGGACCACAGGTTAAGCTACACTCACCGGCCAGCCAGCACTGGCCCTCCTGCCCCTCCCCCGAATGCAAGACTGCAGGTACACATTTCTGAACATTTTATGTGGGTGGCAGGGATCCAAGCTCACGCTTGTGTGGCAAACACTTTACTGAACCATCCCCTACTCCGGTCATTTTAGGACTAAAAAATAAAAAGGCTTACTGGCAAAATTGTATTTGGTAATAAACTTTTAAGTTGATTTCAAGAACCTAAAAGACACAGAACAACTTCAAATGTATTCATTCCTCAAACACCTGAGTGCTTACAGCACCCCTTCTTTCTTTCCCAATCACTACTGACTTCCCTCACACTGCTTCTCCACATGAAGGGTAACTGGGTATGGACTGTACAGCTTCTGAGTATATGTGTGTATGTGGTCAGAGATCAATGTTAGGCATCATTCTCAAGCACACTCCATCTTTTTTTTTTTTTTTTGAGATAGGGAGTCTTACTAAACCTTAAATTCACTGACTCAGCTAGCCTGGCTGGCCCCAAAGCCCAGGAATCCTGCTGTCTTGGTCTCCCCAGTGCTGTGATTATACAAACTAACAACCACACCTGGAAGCAGACTCAGGAACGCACGCTTGTGCAGCAAGTCTAATAGACTGAGCATCTCCCCAGCCATACAAAGGAGTTTCCATCAGGCTTTTATCCAGTATCCTCTAAGATCAAAGGTGGCTTTGACAGCCCAGCCAACAGGCTACTAGAATTGACAAGCATAGTGAAGCAGCCCCCAGTTGAAGGCTCTCAAGTTCACTGTTCATCACCATGTTTTATGGTCACCATTGCTTTGTCTGCCACCAGACAAGCAAACTAAAAGCCGAAACCCAAGTGCTGAATCCTAGGGATGTGTGCACCAGCCTAGAGTTTCCATGAATGCTTTGCCATCATACTTGGCAGTGGTTCCTGAATAGTTTAGGATATCAGTCTTAGCCATGGCACTGCTTGTCTCCACCAAAGCCATAAAAAAAAAAAAAAAAAAAAAAAAAGAAGAAGCCAAAAAAAACCAAAAACAAAAACAAAAACAAATCCTGACCAAGGCATCAAAAGCACTGGAGAGCAACTAGAGAAAAAAAGTTCCCTGTTGATGCTCAAACACAGCAACTGTCATTACATAAAGGTCTCCATCTCCTTCTGTGGCGCACTCCTTGCTCGGGCACACCAAAAGGGCAGCAAGTACAGAACGCACGAGTGGCCTTGCTCTCCTAAGGTGCAGAACCTCCTTCATCCTCCCTGACAGCTTTGGTGTAAAGTGCACTTCATACGCTATGCATATACCTGGGTTGTTTTTTAAGCTTCCTCTTGCCTGGCATAGCCTCTGACACGTTTTTTCAGTCCACTGTTTCTCTGCCAGTGAGATGTATTTCTCACAGACAACAAATAATTTTATCTTGTTTTTACAGCCATCCCATTGTATCTTTTAATTGGAAAGTTGACACTACACTTCGTGCTATATTGCTGTTTCTTGTAGCTCTGCTGACTGTTTTCTGGTTATTTCAAGTTTTCTCTGGTTTTGGTTTGGGTTTTCCACTCACACACATTAGAGGTTGACTGATTTACAGAGTGAGACATAAATGGCTTTCACCCATTTTTCCTCAGTTCATCTGCTCTTCCTGTGCTGACTCTCGCCTGTGCTTCTGTGAGGCTGTCTTTCATCATCCACGCATGGGTTTTGCATCACTAGCTTGGCTGACACGACTGGCTTTAGTTTGTACTTATCTTAAGAAGTTTCAATTTCTCCTATTCTAAAAGACAACTTTTTTTCTGGTACAGTATTTTTGAATGGTAGTTTTTAGAATTTGTAATTTTAAATCCATACTTACCACAGAGGAAATTTTACATAGTAGCATTCAGATACCCATTTATTTATTTACTGTTGGTTATTTTCCTGGTCAGTCTACAAATAAGAATATTCTTAGCTCTAAAATACATTAAACTTGCTAAGTGCTACCCATATTATTATTATTATAAAATTGTGCTACGTTAGCTTAAGCATAAATGGTTCTCTTTACCATTAGCAACCTCAACACATTGAATCTTATGAAATATACTAATTTGCTGACACATTTACAGTAAGAAACTGGTTGTCATGTTCTCTAACTCTAGACCAATGAAGCGGCGATGGTATTTAAAAGACTAGGTTAAAAGGATACACACTTGCCACAAGCACATAAGTGATACACACTTATCACAAGCACATAAGTGATGCACACTTGCCACAAGCACATAAGTGATGCACACTTACCACAAGAACATTAGTGATGAACACTTACCACAAGAACATTAGTGATGCACATTTATCACAAGCACATAAGTGATACACACTTACCACAAGCACATAAGTGATGCACACTTGCCACAAGAACATAAGTGGTACACACTTGCCACAAGAACATAAGTGATGCACACTTATCACAAGCATATAAGTGGTGCACACTTGCCACAAGCACATAAGTGATGCACACTTGCCACAAGAACATAAGTGATGCACACTTATCACAAGAACATAAGTGATGCACACTTGCCACATGAACATAAGTGATGCACAGTCACCACAAGCACATAAGTGATGCACACTTATCACAAGCACATAAGTGATGCACACTTGCCACAAGCACATAAGTGATGCACACTTATCACAAGCACATTAAGGACACGTCACAGAGGCCATATCCATCTAACAGTTTGTTACCTAAAGTCAGTGACACAGCATTAGTGACAATAAACAAGTCCATACGGTTAACATAAATCTACACAGTTGTGAAAAGCTTTACTCAAGACAGAACATTAGAAAATGTCGCTGTGCTAAGTAAGACTACTTCACAGTGGTCTTACATCAGAAACTCAGTATCACGCCTTTCCCAGAATCCAACCGGAGTTTCTACATCTTTAAAGGTAAAACTATCGAGTAGCTAAGATGTCAGTCACCACTGTGGGAAACGACTGCAGAGGAACACACCTGTGGTTTGCTAACCACTTATGTTGTTGTTATTTTATTGTATTTATAGAAATGCAACAGAAGCCTGTAAAATGTACAAGAAACAAAGCACCAGCAATTAATAATTTTAGTGATATAAAATAACTATTTTTGCTTATAACATTTGAAATTATGTCATGTTAATCTTACCTCAGAGCTACATTCATCAGCAGTGGTAGAAATTTCACTTTCAGGCTATAATAAAAAGAAAAATAATTTGCAATTTTTACTATATTTTGCAAAAATCATTTTTTCCTACATTTTACTTTCACTAAGCAACTACTGCTGGTAACACAATGAAAACTACTACATAAAATGCTACTACACCATGTAGATGCTGCCAAAACCTAATGCAAATTACTTAGATATTTAAAATCTCACTTATCAATTAGTGTCTCAACAGTAATTTTCTCTTTATTAAAAATATACAGAGGACATGTTCTTATACATGGTACCTGCCCTTTGTAAGTAAAAAGGACCAATGGCTTTTTAGATTTCTCTAAACTTTATAACTCCTCAATAGTCTTAAATGCTATCATGGGAAGTCTCATTTTTTTCGAAAGTATCATAAGATCTTGATGCTAAAAGTAATTTCTTGAAAACAGTAACATCCTTTGTTGCTATACTGATTTGACAGCTTAAAAGCATTCATTCAAAACCATTTGCTAGAAGCTAGAGAAACGGCTCTTGCCAAGGAGGGTTCAGCACCCACAGGGCCTCTGACCAGCTGTAACTCCATTCTAAAGGACCTCATGCTCTCTTCTGGCCTCCTTGGGCATTGCACATATGGGAACCAAGCACAAACCCCTATAGACAAAATATCTATACTTATAAAAGAATAAAAAGTAAGCACTTTTAATTTATCCCACAATTTGGGCACGAGGTCAGTGGTGTTCAAAGCTTCTCTCAAGTGGGAAATACAATAAAGAAATAAATCCTAATTTTTCTCATTCCAAAAGTGCTTTTACTGTCACATCCACCCACAAGTGTGCACACACACACACACACACACACACACACACACACACACGAGCGCACATCCCTAACATGAAACTCAGAGAGTTTTGTTCCTCATCTGTTCCTATGGAAACATTATTTAACATCAAGATCACATTCTGCAGTGTCCTTCTAAGTAGTAGCAACTACTCACAGAAAAAGAAATAATCTTGTCTTTACTCTAAAATCCTATAATGGTTTCTAATTCAAGAGGCTCTGATTGCTTATTTGCTTGCTTGCTTGACTGATTGATGTGTTACTGTGTATGCATATGTGATTGTATGTGCATGTATGACTGTGTGTGTATGTGTGACTGTGTGTGCATGTGTGTACACATGTAGAAGACTCATGACAAACGTATTAGCTGAGGGCTAGGGATGTACTTCCATGGTAAAGTGTTGGTTGAGCATTCACAAGGCCCTGAATTTGAACCCCAGCATTGCAAAATAAATAATTAAACACATAAAGCCACTCAATGATTCCAGAGGGGAAAGGAACCTCTGTTATCTGATAAAGTACATCTACATCTACAAAAAAAAAGCCCAAAACATACAACTACACACGCCAAGCAAAGTACTTGGGGGAAAGAGAATGTTCCTCTGAACAGTACAGCGCTGTCAGTCTCAACATTTCTTTCTGAGAACTGTACTGCGTTTATTCCCTTAGTGGGTATGTGTAGCACAGCATGGAGGTCATATGACAACGTTAACCACATGGGTCCTGGGAATGGAACTCAGGTCATCAGGTTTGGCAAGCAAGTGACTTTTTACTTATTCTTTGTTTTTGTTCTTTTGGTTCTTGATTTTTTTTTTCTTTTTCTTTCAAGACAGGGTCTCACAATGTAGCTCTGCCTGTCCTGGAATTACTTTGCAAATCAGGCTGGCCTACTTTGGAATAGACAGGACCTGTAATGGAGGACTGGGCAGAGCCTGCAATGGTGGACCGGACAAAATCTGCAATGGTGGACCAGGCAGAGCCTGCAATGGTGGA
>JANHMN010000016.1:13354400-13373164 GCA_030674055.1 Rhabdomys pumilio
CGGACAAAATCTGCAATGGTGGACCAGGCAGAGCCTGCAATGGTGGATCAGGCAGAGCCTGCAATGGTGGACCGGGCAGAGCCTGGAATCATTAGTAAACTAAACAGGAGTAACTGCTGTTCTTTGTTTCTATGTTCCTCATCTCTGCAGTGTGAGTGCGCAGTAAAGGTTTACTGAATGAAGCTCACAAGGCACACTGAGAGGCTATTAAATATTTTAGGTCTAGGTATTCCCATAGTGCTGAGATTTGGGAGAAGGAACAAAGCCATTATGAAAGTGCAGTGTGCTCATGCCCAGTGTCATTACATGATGCTCCGCTCTAAACCATGTTGAAAACTGAAGTACTTACTTCAGCAGAGAAGACCTGGCCGTGCTTGGTTACTTCTGCACTGGAGGAATCCGGATTCCCAGTTGACTCTACCCTCTGAGAACTTTCCAAAGAGATCTCATCACTTTGTTGATCAGTGTGAAAGCTTGAGTCTTGTTTACAGCCTGATGCTCTTTTCTTCTTCGGTTTCTTTGGAATGTCCCCATCACACTGGGCTTTTCTTTGTCGAAACCGAGCAAGCTATAGGGAAAAAGCAAAGTGGCATTAGCCTCATCTAAGGATTTTTATCATTATTAAAGCTGAGTCACTTTATTAAAAACTCCAACTATCACTAAGACCAAATGACAAACTAAGGGCAGGCGTCTTATCCTCACAAGCGTGATCACTGCCACACTGCAGACGCTGATATGAGAAAGGAAAATGTCTACAAGAGAACATCAGCTCAGAGTCAGAAGCTGGTGGGTGTCCTGTCACTCCTCTCTGAACATATCTGTGAACAAACTGTCTGAAAGCACAAGGCACATGGAGTTCAAATACACCCTTCATGGGTTTTCTAAAGATAATTAGCCTGCACCAAAAAACTTAGCTCTAACTGTGGTTTCCATCCTTGTCTATAAAGGAAGAATGGAATGTAAGTTCTAGAGTGACGCTTTCTAGCCCTCCAGGATTACACTAGAGACACCTATTCATATAATCTACATACTAGCCACATCACTGCACCACTCTTACTTAAATTTATTTTTAAAAGACATGTTTAGTCCTGGACACCTCTTGCTATAAACTAAAGGCCAGTGCTGTCGGGCCATGGAAGGGTGTCCTGGTTCTTGGGTTGTGGGTTTGGCTGTGCCCCCAGAACCCAGGCTCATGTCATGAGGTCTAATCTCCATTCCATCCTTTACCCTTCAGTCACACAGGTCGAGGGTGTGATGAATAGCCCCCAGGCCCTAGAGAGATTTACATACTAACGAGGTACCTGAAGGCCAGAGGGTGGAGCCGATTAAGCATTCCTCCCCAGCCCCTCCCCCCTCTTCCCCTCCCTATTTAACTCAGGCCCGCCCTGGGTTCTGGGGGGAGCACATCCAGATCCATCCACCATCCACTATGCCAATAAACCGGTTTTGGAAACCCAAGGACTTCCTCGTGTGTTGGGGCCGCACCGTGAGGAGCTGTGGAGCCACAGCAGAGGCCTTTAGTGAGCAGCCAGGGCCTAACTTCCAGCTGGAGGAAACCAGGGTGTTCTCAGCCGACTACATACAGCATGGCAACTACATACAGCATGGCTTGAGGAACCCTGGGTTCCCCAGCCATTTTTATTTTTTTTCCTACATGGTACCACTGTGATTTTTTTTTTAAGTAGCCAACAAAAATTAAAATAAGGATGTATTCACCATTAAAATGTTGAGGCACTGATGAAAGTCATAAGAAAATTGGGCGTGTATCAAAACATGGAATTCAAAAGCAACAAACGCTTTCAGCTATCATGGGAAGAAAAGAAAGGGTAAACGTTTTCTTTATTCTTATACAATGTTTCAACACCAGGCCAGGACATACATAAGCTACTATCATCTAGTCAGAACTGTCATTCCATATATAAAACAATGCTGAGTGAACGATAGTAAACGTTTAATCAAAATATTACTACAAACTACTACCACAAATGGTGATACTTATCACACGATAATGGGTATAACAGTATCACAGTGTAGTTACTATAAAAAGAATGCCATCTACACCTCTTCTGACTAGAGACAGCAGGCCTCGGGCTCCAACCACGTACAATCATATCTAGTCTGATTTTAGTAATACTATATATACTCGCAGCCGCAGGTAAATTTTGAAAACCAAAAAACGTACATCAACTTTGGTGTGTTCACAACTTAAACTACAGGTGTTCTTTCCTAAATTTAACTTCTCTTCAAGTGTACTTCTGAGTAGTGCGTGCGTGCTTGTTTGAGTATGTGCACACGGGGTCAGAGGTTGACTTCAGGTACAAGTCACTCTGCAGTGAAGCAGCCGCTCATCGTGCTGACTGTGGTAGACTGGCCAGCAAGTACCTGGCATCCTCCTGTCTCTATTTATGTTTCCACCATACCATACTGTGCTGAAATTATAGGTTCTCACAACCACCATGGCTGGCTTTTTACATAGATGTTGAGGATCCAAACTTTGCATACATAAGAAAGCACTTTACATTCTGAGCCATCTCCCAGCCTAAATTTTCAATTTTTTTAAAATAAAATTTCTTTCCTATGAAAAAGATACTAACCAACACTTCTTAAATTTGTGCTCTTCAATCACTCTAAGAAAAACCAAAAATAAAACCTAGAGCTTTTGAAAAGAGAATTATACTAATATTACTGTATTAACATTAATTACAAAGATAGCTTATAAGTTATTACATAATTTTAAAATAAAATTTCTTTCCTATGAAAAAGACACTAACCAACACTTCTTAAATTTGAGTTCTTTAATCACTCTAAGAAAAACTAAAAATAAAACCTAGACCTTTTGAAAAGAGAATTATACTAATAATATTACTGTATTAACATTAATTACAAAGATAGCTTATAAGTTATTACATAATATGCTAAGGTACTATTACTAATGATGTTAATATCACTATCAAAATATGTGACAGTCTATGAATAAAAATAGTATTTTAGAACTTGATTAACTGTAAAGTAATATAGGAATGCCCTATTTTTTGAAGAAATTAATCCAGCAATCACACACAATGGCTGCTAATGCTATTCAATATAAAGGAAGATACACCACAGTCAGGGCTTTCCCAAGTCATTTAGCAACCTTCAGTTATTCTGATTCGCACTGCCTAAAGACCAGGTGCAGGGTCAGCAGGTGCAGGGTCAGCTGCCTCTTTGTACATTACTAAGCTGCTGAAACACATTCAAAGTACTTTGTAGGACAGATTTGTTCTTAAAAATAAACTGACTGGATTATTATTAAAATACTATCTGTATATAGAATCAAAAGTCCAGGCTGACCATTTAGAAAAAAAGGATCCCTTAGGGAGAATGCAATGCAAAGAATACTGGGAATAGCATTCTTTCTTTCTCTCTTTCTTTCTTTCTTTCTTTCTTTCTTTCTTTCTTTTTTTTGGGGGGGGGATATTTTATTTATTTACAATATAGATGTCATTCCCTTTCTCCATTTCCCCTCCCTAGAACCCCCACCCTATATTTTCTCTTCCTTTACGCTTTTATACCATTTTGATTACACGCATGTATTAAAGTCAGTTCTAGGTTGAGGGTCTAGCAATACAAAAGATGCAAATAGTCAAGGAACAAGCAATGCAATAAACACAAATAGTCAGAGAACTAGCAAGGCATTAAACACAATTACATGAACACTCCTGTGATCACTGTTTCTAAGGGCTTATCAGGATGACCAAAGTATCAGAGCCTACTTCCCTGTCCTAGCCCAAGGTCATTTTCACATCTGAAGCCTACTTCCTTGTCCTTGGCCAATGTCATATTTCTGCCATGCAGCCCCTTGCCTTGTCCTTGGCCCATGTCAGATCTCTTGCCAAGCTGCCCCAAAGGCTCTCTGCCTCTCCCCATTTTTTATTTCATTAACAAGACTGAGCTTGTCTTAGGTCATTCTGTCAAGAATGCCTTCCTTACCTGTCATGGAATATGCATTATCAAAAGCAATGCACTTGTGTCTTAGGTTAGTAAAGCTCTATGCAGAATCTTACCCGTCCTTGGCTTGACAGCCTATTAATTTAATAACTCTGTCTGAGGGTTCATTTTCAAGTTCAAGCCATGTACTTGGCTGCCAACATGTTGATGTTATTGAAGAAAGGCTTTAACATAATGGGCAGGAATAAAAGTATTCCCAGGACAAAAAGGATTAGCATGATCAAGCTATATATGCCATTTTTGAAGCTTGACCAAAATAGAAATACTGATCTCAGGCCAAGGGTAATTTTATCTGCAGGATCTACTGCATCAATGCTCTAAGATCAACAATTGATAAAAGGACAGCTCATGAAACTGGGAAACTTCTGTAAGGCAAAGGACACTGTCAACTGGACAAAACAACAGCCAAAGGATTGTCACCAACCCTACATCTGACAGAGGGCTAATATCCAAAATTTATAAAGAACTCAAGAAGTTAGACACCAACAACCCAAATTAGCCCAACTTAAAAATGGGGTCCAGAGCTAAACAGAGAATTCTTAACAGAGGAATCTCAAATGACCGAGAAGCTATTAAAATTTTTTCAAAGTCTTTAGTCATCAGAGAAATGTAAATCAAAACAACTGTGAGGTTCCATCCTACACCTATCAGAATGGCTAAGATCAAAAACTCAAGAAACAACAGTACATGGTGACAAGGATGTGTAGCAAGAGGAACACTCCTCCATTGCTGGTGGGAGTGCAAACTTGCACAGACACTTTGGAAATCAATTTGGTGTTTTTTCAGAAATCTGGGAATAGTTCTACCTCAAGACCCAACTATACCACTCCTGGACATATACCCAAAAGATGCTTCAACATCTCACAAAGGCACTTGCTCAACTATGTTCATAGCAGCTAAAAACTAGAAACAACCTAGATGTCCCTCAACAGAAGAACAGATACAGAAAATGTGGTACATCTATACAATGGAATATTATTCAACTATTAAAAACAAAGATACCATGAATATTGCAGGCAAATGGAGGGAACTTGAGATTATCATCCTGAGTGAGGGAACCCAGTCCCAAAGGATATACATGGTATGTACTCACTTATAAGTGGATATTAGCCATAAAATACAAGTACCATGTTACACTCCATAGACTCAAAGAAGCTAAACAAGAAAAAAGGGCCAAGTGAGGAAGCTTGAATCTCACTTAAAAGGGGAAATAAAATAGTCATAGGAGGCAGATCAAGGGAGAGAAGTGGGTGGGAGAGGGAATAGAAAGAAGAAAGGAGGATTCAGGGTCGGGCGTGGGGAGGGACAGGAGAGATGGCTAGATGGCTATGAGAATGAATGGAAATTTTGCAACTCACGAGCGTGGGGAGGTGGGGGGAAATCTCCAAAATGAGACAGAAACCTGGGATAAAGTAAGATACCCAAGAATCAATGGGGGTAACCTTAGCTGTAACTCACAGCATGGAGGATATAGAATTTGAAGAGGCCATCTCCTGTAGCAAGGCAGAAAGCCCAGTGGAGCAATAGGGACACCAACCCACCCATAAAACTTTTGACCCCAAACTTATCCTATCTCCAAGAAATGCAGGCATGGTGGATGAAATAGAAACTGGGGGAATGGCCAACCAGTGACCAACCCAACTTGAGAGCCATCCCATAAGCAAGCACCAATCCCTGACACTAATAATGATACTCTGTTATGCTTGCAAACAGGAGCCTAGCATGGCTGTCCTCTGAGAGGCTCCACCCAGCACCTGACTCAGACAGATGCAGACACCCACAGCCAGTAGATGATGCTTGGAGACTCTTATGGGAGAATAGGAGGAAGAATTGCTGGCCCAAAGGGGACAGAAAATCCACAGAAGACCAAGAGAGTCAACTAACTTGAACCCTTGGGGCTGTCAGAGTCTGAACCACCAACCAAAGAATATACATGGGCTGAACCTAGGACTCCCTACACTTATATAGCAGATGTGCACCTTGGTCTTTGTGTGGGTCCTGAACAACTGAATGGGAGCTACCCCAAAAGCTGTTGCCTGTATGTGGGATATGTTTTTCTAGCTGGGCTGCCTCATCTGTCCTCAGTGGGGAAGCATGAGCCTAGACTGGCAGAGACTTGATGTGCCAGGGTGAGGGGATACCTACTGCGGGGGGGGGGGGGGGGGGGGGGGAACCAGTCACTCAGAGAAAGGGAGGGGGAGATGGGGGAAAAGGGTGGTAGGAGAGGGTGACTGGGAAAGGGGCAGTGAGCAGGATTTAAAGTGAATAAGTAAAAATAAATCAATCAATTAATTAATCAAACTTTTAAAAAAACTAAAAGAAACAAAAGAAGAAACAAGATTATCTTACATACTCAAATTTTTTGGCTACTTATTTTTATTTTAAGCCTGAAAATGGTAAGTTGACAGAAAAAAAAAAAAAAAACCCTACTCAATTGGGTAACCACCTGACACTGAAGTGATACACTTTAACTTACTGAGAAAACATTTATTCTAAAACATGCTGGAAATTCAGACACTAGCCATCTGTGTTTGCCATTTGGGAGCCAATTATAAAAATGTTAACATATGTAGTCACAGAAATAGTTGCAAGATTTTCTGGAAAGATACTTTGTCCATATACATTTGTCTTTCAAAACTGGTTCAGAGCCCAAGCCAATGCCTTACTCTAACTAGAACAAGAAGAAAAGACTAAACAGCCATGTATTCCTAAACTCCAGAATTATAATATCATAAATAATCATTACCGGAAAAAAGAATACTCAGAACATCCTATGACATATGAAAATATGCTAATTTCTATAGTGTCATTTTTTTTTTCAAACAACTGCTTATAATCTGCTTAGTTTTCTGTGTTCATTGAGGGTTTGCCAGGCTCTGGAAGACACTAGTCAAAATATGCGTTCCTAACATTAGGACCTTTTAATCTAGGCCAGAATGATACTTCATCAAACTATACAAATTAAATGAGGTAAAAGTTTGAGCATGACGTCTTACAGAGAAGAAGGTAGTATAGAACTACGCCGATGTACGCCGATTTTCTCAAGAGCGTTCCAGAAGAGAGAGGCTGCTCAGCAGTACACAGACGAAGGGTGGAACTCGGCACGTCTTAGGTGGTTAACACACAGTTCACTTTTTAATACATGTGTGTTGTCTATCGTGTAGCCACTCTTATGCTAAGCCAGAGAGCACACCATGACAGACAGAACACACTTGGTCAAAAACCCTACTTTGATGAACTGTAATGCAAGAAGAAAAGAAAAGAAACACACAAATACATCATTTCAAGCAACAAAACATGGTTTTAGATTTTTTAAAAATATAGGTTTTGAAAGAGCCTGAAACAGAAATGTTTGACTTGAGTGAAGATGTGGGGAGAGGTCAGACAATACCAAGAAAAGGATATGGAAGCCAATGGACAAGGATGAGTATTAATTACCTGCCTAAAAGCAAGTCAGTGGTACGGCTTGGGTCCCTACTGGCCTCCAAGTGACTCGTGCTTGGGATACCTGGTCTCAGCTGGTACTGCTATTGTGAGAGGGAATGGATCCTTTAGGAGGTGTAGCCTGGTTGGCAATAGTAGGTCAGCAGCCAGACAGACATGGTGACCTTTAATCCCAGCACTGATGAGGCAGAGACAGGCAGATCTCTCTTCTGTTTGAGAACAACTTTTTCTACATATAGTGAGATCCTGGCCAGCCAAGCTACATAGTAAGAAGATGGAGGCGGAAAGAATATGAGAATGTGAATGTGTATTTTTTTCAATATATAACTGTTGTAGGTAGCATCCTCTTTGAGAACTAGCTTTTATGATACAAGAAAGTACCATGCAAGCTTCCAAAGGAGGGAAGCTACCAATACTGCCCAGCTACAGCTCCTATGTACCACAAGTGACCTGCATGGTATGATAACCCTAAGGGCGTTTCAGTGGCAAGCACACCTTGGTGGTAACCAACGCTCTCTCATTTGACTTAAAGCTCATTAAACAAGAGAACTCATGACTGACATTGGAAAGGCAGCTAACTACCCAAGGCTTGTGAAACTCTAGACCTTGGAGAAGAACCTGCAGCTGCACCTTACTAAACCTGCATAACCTCTAACTGATGCTAAGTACGGAAACGTTCCTTCATTATTACCTTCACCTTATGGGCACACTGAATGTATTCTATTGTAAATGAGACACAGGTCTAAAGTATGCACAACTAACTTTCTAGGAAAGCAGCAGTGAGCACAGCCTCTACCATCCACAGCAACCCTGATTCTCCACCTACTTCACCGTGATGAGAAAGCATGAATCCATTAGATTCTTCTCTTGAATTAGGGAACTAAGAGGTTGTGGAGGCTTGAAAGAGAATGCTTCCCCAGAGGCTTATGTATTTGAACACCTGGTGTCCGTCAGGAGTGCTGTGTGGGACATGTAGGAGGTGTGGCCTTGTCGGAGGCAGTATGTCCCTAGAGCAGAGCATTGAGAGTCTAAAGATTCACTATCAGTTCACTCACTCTCGTGCGTGTCTGTGGCTCAGGATGTGAGCTCTCTACCTTGTGCTCCAACGGCCAAAATGACTGTCCACTGCCATGAGGACCTCACTGTTACAGCACTAACGCTTTGGTACCATACATCAAAATAAACTCTTATACAAGTTGCATTTTGTCACAGCACAGCAGCAGAGGTAGGAAACTCTCTAGAAAGACAAGGGAAACATCCCAGTGGAGGAATCTAGGACCAGTGTGTGATGTCTTACTGGATCTTAGCTGTTCTTCTCAGACAACCCCTAACGTGCACTTCGCACCCTACTCAACAGTACGCAGACACGGGCACTTTCCTCGATCCCCAGCACAGCCACGGTTTTATTGCTGCTGTTGCTACATTACACGATCCCTACTTCCTCAGATCCACACCAAGTAAAGTAACTGCTGTACAATAAATCAAACTACGAAATCACTCAGTGGAGCAGAGTCAAAAAAAAAAAAAAAAAAAAAAAAAAAACCTGGTTCTGCAAGTGGTACCCAACCCTTACTGTTCACTGGTTTTCAGAATAACGAAGCTGGCTTCTTATCCTAAATTTTTATTTTGGTAAGCCATGTGACCTAGACATCAAAACTTGTAAACACATCTCCCAAGTGCTTCTAACATAGTAAAACGTGGCTATACACTTACTCTGTAAGTAGACAGGCCTCTGGTGTGACGCAGTTTTCTTTGTGTCCCTACTCCCACTGCGCTGCCTTTCTCCCAGCTTAGCCTTGACCTCTCGATCTCCCGCTTCTGCTGCGACTACAGGAACTGCACCACCAGCCCAGCTATTTGCCCCCTCTTTTAGTTTTAAAATATATTTGGGGGCTCCATTGGATAGGACAGATCTAGGAATTCATCCCCTTGCTTTTCGTCAGGCGTAGGCAAGTAGAGCCAAAGAAAGCTGATCTGAAAAGGAAGGAATAAAGGATACTAAGAAAGTGAGACAAGTGACGGAAAATAGCAGTGGTCGAGCGGCTTCTCCGGTCCCGTGGAGCTCAGCTTTCCTCCTCTGTCCTGATCCATCTGTATAACAGCTCTTCTTCGTTCAGCTTAGCTTTTGTCTCAAAACACAGAACCCACTTGAAGTAGACAGCTTTGTGTTTATCTGTTCGTGTGTGTGTGTGTGTGTGTGTGTGTGTGTGTGTGTGTGTTTAAATAAAGATTTTAATGTTCTTTATATAACAACTCATTGTTGCTCTGGTAGCAATGTATCTATCTGAAAATGAATGCAGTACTTGAAAGAAACTTTTCAGAGGTGAGACAAAGTATAAAACCAAGCACAACTTCTTTTAACAGCTCCCACGACTTTTACAATCGAAGCTGTTCTATGTTCAGTGGCTCACGTGGTTCCTCCTTAACTGACTGTTACATCTCTGACCTCAGTTTCTGCTGTTCTCCTTAATCATCTGAGCTCCAGCATGACACAGATGAAAGCAATGGCTGACGCTCTGAAACATGCAAGAGCCTGACTGTGTCAATGGCTGATACTCTCAAACATGCAACAGCCCGACTGTGCCTTTTTTTCTTTAAATTTATTAATTTAATGTGTCAGTGTTCTGCCTGCACGTACAACATGCGTGACTGCTGTCCACTGGTGTCAGAAGGCAATGGACGGCCTACAACTGAACTTAAGGGAGGTTGAGCCACTGTGTGGAGGCTGGGAACCAAACTGAGGTCTTCTACAAGAACATCACAAATTCTTAACCTCTATGCTCTATCTCCCATCCCTGACAGTGTTTTCAGAGTTTTAATTTTATCAGCTAATTCTATGGCATAACACTAGTTCCAAGGCAGGTCCTGGGCAGGTACTGCAAGAGTTCCTCCTGTTTTTACAGATGTGAAGAAAGTCAAGGAAAGGTAGTCTCCTACTCACAAAATAAAAAGGCACAAATGTATTTGATCTTACACTGCCTGGTTTAGTCCAACCTCAGTTCCTACAAGTACACTGATTTCACAACAAAAGAAATTCTAGTCAGAAGTCTCAAAAACAACTTCTGGTGTATGTGTCGCAAACTGACTTTCAGTCTTGCCTCAAGTCAACAACTCAGGCTATTCATCTGTATTTTTATAACTAAAATATTTACGTCTATCCACCCACCCATCCACCTGTCTGTTTATTTAAACAGGGGCAATACCATGGCATCTATGCAGAGGTCAGAGGACAGTTTACAGAAATTAGCTCTCTTCTACAACTAAGCAGGTCTATCAAGCTTGGTTTTTATCCAAGAAACCCTTCTTAAACTGCCAAAGTGACATTAAATATTCTTCTCTGTGTTCTTGATAGACTTCTAGTAACTGAGTGTAGAGGGTTAACTGAGAAATGGCCAAGATATGCTCACAGATTTGAGCACCTGGTCCCCAGGTGGTAGTACTGTTTCCAAAGTCATGCGACCTTTAAGAGGTGGCACCTTGCTGGAGGAAGCATGTCCCTGTGGGATGAGCTTTGAGAGTTTAGAGCATTGCACCATTTCCTATTTGGAAGAGGATCTCAGCTTTGTGCTCCAGCTGCCCGCTGCTATGTATTCCCCACCACTATGGATTGCCTCTGGAACATTAAGGCAAAATCGACCCTTGTTTCTGCTACCTGTGTTTAGTCCTGGTGTTGTCCAGCAGCTAGAGAAAGGAACGGATGAAGCAGCTGAAGTCTGTGTGTGGCAAACCGCACCTTCCCTGGGGAAACAGCTAATAAAGCAATGAACAGAAAGGTGTTACTGCTGAGGAATAAACAGAGCCTAACCTCTGAGCCCTTAGCAGACAAGCCTCAGCAAGCAACAAAGACTTCCACTTTGTGCTGAGTGTCAAGAAATATGGAAAGTGGTCCTAGCTTTACTCTGCTGCATTTTGATGTGTGTGTAAATTATAAACCTATTCTAATTCATTTAGACATTAAGATATTTATGGTTTTGTAAATTTTAATGTAGTTCCAAATAGTTCAAGTAAATTTAAGGAAAAAAAAAAAAAAAACTTCTTCGTGAAAGGAGGACAGAACCACCCCAGACATACAGACACTTGAACAACATAAAAGTCTCAGTGAACAGCAATGCACAGAAGAACTCACAGCCATGAACTGGAAACACATTACACTGCTCAGGAAATAAAGGAATAAGAGAATACTACGCAGTACAAAACGGACTACAGATTTAAATAACTTCGCAAAACCACTCTTGGAACAATGCTAATTTCTGGATAGTCTAAATAGTTAGCACTTTTGAATCTATTAATTCATGTATAAACCAAACAGTCTATGTACGATGCCTAGACAGGCATCAAGTGCTTTAAGTTATATTTTAGTGACAACTACTGTGAATTTTTTTATAACAAAAATATCTTTCATTAGTGAAACATACATATACTTCTATTGTATTCATTTATTTTTAAAAGGCCTTTTCATGACTCAAGACCAAATATGTCCCCAGCAATGACTAAGTCAAAAACCAACAGGTGCCTGCTTAACCAAACAGCTTGCACTTGTGGAACAGCTGACTGTGGAACAGTCACTGGTCAACAGTGTAATCAAGGCTAATACATGCTCCAATGTACTCATCAAAAACTATTTGTGGCTAGCAAAAATTTACATTGTATAAGCCAGGAAGGTAACTCCACTGAGAATGTATGTTTCTGTCCATTCCTGGCACATAAATATATATGCACTGTGTGTGTGTGTGTGTGTGTGTGTGTGTGTGTGTACAGAATTATATAATATATAAAGTAAGATGGGAAAAGCATTGTTAAATGTGGATGAAAGACTTTATTTTTCTGAAGATCCCCTAGTGGCCAAAATAAGCACAAGAGAAGATGTCCTTCATTAGTAACTGGGAAACTCTGAACTAAATTCCACTCTGCATCTACTCGGGCTGCTTCTCATAACTTAAAAAAGAAGACACCCATGTTAGTATGACAAGGAGAAGCTGGATTCTTCGACACTGTAAACAGGACAGACAACAGTACAGCTACTGTCCACCGTGACTCGAGATACCTGCAAACATATCAATGCAATCCACACATGACCAGAGTCTCACTCCTGGGTAACAGAGCAGAGAGATGAGCAGGTACTCCAGTATTTGTACACAACTCTTACAGCAGCACAAACCACCACAGACTAAAGGTGAAAACCACGTAAATCAGTGTCAGTGGATGAAGTATGAACAAATCAGCTGGAATATCACTCAGTGACTACCAAGCTAAAGAGACAAGGGAATGAAAATATCTACAGCACAAGGTTTTACTCTGGTTTGGTAAAAATGGGCATAAATATAATTGTATAATGTTAAAGGTTATGCCACTAAAAAGCTTGTTTCAGAATGGTTGTGCTTAGGTGACTCTTATCTGAATTTAAAAAATAATAATCCAACACTAGCTTTTTCATATCCAAGATTTCTATCAGTATTTTACTAATGCCTTCAAAGCATAAGTTTGTGATCCATGTGCTGTAACAAGATTCTTCAAGTAGACAATAAGGCACAGTTTACAAGAATGTAAATAAATGCTTGCTAAGTAAAAGTCTATAGCTGTAGTTGTGTTTAAAACAAATGAGAGAATAAATGTCCAAAGTCCTAGAGCCTTTTCTACTAGGCCAGAGTACAGTATTACATATATTCTCACCCTCTCATAGACCTACACACACACACACACACACACACACACACACACACGCACAGAGAGAGAGAGAGAGAGAGAGAGAGAGAGAGAGAGAGAGAGAGAGACAGAGAGAGAGAGAGAGACCCAACCTTTATAACAAACTAACAAACTTTCAAATTTTCAGTAGTTTTTCAAGTTAAAAAGTTAAAGTTTTAGCTGAGTGGTAGTCACACCCACCTTTAATCCCAGCACTGGGGAGGCAGAGGCAAGGCAGGCATATCTCTGAGTTCAAGGCCAGCCTGGTCCACAGAGTGAGTTCCACTATAGCCAGGGCTACATAGAGAAATCCCATCTCCGGGGCAAGGGGTGGCGGTTTCAGGGAATACTAATTAATTGAAAAGAATCCCAAATTTTAATTTTAGAAGGATACTGATGCAAAATAAATACACTCTCATAGTCAATATATAGCAGGTGGCTTTTTCTCAGTGCCATCCCAGACAAGGCTAACTTCAATTTCACCACAGCACAATTCCTGAGTTCTGTGTAGTTTTGCTCTTGCTTGAACCCTTTTTCTTTATATAATTAAGATATATGGAGCTGGAACGATGGCTCAGCAGTTAGGAGCACTTGTTTTTGCAGAAACCTTGGTTTGGTTCCCAGCACTCACATGGAGGCTCACAATCACCCATAACTCTAGTTCCAGGGGACCTAACACCCTCTAAACTGCGAGGGCTCTAGTGCACAAACATACATGCAGGGAAAACATTCACACACATACAATCAAGTAAATGAATCTTGAAATAGGACATTGTTTTAAAAGATCTTTGTTCCACTCTTGTCATGGGATAACCATGGAATGAGTTTGTCTGTCACCCCTTCGGCTTGACGGACAGTAACTGCCATTGCTGAGTAACGGCATGTGGAAAAGAAGGACAGCAGAGGAGGACTGTGACTCAGTGGGACAAAGACCGTTCAAACAGTGCATCTTTCCCTTTTGTCTTTTCCACCCCTGTGTTTTGCCACTGGGGGTTTATTCCAGAGACCTTGCCTTGGAAGAAGCTTGTCCTGCCCAGGCTCTTCCACATGCAGTTTCTCTCACTTCAGTGAGACCTGCGGATAACGAATGACTTTTAAATTCCTGGTCTGTGTGCTGTGAATGATTAAGGCATCAACTCCCACACTGCTGAGAATGCTAGACTAGATACACCATGTCACACCTAAAAAACGCTTAAAGGAAAACAGGAAGACAGGAAAGATGTACACATGGAAACCCAAGGAACAACTGTACAGAAGATGAAAAGCCTGGTTATCAACAAAGAAAAGAAAAAACGCCTTTTCCTTTTTGCATATACCTGGTACTACTCAAACCCTAAGTGCCTGGCAAACATATAAAAATCATAACCGCTGGTTACTAAATGAAGAAGCCAAGAACTTTAACTAATTCACTAAACAATGTCTATTATATAAAGCACTGCCTTGCTGGCATGAAACTTTCATTTTAAAAATTGTGCTGTATGTACCAATCGTTTAAAAATATTCCTAATACGATTTAAAGATACAATTGCATTATAATACTCTTTGTAATAAATTTCCAAGTAATTTTACTTGGGAAAAGTAAGTCATTTAAAATGGAGCTGAAATGCTTGGTTCCACACAGGACAGCCTTTGTGGTGCCATTCCTGACCATTTCATAGTAAACAGGGTTTGCCTGGGTCTGAAAATACCTAATAATCTGGTAATGTCTTCTCTCTCCAGGGAACAGGCTTTTTACAATCCTGAGGACCCTACAGCAAACCCAAAGACAACCAACAAGTAAAAACAAGTAAGGCTGACAAGTGTGCTCTGCTTGGCTCTGTTCTCCTCGGAATTTTTACAAACTAATGTATGAACCCAGTTTCTGGGTTCTCCAGTCGCTGCAAATCTAAAACAGCAAAGGAAGGGAGCAGGGCCCGATGTTCCCGTCCACGGCAGTGAGAACTAAGAGCAGCAGAAAGGATAAGAGACAAAAGTGCAAGGGAGAACCACGGGGGCCTGGAGTGCCTGGAGTGCCTGGAGTGCCTGGAGCACCCATCTGCAATGCTGGAGACAGACTGGAGGAGCAGGAGTTCAAGGCCAGCCTGGGCTACATGACACTTTCCATTAAAAAAAGGACATCCCCGAATGTCTACTAATACAGACCGCCAGCTACATATGACACAAGCAATGCTGGAGTAAAGCAGCACAGATCCAGGACCACACTGCAGTCCGAGACCTAGTTACACTGCCATGCTCTTCTGTGGGACAGTCACGTCAGACAGCACACAGTGATCATATCAATAAGGTTTTACTATTTTTAAAATGGTATTGAAATTTTTTTCCTAATCATAACAGAAATATTTTGAGGATGGGGAGATGGCTTGGGACCATAAAAAACAGAAGCGATGCTAGACCTTGGTGCTTTCTGCCAGACATCCTTCATGTTAGTTACTTTTCTTGTTACTGAGACCAAATACCTGAAAAAAACAACTTAAGGAGGAAGGGCTTACGCTATCTCCCAGTTCAGAGGGCTCCATCCTCCGTGGTGGGAAGGCATGGTAGCCAGAATGCCTGGCCCATGGTTTCAAACAGGAAGCAGAGGAAGGGGAAGTCATTACTCCCCTAGCCTTCTACAGTCTGTGGGATGCCACTGCTCTCAGTCAGGATGGGTCTTTCCTGCCTGGTTAAAGCTCTCAGGGAATACTCTCACAGAAACAAAAGGTGTGTCTCATGGACATAGCCATCACCACATCTCCACGAATCAGTTTGTACACATAACCTTTGGGGAAATAACATTTTTTAACTTTTTATTGATTCTTTGTCATTTTCACATTACCCATGAAAATTCCTCTCATCACTGTGTCCTTTTGTATCTGCCATTTGCCCTTGCAGCCTCCCCAGGAAAAGAAAGAAAGAGAGGGAGGGGGAGAAAGAGAGGAAGAAAAGAAAGAAAGAGAAGGAAGCAAATCAATGGCAAGTCTCGTCACTGAAAACATCTTGTCGTGTAAGCTGTGGTGTGTCAGAGTGTGCCCACAGTATGAAAACATCTTGTCGTGTAGCTGTGGTGTGTCAGAGTGTGCCCACCGTATACCCTTTTGTCCACACACCTTTACTTGGAGACGTGCATTACAAGTCACTGGTCTGGCTCAAGGCCTCTGGCTTCTATGACACCATCCATACTGGACCGTCATGCTCACACAACTCCTCTAGGAGATCCTGTTGTGCTGTGTGATTGGAGGTCCTGAGCTCTGGATCTGCAAGACCACCTATTTCACGAGTTCCAGCAGCTCACAGATGGAATAGATACTGGGATGGGCCAGCTCAAAGCCCTGGCTCTGGCTGAGCTGCTCAGCCCAACAGTCTTTAACCTAGCACTACTGGTGGTGATTTTCCCAGCTTAAAGTCTTTGTAGAATGATTTTGCGATACATACATACATACATACATACATATAATTTATTCTCCTGTACTGAATTTAGATTGGTATAAAACGTTTCATAAAATCTACTATAATATATACATGACAAGTTATTTTTAAAGTGAGCATGTATGTGTTCTAGATGAATGGAAATTTTCAATGAAACAATCTACCAATCAGTTACCAAGAAAAAGATTTAAGAATTGTGATTTATGAAAACAAATTATCAAAGACAATAATTAAGCCCAGTAAGTAGAAACTATGGAGAACCAGGCTTCTAAATAGGTTTTTGATAATGACTTTATATGTTCTTTTCTTACAGTACCAATGAAGAACCACAGACTAAGAATTCTGAATTACTAAGTGATAGCCATACTTACAAAGAAGCACTGTTCATTCAATAAGCAAGTATCTTCTTGAGTAATTATTATCTGATAGATAATTATAAGCTGAATTAACATAATAATAGAGTGTCTTTGTATAATGTTCCAGGAAATGAACAGTATTTAAAACATTTTACCAAAATAGAAAAGATAACCCACCACAGCCCCTACTACACAGCACCCTCACCCAACTTATCACCGTATCTGCCTTTGACCCACTGAGGGCAGAGACAAACATCACATCTGTATTTTCTATTCCTGCCATAAAATGGGACTCCAATGTAGGTTTGCCAAATAATTAGTTCTTAAAAGTTTATGATGAAGACTGAGTCTGGGGCTGTGCACTGCAGCACAGAGCTACACCCCCCAGTCTATGATGAAGACTGAGTCTGGGGCTGTGCACTGCAGCACAGAGCTACACCCCCCAGGCACTGATCAGACTTACAATAGGTTTTTTTCTCATTCCTAATTAAAGGCAGCATGTTTATACAGATGAAAAATGCACATAAACGCACATGAAAAATGCTTTTGAAGACACAAGCTGTCCTTTACTACCCATGTTCCTTTCAGGCTCGACAAACATAAAGGTTGCATAATATTCCTTCACATAACTAAGAAAATTATTTTCTTTATGTTGTCTATCTCAATGTCTGCACGTTGCCATAGGCTATCTCAGTGTCTGTACGTTGCATAACTAAAACTGCTTATAAGCCACGTGGATATAACCCTCACTGGGAAGAGTAGGCTCAATTCTAGAAAAAAGAAATATTTTAGATAAAATTAATTTTGAGGGAGGGAGAGAGAAAGGGGGGGGGAGAGAGAGAGACTGTGTTATGTGAGGGAATACATGCCTGTGCTTGTATAAGTCAGAGGCTGGTGTCCCTTATCACCTTGTATATTATTTTTTGGGACAGGGTCTCCAAATGAAACTCAAGCTTAGTATTTTGGCTAGAGGACTGGACAGAAGTACCAGAGATCTGTCTGTCACTGTCACTGTCTTCCAAAAACTGGGTTACAGATGCATGCTACCACGTCCAGCTTTATGTGGGTGCTGGAAATATGAGCCCTGGTACCCATGCCTGTACAGCAAGCAGTTCACACAGTGAACAAATTACCCCCACCCCAAGAAAGACAGAATTTTGAAAGACAAAGAAAGATGCGTAGAAACCAAATTCAAGTTCTATTTTTAAAGATAAATCAAGTATTTATTGGCAGCAATTTGATCATAAAACAGGTCCAGTAAAGGCAGACCAAGCTCAGCAGGAATGCCTCACACATATTTAATACAGAATAGATCTAGGGGAGGCAGCAGAAATTACGAAGTAGTCAATAAGACATCTATCTTATCTAGACACAACAGCTCGCACACATAAAATTCTAGCAATTTGGAGGCTAACACAGGATTACCATTGAGTCTGAAGCCTGGACTACACACCGAGCTCTAGGCTGACCCGGACTACAGTCTAAGGCTCTGCTAAAATAGAAAGGGTGAGAAAACAAGGAAAGGAAATCTGCTATCTCCTCAGAGCCTCAATGTTTACAAAGGAATGCACGCTACACCTCCAATTCCTTCAATGCTCTGAGCCCAGTCAGTTCCTTGGCTGCACAACAGGAAGCAAAGCTGGGCTTTTCCCTGAGACACACTTAAATCTCGATCTTACATAAAGTAAAATCAACTAACTATACTCTAGACGTTAGCTATTGCACATGCTCCTTTAACAAACTAACATTGAACATGTACTGTGTGCCTGTCTGTCTCTTGTCTCTCTGTCTCTGTCTCTCTGTCTCTCTCTCTGTCTCTCTCTCTGTCTCTCTCTCTGTGTCTGTCTCTCTCTCTCTCTCTCTCTCTCTCTCTCTCTCTCTCTCTCTCTC
>JANHMN010000016.1:13373174-13390674 GCA_030674055.1 Rhabdomys pumilio
CTCTCTCTCTCTCTCTCTCTCTCTCTCTCTCTCTCTCTCTCTCTCTCCAGTATGGCCCTTCATTCATTACTGACCTGCTTCCTTTGTTAATGATGTGAGAGAAGAAAAAAGGAAGGTAGGTGTCTCTGTTAGGGTTACTATTGCTATGGTGAAACATCATGACCAAAGCAATTTGGAGAGGAAAGGGGTTTATTTAGCTTACAACACTTCCATATCAAGGTTCATCATTAAAGGCAGTCAAGAGAAGAACTCAAACAGGAACCTGACCGGAGGAGCTGATGCATGGAGGGGTGTTGCTCACTGACTTGCTCAGCCTGCTTTCCTATAGAATCCGGGACTACCAGCTCAGACTGACAATACCCACAACGGGCTGGGCCCTCCAACACCAATCAGTAAAAAAATGTCTACTGCCTGATCTGAAGAAGACATTTTCTCAATTAAGGGTCCCGCCTCTCAGATGACTCTAGCTTGTGTCGAGTTGACATAAAACCAGCAAGTACAATAGGAAAACCAGTTTAAAATATAACTTAATTACCCCCATCTATACTGCTAACAATTAGGTCTAAAAAAGACAATATAATATCTTAAAGGTAACTTCATTTTAGGGAGTATGGGGGTCCAAAGGTAAGCCCAAACAGGTCATTTTACAAAGAAATCATTCTATTCCATTCATAACGGTGTCCAATTATTTAGTAAGCCCAATGAAAGATACCACATATAATTCTGGATTGTTTACATGACTTGCCATATAATCATGCCCACACAAAATCAAAGTTACCAAATACACAATAACAAATTCATTATTTAAAACATCAATTCTATAGGTGTTGTTTAGTTTATGGAACCTTGCGGTGCGCCAAAGTTCTATTCCACGCACGACAAAAGCGCGTGCCATGACAAAGACCTCCAACACGAATATACAAAGAACCGCTGGGAAAAAAAAAAAAAAAAAAAAACAACCCGCCCCTACAGCCAAGTTCACAGCTGGCACTTGTGGCACACTCAAGACACGGCCGAGGCAGCTGTCACAGGCCAATCACACACACCCAAGAGTGCCAGCGTGACACCTCAAGAAGGCAGGCTGATGGTCAGCGCAGGGGTGTTCCCGGAATAAAGAAAAACCCTAAACACTGGCTCCGGAAAGCACAAAGCCTCACCGACTCCCCAAACTCCCTTCAGAAAGTGAAAGGGTGGAGGCTGCAAAGCAATTCCTTAGCGGTTTATAGCCGGGGTAAGAGAGGGTTTTGTGTGGCCCCCGGGAGAAAGGAACCGAGCCAGCCGGGCGGTGCAGTCATCAGGTCTCCACCAGGAGCAAGAGGGGGCGGCTCTGCAGCCCCAACCCCAGCCCAGGCCCCCCGCACCAGCCCCAGCCCCAGCCCCGAGGCCCGGCCTCTCCCCCAGCCCCCGCCCCGGGTCACCGCCTCCCGACGCGGCCCGCGGCCGCTGCGCTCCTACCTTCGCCTTGCCAGCCGCCAGCTTCCTTTGCCTCTCCTCGTCCTCCATGGCGTCTGCAGGGAAAGCTGGGACGCAGTGGAGAGGAAAGATCTGTTTAGAACCAGGCGGACAGAGCTCCGCGGCCACTCGGGACACCCTAGGCGCTCACCGGCGACTCGTGCCGGGCTGCACGGGCCCCGCGGTCACCGCCGCCATCTTCGTCTCCACGTAAACACACGGCGGCCGGCGGGGCGGAGCGGCCGGTCGGCGCAGCCGCGAGCGTAGCCCGGCAGGTGCGTGTGCCCGCCCGGCTCGACCGGGTCGGAGGGCTCAAGGTCCGGCGGCGTGACACCCGCTCCTGCCGGGCCCCGGTGCTTGGAACGTGCCGCACTGCATCTCCAAATTCAAAAGCAGCGGCGGCCTCATAACGGGGAAGCCGCAGTGGAAAGGGCGAGGGCGGGACCCCCAAACCCGGAGGAGCCGGAGGGTCCCCTGCTCCTTCCTTAACCCCAAATCCCGCCCTCAATGCCCCCCCCCCCCAGAGGTTCCCTCTCAACCCATAGTCTTTGCCCTTCCCCGTGCACTTGAAGAAACAGTCTACTGCCAGAGCCTTCTCCCAACTCTTTGTTCTATGGAGTGAAGCTGAGACACTCTAGGGGCTTCTCCTTGGAAACTGTGTTCCTAAGGAACTCGAATTCGGAATCTAAGTTGGAGACAAAACCAGTCTACCCTAACTTTCTCTTCCCCCACCCTCCATTAATTTATTTATTCACTTTACATCCAGACCTCAGGCCCCCTCTCCTCCCCGCCCCCCCCCCCCCCACACACACACCATGACCTCTCCCCTTCACCTCTGAGGTACACCTTACCTCAGAGTAAAGGGCTGGAAAAGGGTTTTCCAAGCAAAGGGGAATAAACTAACTTTGTAACTTTAATGACCTTAAAACTGCTATGCTTCTTCTCTGACTTTACGTGGAGTTTTTGGACGAGTTTAAAATTTATGACTGTTCCTGGAGTGTGAAAACACGCGAACCTTTGTCCTAGAAAGTTCTTAAAATGGCTAGTGTGAAAGATTATGCCCAATAAACTTTGTTACATTTAATTGAGCCGTGCTTATAAATTGATTATTGCCATCCTTCCTTTCCCCGTCTACTCTGGCAATCCTTTCTTTCCTTTCCCTCACTCCCTCTTTCCCCTCTCCTGCCCCTCAAATCCATTCCTAGAGTGAACCATTTTAGTGTGTTAGATTGATCCTTTCTTCTTTGTGTTAACATAGGTTTGACTGAAAAATTAGCAGGTAAGAACTAAAGATATTAATTTAATCATAGAAGCAGTG
This sequence comes from Rhabdomys pumilio, assembly GCA_030674055.1. Classification (NCBI taxonomy): domain Eukaryota; kingdom Metazoa; phylum Chordata; class Mammalia; order Rodentia; family Muridae; genus Rhabdomys; species Rhabdomys pumilio. The sequence goes on from JANHMN010000016.1 coordinate 13,375,945, forward strand.
TTAAACGGATATGCATATGAAAAGGGGAGACTAAAAACCTTAGGTCTATCAGACACCAAAGATGTTTCTAATACCGGTAATTTAGAAATCTTATATTTCAAACATAATTGTTCCAACTTAAAACAATCTAGTGTATATCGCCCTATTTTCTCAGCTGGAATTGGGGACGTGATATCAGATACCTCATCATAGGAATAAAAGAAATTAAAAGAGAGGGATGAGAGAGGAGTGGTTTTCTCAGTAGTGACCCACTACCCTGTGTAGAGCTAAGTCTAGAATGAAGTGTTCTAAACTGCCTGGAGTAAGTGATTATCTGTTGACTCTGATTGCCTAAGAGAAGGAAGCCCAGGATATCTGGCAGATTTCCTGTTTGTTAATGAGCTCCATTTTCTCAGTGACTCAGAAGGTCAACTCTTTGTTACAATTTGTTCCATCTCTGTAGCTAAAGATGTTCATGATCTGCTAAAAGTTGCAAGATTATTTCTGCATTTCCCTTTAGTAATTATCAATTATAATGTGTACCTGTCTGTCTCAGGTATAAACTCTGCTCAGTAACATAGCTGATCTGTTAGCTGGGCACGGTGGAATTACTGCTGTTTCTTATGACACCTGTTCGATCATGTCTAAATGTCATTTATTCATATGATTCAAACAAAAGGAAAAATATTGATTGATACACCTCCTTTTATAGAATTGGAAACAGAGAACTTGAGTGGCTAAGTCACTTGACAACTTTCCATGGTTGAGTGAGTAATTGAAGTCATCGCTAGTGCTGATGCCATGCCTCTGAATTCGAGTCCTTTTCTGTTAAGCTGGCTGTTTCCAAACAACAAAATAAGCATCAGGATTTACAGAGGTTCTTTTGTATGTGTGGTCTGAGTGCACTTGTTCATGTATGTTTACATGTGTGGAAGTCAGATGTGTGTTCATGTGCTTCTGGAAGGTGGAGGTTGGCATTGGGGTCTTCCTTGGTCACTTTTTACATGTGAATTGAGGCAGACACTCGCTGGAACTAAGACCTTGACAACTGAGCTAATCTAGCTAGCCAGCCTGCTTCCCAGGTCCTACCCACCTCTGCCTCTCTCAGGGTTCCTGCTGTGCCTGTTCAGCACCGTTCAGCACTGGCATGACTGGGATGCAAACTGTTCCTCACACATGTAGGGCAGTCGCTTTTCCTCCGGAGCCACCCCCACAGCCCCAACAGTGGGGTTTTAAAGGACTAAATATGTATTTATAAAATGTGTTCAGTAAAATAAGTTTCAAAATGAAAGTCCTTTGAAGTCATAACTTACTAAAAAAGAACCTATAATCAGCGAAAGTGATCTATCATCTAAATGACATCAGAGAAATTTAAGGTACTACTCTTACAAAGGATGTAATTATAGGTCAATAAGCCAAGAGAGTGCAATTAATAACTGACTGATAGAATATGTGAACACAAAATTCAGATCTGCAAGGGCCTTTACATCACTAAGTAATTGTAACACATAAACTGTGAGCTCCCAAATACTGTGACAAAGGCCCATGTAGTCTTTATATTCACGATAAAATACGTTTATTCTAAATACAAAGAGTTTTGTATTGCTCTTGCTAGCAAACTTGCTGGAAGGTACTATGGCTACTGGTGATGATGAGTGAGTCAGTCTTGCTGAGCTACAAGTGTTCAGAACACTGTTAAGACTAGACACACCAAGAAAATGTAAGAAATGCTCTCCCAAGTTAGAGCAGCACAAAATCCAAACCAATTTTAGCTCTGACTTGAAGACTGTACAAACCTAATCCCATCTTCTCCTTCTTGCCACCAACATGTCTTATGTGTTAAGAGAATCAGGTCATTAGAGTTTTCCATGAGCCCTGTCCTGCTGTTTTTTCTTCCTTCTTAGAAGTACCTGGGGTAACTCTATAGCTCAAAAGATAACATCCAGGGATGGCTTACATAACACCATACGCTTGCACAAATCTATCGTTGCCAAGGGTAACTGGGGCACATGTTTTCTTTCAGGTTTAAGGAGTATAATGAGCACGTCTTATGTATACTGTATGACATTTAATTTTTTCAAAATTTTTAATGTAAAAGTTTATCCCTACCTAGTTTCATCTAAGAAACTAGCAATGTACCTCCATTGTGAAGATCCATAAAAAGTTTTTGTTTTCAAAATCCAAAATCAAAAAAAAAAGTGGAAAACAATCTCCTTTTAAAAAGAAACATATGTCATATACACACAAGTCATGTACACATACATCATGTATATACATACATGAAAACAATAAATTAAAAAAAGAAAGAGAATTCTATAAGATCACAATAATCCAAATCCAGAATTTAAGACTGTCTCTGACTGCATGGTTATTATTCATGACCCTTTTTATTGGAAAGGATTGTCATTTCTTTCATATGTATGTATGTATGTATATATATATATATATAATTATTATAATATATATGTATATATAATTATTGAAATATATATGAATATATATAATTATTGTAATATATGTGTGTATATATAATTATTGTAATATATATATATATATATATATATATATATATGGTACAATTTAAATTGTTTCCTAACAAGCAATTTTTTTAAATTATAGGCAATTCTTGACTACTAAGAGAAGAATCAGCCTTCCCTAGTAATGAGTTTCCTAATTGATTATTCAGTACATGTCATCAGCCTTAAAACATATACATATATACAAGTTACTAGATGGACACAGCAGGCTGTATCTATATATTCATATGCATGTATACATGTAATAAAAATTATTAACAACAAAGAGGCCATGGATTTGAGAGGAGGAACACAGGAAGGAGGGGAGTCGCAGGAAGGGGGATTAGAGGAAAGAGAGAAAAGTGGAAAAGGATAAAACCACAGTACTGTATAAAATTCTCAAAAAAAATTTCAAAATACAGTTTTGCAACAATGCCAATTCTTTGAATGTGTAATATGTTTTTAGATAATATTATAGAATTATTATTAGTTTTAATCAAATAGAACAGAAGTATTTCTTAGAAGGAATTTAATTTTGACTATTGAAGAGCAACATCAAATATCATCAGATATATATATATATATATATACATATATATATATTTTATATATAAAATGACAGTAAAACATGGTAATTAATCGTTTAAAAACCATTTTTTGGGTATGTTACAAACCAATATTTGATGTTGACATTATTTGAAAGGATATGCATGATATGAGTAATGATTTCACAAAATTTGATCTTGTTTCTAATATATCTATTTAATTAATGTTGCATTATTATATGGTAAGAAAATGGATGTATATATTAATGAAACACAAAATTTAGTTGACTAGTAATTTAATTTTTAGAAAATAGCTTAACTAGCTCAAATGAAAGAATATTAGGACTTGGAGACAAGGCGATGCATTCTGGTAGCACTAAAGTAAAAATTTATAATCACAGCGTCCAAGAACTGTGAAACATCATCATGTTTACAAACAGTATAGAAGAGGTAGCTAAAATACATACTAAAAACATAGAAAACCTAGTAGTAGCAGAAAATTATATCCATGTTCAAGAGGCACTTAGAACCTTACATAGACATGACCAAAAAAGAAGTTTCTACATCATATCACACCTAAAATACCAAAAGAGAAAATGACTGCTGCTTAATATGACTATGTCCAGCAATGTTGTCCTTTAAAAAAAAATCAAAGGACTAACAAAGACTTTGCAAGATAAACATAACCACTAGAGAGTTTATGGCACTAAGTCAGCTTTACAGAATGTACTAAAAGGAACCTTTTACATACATGATGAAGAAACATGTACAGTCATAGGAAATCATGGAAACAACTAAGTTTCACTAGAAAGAAAATAAAAAGCAAATGAAAGTCAAGAAAAAAAATCAAACACTACTAGTTCATCAAATTACTAAACCACAAAGATGAATAAGGGGAAAGACTAAAATAGGAAAGAGTTAAACAAACAAACAAAAACATAAAACAATAACAAATGATTATAAGATTTTTTTCAACAATAGCCCTAAATTTAAAATCTAAACTCTTTAAACAAAATAAAAGAGCTGTTTTAAGGGGATAGGTGTCATGGCTCAAAGTAAAAGCACTTGCTCCTCAAAGTTGCTGACCTGAGTTCTACTCTACAATGCTGTGTTCTGATCTTTACATAAACACTATGGCATGCACCCCTCCTTGTTTCATACATATACATATAATAATGAATAAACAATTGAGTAAAAAAATTAGATAAAGATATGTGGAGAGCCAGGGCTAGAGAAGAGCCATATTGACTAACTGGATTTAAAAAAAATGAGGCCCAACTGTATATTGTCTACAAGAAACTCAGTTAACTGGCAAAGAAACACACTAAATTTACTAAAAGTAAAAGAATAGAAAATGTTGTTTAAATCAAGGAGAAAGTAGCAGTAATTGTACTTATGTCTGGAAACTAGATTTCAAGCCAAGGTTAATCAGAAGAGATAAAAGAAGGTCACAGCATGTGCTGCGGATGTAGGTCAATAGTGGAATACTTGTCTGGCTTTCACAAGATTACAGGACCTGGTTTGAGTCCCAGTACCTGTGTGTGTGGGCGCATACACACACACACACACACACACACACACACACACACACAGAGTCACTACACATACTGTGTAGTAATTAACCGTGCAAGTAATTCAACACTAAGCTCTATTTGTGCATGCAATGGATGTCAGTGCATCTAATTCATAAAATAAACACTACTTGAGAGAAATAGGCAGATATATGCAGAAACAATAGTAAATGACTGGAATATCCCATTTGCATTGGTAAATACATTGTCAAAACACAAACAACAACAAGCAATGCCAGAAGATCAATTCTCTCTTTCATCAAAACCACATCTCTTTCATGTAATATGAGGCATAAAACACTAAGCTTTGAACATTCTGCACAAGTCCTCTACCACTGAGCTACATCCCCAACCTACCAAACCCCTCTTGAGGAAACTGAGTATCCCACATGAACTATCTCAATTTCTTCCAAGGGCAGCACCTCCAAACACCTGCCTACCTCACTCTGGGTTCTACCTCCCAGTACTTCTACACTTCTCTCACTGGGACCAAATGTCTAACAGATGAACACTTCTGCTCACTCCAGTTGTGTCTTAACTATGTCATAACTGTATTATATATAAAGCAGCCCTCAGTCCTCACCCTGCTTTACTTCTCCACAACCTTTCAACTGCTTGTCAGCACCTGCTTATACCTCTCTTCCATCTCTGCAAGCATGTCTCTGCAGACAATGACTTTATTCATTGGATTATAGAAATTAGGCACATGATACAAGCTCAGTAAATATTGAAAGAAAGGGTGACATTTATTTCTCCTTTTCTAACTTTTGTTATACTACTCACCAATACATTGAATAAATTTTAGTAGCAAAACCGCCCATTAGAAATCAATGAGGACTGCATCTAAATGTTGGAAAATTACTTTTATTTTTTTTCTCTTCCTCCTTATTTTTGAGGAGTGCTAGTGTATAAAACTCTGCACAAAAATTAAAGAACTATCCCATATTTATACTCATAAATATGATAGTCATAAATCACATGAGGCTATTGTTTATTTCAAATTTATCTAGTGAAAATAAAAACTTGATAATCTTATTTTATAAGTTTAATTTAGTAAAATATGGTTAGTGGCAACCAAGCTTCAGTTTTCTAAAAAATATAGTGTTTGTATTCCAATTATATATTTTACAATGTCATATTTATATTTCCTTTACTTTTATTGTAATTTAAGATCGACTCTAACAACTGCATGATTTTCATTTTAAACATTTCATTGCTTTATTTCAAATTAAAATGTTTATTTCCTTGAAATATATATGTGTATATTTCAAATAGCCATATATAAATAATGTAATCATTTCCTTATAGAGAAAAATGAAACCTACACTTCTTCATAAAATTTAGAAGTGTGAAGTTAGTTTGGCCACTGTAGTTTAGCTGAACAGAAGCCGCTGTCAACAGGATGCTCCCTGTTGCCACCAGGGGAGAAGCCAGAGAAACAAATACCTTTCCAGCTTTCCTTTCAGCAGAGCAGCCATGTGATCAGATACCACTCACAAGATTGCAACTACATGTTTAGGGGTGTCTGGGAAAAGCTTTCGTGCCCTCGTTAGATAATTCAATACAAGTCAGCAATAAAAAGATTCACAATTGACACACAAGACCCGGGGGAAAAAAACCTCGGAAATATTATGTTGAGGAAATAATTTGAGCAAGAGAGAATACTGTATGATTTAGCTTTTATAAAAACTGAGGACAGGCCACTGGCGTGAGTGAAGGAACTGAGTGTAAAGGACCAGGAATGAATTTTCAGAGGCAGTGACCTGTCCAGTTCAGTAATGTCTTGTTTCAGAGAAAACAGGTTGTTTTGTTGTTTGTCTGATAATTACATTAACGTGTACGTATTACTAACATTCACTGATGGGTATAGTTAAGATATGTTTATTTGGGGGAGAGATGGCTAAAATTAAGGGGCATTTGAAGACTAGTATGGAAACCTAATAAAACAAAAGCTTTTTAAAAATATAATATACATACATGAAGAAGATATACTGAAATCACCAAATAATGGAGGAGTCAGAGTCCCCACTAGCATCTCATTATCAAATAAAACTCCAAGTACTGTAATTGGGTTACAGCTCATTAAGTTGTTAAACCAAAGGGATCTCATGAAAATGTCAAACAACCCAGGCTGTTGACAAAGGCTATAGGTTGCTCTCCACAACTGACAGGAAGACCCATTGGTGAAGACAACACCTACACAAGTAATTGAACACAGAGAAGTCGAGCTGGTGCCTACCTAAAGTCTTCACCCTATATTCTAGCATTTTATTTATTTATTTATTTATTTATTTATTTATTTATTTTGCGCAGGAAGTCACTTTGAATGCAACCCAAAGAGAACAGTATACCCCAAGCCAGCCACAAACCCCTGGATCAACAGTGGTGTCCTTCCTGCCAGATATACTAGTATAACAGGGCCACAAATCTTGTGGGAGCAACTAACATCTGGTTTGACATAAGGCCCCTCTGTGAAATGGAACCCATGCCCAACACTGCTTGCATAATCAAGAACCTCCAAAGCCAAGAAAAAAGCCAGGTTCAGAACTAAGTGCTTTAGTTAGGAGAGATGACAGAGGTTCTGGTTAGTCAACAAAATGATGGACTGGGTATTAGGACTATCTTGTACCTCACTGGTACAAATTGGTATAATTATGCTCTAATTGTATTTTGAGAGAAAAGTTTTATTTTAACAGGAAGGATGATATGTAGGAGGAGCTAAGGTGGGAGGAGTACAGAGAGGAAGAGGAGGAATAAGGAGAGGAGGAGATGAAGTAGAGGAGAAGCTAGGTGATGAGAGAAAGAGGGGGGGACATGGAGGCAGATGTTCACGTGTCTCCACCAGTCAAAGACAGTTTATATATCTAGGTTGGGTATTGGGTTACACTTCTGATTGAACATTACCAAACTTATAAAGCCTTTGATTAACTCTTTTAAAAACATTGTATAAAAGCAAAAAGGAAAAAGGGGCATGGGATAGGTGCTTTCTAGGGAGGGGAAATGGGTAAAGGGGATGGCATCTGAAATGTAAATAAAATACCCCCCCCAAAAAAAGGAACCTGAGACTAGATAGCTCAAGGACCTCAGGTAAAACAAAATATCATTGTTCTAAAACAAAAACAGTGTGGTAATTAAAAGACTCCTAATGACTTTCTGCTATACTCCTAGGTCAGTGCCTTGCTCAGTCATCACCAGAGAATCTTCCACAAGGAACAGATGGAAACAAATATAGAGACCACCCTCAGTCAGACTTTACACAAGGGGTGAGAAACTCTGGAACACTCAGACCTAAAGAGGGTGTCTCCACCAAATCGACCTGCCCAGGGCTAGGGAATGCTGCAGAAGAGGAGGCAGAAACAGTGTAAGAGCCAGAGAGGATGGAGGACACCAGGAGAACAAAGCCCTCTAAATCAACATGATTAAAGCAGATAATGAACTCACAGAGACTGAGGCAGCACGCACAGGGCCTGCACAGGGCCGTAACAGGTCCTTTGTGAATCTATCATGGCCTCCAGTTTGGTGTTTTTATGAGGTTCATGAGTATGCAAATGACTGGGTCTCTGCTTCTTGTGCCTTCTCTCTGGCTCTTTTTCTTACGTTTGTTTGTTTTGTCCAACTTTGATGTGATAACTTTTGTTTTATCGTATCATTTTATATTATAGTCCCTTTGAAGCCTGCTTGTTTTCTGATGAAAGACAGAAAGGAAGTGGATCTGGAAGGGAAGGTGAAGAGGAACTTGGAGAAATAGAGAGAGGGGAAGCCATAGTCAGGATGTATGAGTAAGGAAAATGTGTTCTCAATAAAAGGAAAAATGGATGTTCACTTTACTGAATGCAAATCATCCCATAATTTAAAAAAGAGATGAAAAAAGAAACAGACATGGTTTGAATGCTTTCCAACACTATTTTTGAGACATGATTGCTGGAGCTGTAACAGTCTATGCGGAAGGACAATGAGAGTCCGTGTAACACTGAATCACTGAGCCCTCACTAGAAATCGCTCATATCCATTGTACTATTATGTTAGAAAATTAGACTGTCTGTTTCAACTACTGTAATTCTTTAATGGAAGACATATTCTCTTTGGAGTTTTAAAAATTAGTGCTATAATAATTTCATATTATATGATTTGTTTCTATTTCATACAGTACCAAGGTTCCACAATATCTCCAAGTGGCTTAATTTCATGAAGACCTTGATATAACACATAGTGGAAATTTTTCTTCTTATTGATTAAATATTAGTAACAAAGGAGAAGGTACTTACAGCCACCCATGAGACATGTAAAGAGGAGAATGGATTAAAGTAACAAGGAAATTGTAAACTATAAATATCCAAGCATTTGAATAAGGACTGAATGAGTCTGACAAGTTAGAAATATGGAAATTAAATATATTGAAAGATTTATTGGGCCGGGCGGTGGTGGCGCGCGCCTTAATCCCAGCACTTGAGAGGCAGAGGCAGGTGGATTTCTGAGTTCGAGGCCAGCCTGGTCTACAGAGTGAGTTTCAGGACAGCCAGGGCTACACAGAGAAACCCTGTCTTGAAAAACCAAAAAGAAAGAAAGAGAGAGAGAGAGAGAGAGAGAGAGAGAGAGAGAGAGAGTTATTGGAAGGAACAGAATAGCTCCCCCCAATAGTTCATATTGCTCAGAAAATCATAGATAAATATGCCTTTATAGGAAAGATGTTATGTTATAAAAATCAAGCTGCTAAACAGCATCTAATCAGGAAATTAGATGCTGAGCAAGCTATAGCATGGGGAAACAGCCTGGGGAACTCAAATCATCTGTCTCTGGCACGGGACAAAATCGTCTGTCTCTGGCACGGGACACTGGTTTGTGATAATGATAGACCTTGCTGAGGATAGAGTATTATTCAGACAGCATGCTTCCTAATCACCAATTGCAGTTTAGGAATAACACCCAGGTCCTAGATCAACTCGTGATCTTTCCCTGAGCTGTGACTTCTTGTTCGGTTTCTTGCTGAGACATGCAAAGCTATGATGGATGGATGGTAGGGGTAGGGAATTCTCTATGGAAAGAATGACTTACTACCCCTTTCTCTGATCCAACTGGATAAGAGGAATGAAGAATGGGATGGGTTGATAGAATCCACCTTATGCCTGCAGAGTACAAAACATTGTCTGTGAGTTTCATTTGTCTTATTTCATTAATCTCCACAAGAATATATATATATATATATATATATATATATATATATATATATATAAAACAACTAAATCTAACAAATGCATAAATGGGGACTGAGGGTTGAAATATTTTCCACCATCACACAAATAAATGGCAGTTAGTTCTACCAAAATCTAAATTACTATAATTCATAACTATAATTTCTTGGGGAAAATAATAATAGGTGAAAAATACCAAGATTCTGAAATTCAAAATCATCTCTCCTTCAAATTCTATCAAGAAGCAGAAGATATGTTTTCTGATGGAAAAAAAGTGACCCCAAAAGGAAGGAAACATTTTATACATCCACCGACTGAGAGTCTGGGATTAAAGATTAGTAAGTAGGAGAATATTTCAGGAGGGTGGGAAAGCTGGTACTCGGTCATCAGTCTGAGTTTTAAAGGTTGAAAATCTGAATCTTTACAATTGTCACAGTCTTTTCTGTTCTAGATTATGAGTGAGAATAAATTTATCACATTAAGAAAATCTAAAACCTAACTTCTGTAAAGGGACGAATTCTGTAGGCAACAGAGTTCTTTCAAGGTAGCCAGTTCCTTCTTGCCTTGTTAGTTTTCCAGAATATTTTGCTATCCAATCACAATCCCCTCTACTGAGAAAGGAAGGCGAAGGAGAGAGCTAGCGCTCATGCAGAACCCAGCGTGTGTGTTTGCAAGTGAGGAATGATAAAGAACCAGTAAGGATGGGTTCAGGCCACAGACCAGGGGCAGACTGAGATCTAGATGTCAGCAGCCTGGTGCCAGCTGAGACTAGGAGAGAGAATATGGTCTGTATTTGTCTTTGACTGTGATTGGCTGACAGTCTTTGGTTTGCTTTGGTTTAGGGTGGATCACTCTAATCTTTGCTCTTTTCCTTGTCTCTCTTCATATAGCCAGCCCTCCACCCAGACCCATCTCCATGTCCATATTCCCCTTTATTTATAAGGGCATGTTTTATAAAGTTATATTAGGTTTGGGCTGACTAAAATGATCTTATGTTTTTAAAACATGTCTTTTAATTGACCTAAAAATATGATTATTCATGATCGTCCATGTGATATTTCAGTACATCATGAAGTGCTAAAATCAATGAAAACATGTTTCCTTAGTCACCTATCCTTTATTTGCCATGAGAGTATTCAAAATTATTTCTTCTAAAGTTTTTTGCATATCACATTATTATTATCTATAGCTAACTCACTATGGAATAAGTTATCAGAACTTATTTCTTCTACCAGATGATAACTTAGTCTCCATTGATCAGCCTTTCACTTGTAATGGTGTCATATTATCTTGATCATCTGCAAATCTCATTTCTCAGTACAGTCCCATTCCCAGATACCTGAGGTTGGGAATTCAAAATATTTTGGAGGAGACATAATATACTCTGTAGTGCCAGCCTATGAACAATGTAGGTACATTTTCTGTAATTTCTATTACTGTCTCAAATATTGAGAGTATTTTGTCCTAACAATAGAATAGAATCAGAAACAGCACGGAAAATGTTTCTCTAAAAGAGATAAATGAAATTTTGGTCCTTAAGGTATTTACTTATCTGAAGGTTCCTTTACTTCTTAACTGTAATAGCAGGATTGATATATTACCATATATGCTTATGTCTCTTCCAGTTGAATAGCTCTCAGGAAAACTTGATATTTAACAATGTGGAATTAGTATTTACAATTACCTCACATTATCTTTTATTAAATAATAAGTCCAAAAGAAGATTTAAAGAAACACTGGGGGGATGACTCCAAGCAAGAGACATCACAGATATTTTATGGGGGAGAGAAGGAGACCAGCACAGAAGGAAAACATGAGACAGGCAGAGAAGATACGTGTGGGAGACTGAATATAGCCATAGTACACAATGTACTTAGAACCAGAAAGAGATTTCCAGTGGAGGCTCCTTCTGTGCTTCCTTTGCAACTTCATGACACTGTTTGACTTTTTATTATGCAAGTGCAATCTTGTTAAAAAAAAATTTAAATATAAATATTTAACAAAAATCAAGAAATAGAATTATATAAATGTCATTCAGAGTTATAGAGACAAAAAAAGGAACTAAACGAGGGTGGTAAAAAATTGGTTACCACTGAAAAGTGTAAGGCTTTTACTAGCCTTGGGATGATCGTTTTTTTATAATAAAAATAAGTGACCAACACTAAATCATCAAAAATAGTGGTCCATCAGATTTCTATGAAAATTATATAGTACTAAGAAGTAATTGTGAATCACTTGGGTCTTACTGGGGCCATTTTCACAGAATGCGTGTGTTAACAAGCAGACACCACTATTTTGAGAAAGTGAACATGTTTACTTTTCAACATCATGATGTCACAAGTCCATTCCAAAAACTCTCAGTCCAGTATCTTAATACCAAAGAAAGGTGCCTGCTGGCTGAGTGAGGGTCATGCTTACACCCAAACTGATAGTTGTCTACGTGAGCAGAAATGATCATTCTAAAAGAATTAATCCCTTTAGGCTTATGTTCTAATCTTTTTGCAAGGATAGATTTTCTCTAATACACAGTGGGGCATTCGAGTTCTGATACAGAAATAGCAAAGCAGCAGCAGTGACAGAGAGATGGATGGCCAGAGCCCCACTGTGTGCTATGGCAGCTTCCAGAGCCCTGCTGTGTGCTATGGTAGCTTCCAACCCATGAGTGGATTACCTTGAAGTTACTCAGGGGAAAAGAATCTTTAAGAATAAACACTTTTAGGCAAGGATTTCATTACAAATCTTAGCAATTCATTTCCCTGAATATTTTTAAGTTTCTGTAATAAGATATTACCAATGGATGTTACACATACACAAAAGCTAATCTATGCAATGTATAGAATACCTGTGCATCCAGCGTCCACTTTAAGAGAGGAACATTTCCAGAGCTTTTGTGCCTTTCCTGGTGTTCCGTCCCATACTCCATCTGTGGGAACAGAGCATCATTCACTCTGAAAAAAATCCAGCCTTCTCTGTCAAGATTCAAAGTAACTTTCTTTGCATTTATTCTCTGGATATAAATATACACAGAAAGTCTTTATTTTCATATAAAAGATGATTTATCTAGAGAGATACAGTTCCAACACCAGTTCTACTCCAGTCATACAAACTGTAGAGCTAGACATATTTTAAGTCCGCTGACCTGCTCCTAACTTTAATTTCCAGGATTATTATAAAAGTGAAGTGGGCTAATGGATATAGAACACCACTTATCAATATTATTATAGCTGATTAATAACTGTAACCTTATAATCTCAGAAACAGTGAAGGAAATTTAACTGGATGTTGTAAATTTATTCCTCTGCTAATGTTTGCTTCAAAAATAATTAAACATATTCTAAAAAAGAAATATTTTACTGATTTTTCTGAACATTTTAATAACACAACCCAGTCATCCTAATGCTTTTCTGGGTCTGAACATCAAATTCAAGGCTTCACAGATTCAAAGCAAGTGTTTTGTTCTTAGACTGTACCCAAACCTTTGCATGACTGATTTTTGATCAATTATGCAAATATTGGTTGCCAAGGTAACTAAATGTCCTATCCATTAATGAATTTGAAGTCCTTTAAAAGACTAATTGATGTCTCAGCTAGGGTCACCCTCATATCCTCCCAGGAGCCTCCTCTGTTACAGGTCTCAGGCTTGTCCCAGAGATCCTCCCACCCCAGCTGATTTCCCTTCTTTCTCCCAGCAGTCTCACCTGTAACCTCTGCTCTCCCCATAGCTGACCCCCTCCCCATTCCCCTCTCCCACCCAGTTCCCTCTCTCTTTCCATATGTGATGTCAATTTTATATCCCCTTCTGAGTGAGATTCAAGAATCCTCCCTTGGGCCCTCCTTGTGTCTTAGCTTCTTTGGGTCTGTGGATTGTAGCATGGTTATCTTGTACTTTATGGCTTACTTCCACTTATAAGTGAGTACATATCATGCATATCTTTCTGGGTCTGGGTTCCCTCACTCAGGATGATCTTTTCTAGTTCCATCAATTTCCCTGCAAATTTCATGATGTCCTTGATTTTAATAGCAGAGTAGTATCTCATTATGTAAATGTGCCATATTTTCTCTATTCTTTGGTTGAGGGACATCTGGGTTGTTTCCAGCTTCTGGCTATTAAGAATATAACTGCTATGAACATAGTAGAGCAAGTATCTTTATGGGATAGTGGAGCATCTTTTGGGTATATGCCCAGGGGAAGTATAGCTGGGTCTTCAGGTACAACTACTTCCAATTTTTCTGAGATATCACCAGATTGATTTCCAGAGTGGTTGTACAGGTTTGCCCTCCCTCCAGCAATGGAGAAAGTGTTCCCCTTGCTACACATCCTTGCCAGCATATTCTCACTTGAGTTTTTGACAGTAGCCATTCTGACTGCTATGAATGGAACTTCAGAGTCATTTTGACTTGCATTTCTCTGATAACTGAGGACATTGAACATTTTTAAGTGCCTCTCAGCCAATGGAGATCCCTCTGTTGAGAATTCTGTTTAGCTCTGTATCTCATTTTTCAAACTGGGTTATTTGGTTTGTTTGTGTTTAATCTCTTGAGTTCTTTATAAATTTTGGATATTAGCCCTCTGTCCGATGTAGGGTTGGTGAAGATCCTTTCACAATCTGCACATTGCTGTTTTGTCCTATTAACAGTGTCCTTTGCCTTACAGAAGATTTTCAGTTTCATAAAGTCCTATTTGTTGATTGTTGATCTTAGTGCCTGAGCTGTTGGTGTTCTGTTCAGGAAGTTGTCTCCTGTACCAATTCATTCAAGGCTATTCCCTACTTCCTCTTCTATTAGATTCAGTGTATCTGCTTCTATGTTTAGGTTTTTGATGCACCTGGACTTGAGTTTTGTGCAGGATAATAAATATCAATCTATTTACGTTCTTCTACATGCAAACATCCAGTTAGACCAGTACCATTTGTTGAAGATACTTTCTTTT
>JANHMN010000016.1:13395674-13409822 GCA_030674055.1 Rhabdomys pumilio
GCCGTGGACTGGCACAACAAATGGTCTGACAGATTTGAAGTTCTAAGTATCTATTTTTAGCCATGATGGTTCTTTACATTTCTCTCCAACAAAGAAGACTATTTATTGAGCTGAAGCTTGCTCTCATAATAGCATTCGAGCTTAGAGAGCAAGAGGCTTTGTCAGGTTAGACAGTGAGGTGAGATGAATAATTTAGACTGTAGGAGTAATATATCCAGAGAAGAAATTTAAGGAGGGATTTAGATAATGCAGGCAATTAATTAAATACATTAGGGCACCTGACTCAACAATGGCTGATTTAAATATGTCCTTTAAATAGAAGAGATCACTAATCTTGATTACAATAACGGGCAACAGAGAACACACTTTCACTTGTGTAATAAAGAAACACTGAATTGTTTTATGCATTTTAAAACCTCTTAAAGTCTTTTTATGAGGTTAGCATTCATAGAAGATCACACTGACTGGTTAACAGAGAAAAAGGTCAAGCATGGGTTTATATTTAATGCCAAGGAAATAAAATATATTTTAGATGCTTGTTTTTAATTAAACAAAAATTTGAACTTAAAAACAATTTTCTGATAATTCTTGTAAGCATAATAATGGAAATTGTTTTTAAAACTGTCATAGCAATTATGACAAGGGTACTATTTCATAAAACATTGTACTGAAAAATCACACATTTTTGTTTCTGCTAGTTCACAAAAGACAGCAGCAATATCCTCATTTGTAGCTGGAAAGTTACCACTCTAATTAACTAAGTAAAGTTACTTATCTAATTGCTAAGTAATCAATCATCAAAGTTTGCCTTCAGACAAGTTTTAACCCCAGTTCTTCTAAGAGGCAGAGGCAGCCAGATCTCAATACTAATTTTGTCTAT
This sequence comes from Rhabdomys pumilio, assembly GCA_030674055.1. Classification (NCBI taxonomy): domain Eukaryota; kingdom Metazoa; phylum Chordata; class Mammalia; order Rodentia; family Muridae; genus Rhabdomys; species Rhabdomys pumilio. The sequence goes on from JANHMN010000016.1 coordinate 13,396,555, forward strand.
ATCATGACTTCCAGGCCAGTCATGGCTACATAGTAAGGTCTTGCCTTAATAAGAAGAAAACAGAAACCAGTCTTCTTGTTTCTTTTGTTTCTTCTTGGAGATTGTCTCCACTGACACAGGAAAGGTGGACTTCTTAGTTAAGGAATTTAAAAATAGTAAGTTATGCTGTGTTCTTGAATGCTAGTCTCTCTGTTCCTGCCTCTCTTGTCCCTCCCCTTCTCTCCCTTCCTCCACTCCTCCTTTCCTTACTAACTTAAGTTTGTTTACTTGCTTGTTTGTTTTGAACCTATGCCATACTATGCTACCTTGAACCCAGTCTCTCGTGCCTCAGCCTCCCAAGTGTTGGTACATATGTGGGTACTCCCAAAACAGCCTTGAATGTTGTTTTTTGAGCAAAGGGTTTCATTAGGAATATAGTTTTATGGAGATTTTGAAAATGTTATTAATACTTTATGCACTCTAAGGATTGTTCTTCATTTTTATGTCAAAATTTCACTTTCAAAACCATGCAGTCTTGCTTTCCTTTGCTTTAAATATACTAGGCTGTACATTGCACAATTAAACAATTAAATTAGGATTCAAGCACTTTGTAGATGCTTCAAAAGGGAAAGGAATCTGGCATTAACTAGGTACAAGACCAGAGATGAAGAAAATAAAAGAGCGAGAGGCATGGTCTCCGAGAATGGTCATAGGCATCGCTGCCACAGGCAGATGGAATGAAACACTGAGAGATGCCTGTCTGCTTGACTCGAAGAGCCCCTAGGTCATGTAACTTCCTACAGAGTCCTGCCACTGACAGTTTCTGCAGGAAAACTTTGTAAAACTGGTTTGAGCAGAGCTGACAGGCACAGGGGGATATTAGAACAATCATCTTTTGTTTTGCTTTCCTAGAAACTGGTTCCCTTTCTGTTGCTCATGTTCCTTTGAGGGAAGAGTTTAATCACAATGAACAACAGCTACGATGTGTAATTATTGGAACCAAGAATCCAGGCCTCCAGGGGACTAGACTCTGAGTATCGAACTGTGCTGCTGCTGCCTAAAAATCCTTGAATTCTCCTTGACTAGGAATAGAATTGGCATCCACATTGAGTATAGATGTAGGCAAAGGGAATAAATTAAGACACTAGTTTCAAAGGTCCAGTAGTTTTAAATTCTGCCAGTATATTAGAACCATTGCCAGGGATGGAAGAAGAAAAAAAGAAAACCCAGAAAAATCACATCATGGTCTGATCCTTATGTCAAAACAATTAACGAGAATCCCTGGGGGTGGAAGTTGAGCTTCAGTACCTATAAAAAGCTCCCTCAGTGATGTTAATATGCAGCAAGAGTTGAGATATGCATGATGGGAGGTACACAGAGGTGAAAGAGTCAAGCATCCACCTCATGGTGTAGGTAGTGGAGGAACCTGTGGGTAGTTCTGCACTGTAAGTCTTCCTGGCTTGTTAGTGGCCCTGGGGCAGGGAGAACCTGGAAGACACTGGTTATTGGTAGATACTGGAAAGCAGTGAGGAGGGCTGGAGACAGCACCAAATGTTCATGCTGTTTTGTTTGGGTGGATCTAAATCCTTGTGTTTGTGGCTGAGAAGTGACACCTACACCCCTTCTCCAACACTCAGCATGTGTGTAGTCACTTACAACATACCAGAATCTATTATTTTGTTTTGTCCATTGCATTGATTTGAGTCCATAGGATAGGAGTTAAAAACTAAGCCACCTTCTTGATAAATAACCACACTACTTAGGTGGTTAAAGACAAAAGATCCCATTGGATAGAAATTTGGAATTTTAGAACTGAACCATGGGTATGCCCATGGATATGAGTTGATACAACCCTATGTTTTAAACTGTATCTCATTAGACATGTTAAAGGTGGGGGCTGTTTCTCATGTTTCATTGTTTCTCTTGTGACCAGAGTTGGTGCAAAAGTATTGAATGTCCAACTCATGGTTAAATAAAACATAAATAAACAGAGTTTCAGAGCCAATATATTACTCAAAACTAGGGAAAAAACTAGAAAACTGCAGATATGCATGAAAATGAAAGAAAATGTTAATTATATATATTAGACTTGAATACTGTGAAACCAAAACAAGAATACACCTTGCAGGTTAGTGGGAGAGCAAAACTGAAACAATACACCCTGCAGGTTAAGAGTTCTCTTTGAAGTTAAGACATTCAAGAATATGTTCCTGACTAACCTGTGTGAAAACCTCGCAAGTTAAAGTTTCCACTTGTAATTAAGGATAAGCTCCTGTTTCTTAGATCTGATGCAAACTGCAAAGCAGGTTTTCAACCTACACTAAACTTGTGAGCCCATTCCCATGATGTCATCCTTACCCTTGACCTTCCCTTCCACCGTATCATCCTAATAACAGGTAACAGCCGACTCTTTGCCCAGGTAACACCTATCTCCCTATAAAAGAGACTTCAAGAGGCTGGTAGGGGCTACTCTCTCTAATCCTTACTTAGGGTGAGACAGCCAGCTGGTCAGTCATGGTGCATCCCAAAATACAGCTTGTTTTAATGGGACAATCATGGATTTGTTCTTTTCTCCTCAAAATTCTCAAGTATAACATATTTCTGCACTCTCAAAAATTACAACTCCATTTTACTTCAGTTAACATTTTGATGTGCTCAGTGGGGAAGGCATTGTATTCAGTGCTGTAGAGATTAGCAGAGTTTGGGTCTGCGCTGAGACTCTGGTTTCAAATAGTAATGGGTGTAGTTTCTGCTTACATTTTAGCTGCATGAACTAATTATTTATGCCCCTTATGTATACCTTCTCTGAAAAAACAGAATAGTAAACTGCCTGATTGGGAAAATGCTGATATGTATAATCTTCACTTTTCTCTGAATATTTTAGGTGTAAATTACTAGAGTAGAAGGCCCAATTGTTCTGGGTTCTGTGTGCACCAGGTCATGTGTTAGCAGAGGCAGAGGATACGAAGACAGTTGGTAGTTGGATTCCACAAAGATGAGTAAGATACTGTGTCTACAAGGCGTTGCTGTTGAACAGCAAGGAGACAGGTGTATGTGTACTAAGTCATTTAAATACAGATGGGATGAATTTAGAATTACAGTGATTGAACAAAAGGCCCAAAATACAGAAATGGGAATGACTTTCTCTGTATACAGAAATGTGAAACAAATAGCTTTGGGAAGGTTTCAGGGATCTGATGCCCTCTCTTGCTCCCCCTAAGGCATAGGCATGCGCACATGGCAGAAGCACACAGATGTACACAACACACACACACACACACACACACACACACACACTTAAGAAAAAGTAGAAAATAGTAAAGGGTTAAAAACAGGAAGAGGAGGAGAAAATAATATACAAATAAGCCTACAAGCTTTAAATAATAACTGTCTGGCTCTTTGTAGAAAATTGTCCCGCCAATAGCTTACTGTTTCCTCTTTCAGATCACTTTGATTTAAAACTACCACATTATAATAATGAGGAAAAAGTCTTTATGGATGGAATTTTAAAACATAATATAAGCAGTTTTGAACAGAAAGATGCCATCCTTCTGAGTTTTTGCTTTCCATCTCTCTGCTGAGATAAATTCTCTACCAAGATTGAAAATTACTGCACGGTAATTGATTCAAGATACAGTTCTGTAAGATCAAAACATCACACAGGCATTTAAACTCATACAACTGTCTAGTATTTCTAGGAATTTCCATCTGTCTTGGCCACTTCTGTCCTGTTATGTTGTCAGCCTAATTCCCATGGGAATCCAGGATCCCTTCAGGTCCGCAGGCAGCAAATTTCCTAAGCCACCGTCCTGTTCTTCGCCACAGGCCTCTGTTACAATAGGATATCTGACTCCAGGAGTCCGTCTAGATTCTCGTTAGGCGCTTTTCAAAGAAAGTGAGTTGCCTGGAGTAAGATCTTTAGGACTGTGAGGTCATCAGAAAGGGAAAGAAATTGAGCTAGCTTTTTTGGGTGCTTCCTTCTACAAACAAACTTTCCCTTCATTCTTTGGGATTAAGGGCATGTCTGTTTTCCAGCCAGAGGAATTAGAGGCATGCCTGTGTTCTAGCCAGAGTAGCCATGTTGTTGGATTAAAGTCCCTCTACAGGTCTGAGTGTAACTACAGGAAGATGTAGATCTGTGTAATTGAGGAGGAGATAGAAAGGACATTGTTTATTGAATCCTAGAGTCTATGGCTGGTGGTAGTTTACCTGTGGGCTCTTTTAGAGGAAAGGAAGGCTAGTTTCTTTCTGACTCTAATTGGGTTTGTTGAGATTCAAACATGAATGGTAAAGTAAGAGTCTGTGAACTTCTCAAGGAAAAGCTAGTGAGGCGGGCATATAAGGCATAGTAGTTAATATTATTAATTATTATATCATTATTATTAATCTTTGGTTGTAAGAGGCCAGGGGCAATTCTGAATATGGCATAGACGTGGCAGTTTGAATCTAAGGACCTAGTGCTTTAACTCTAATTTTGGGGAGAAATTTGTCTTGATGTAGACTTCCCTACTCTCCTCCTTCCACGCGGGGTCATTTAAAGTCACAAGCATCATAACATGTCACCATCCTTTCAAAAAAGAAATGGTAAAGGGGAAATGTTTGCATAGCAACACAACTTTGATACAAAGTTGGTTTAATCATCCTTTAAAGGACCAAAGGAAGATGAGAGCCCCAGAACAGCGTTTTGGGAAAAGTCTACTATACTGCTGCTAGTTCTCGTTTCCTCTTCTTTGCTCCTCAATTTTCACTCCCTACCCTTGATCTTCCTCTCTCCCAAACTCTCCAATATCTCAGCTGCACCTTTTCCTCATTGGTATCACTTTCGTGAGGACTTAAGCCATCTCCTGGTGTTCGTAAATAAAAATCCGTAGGGCATGCTGAGGAGAGAATATTCAGGGAAAAGTGACACCACCACGGGATTTACGAACCAGAAAGCAGAGGTTTTCTTGCTTTCTCCTATATTCCTGAATGTGAAACAGGCCTAGAACGCACAGGTGCTCAATAAATAGCGATTGAATAAATAAACACAGGCAAGGAATATTTTTTAAGTCATCCCCTGTCCCCAAAGCTGAAGAGACCGTCATCAGTTTCACTTCTGAGTAAATAATTAATAATTTAAATTCTTTATTCTTTAATCTATCCTTACAAACACCAAACCAAACAAAAATACAAAAGTATTTGGAAAAAAATAAAGCAACCTAAGAGAAAGAGTGGGATTAAAATCGAACCTGATCTTTGGTGCAGACAGAATATCAGCCTAAAGAAGCCTTGGCTCTGCTCTGTGGTTTCGAACCAGCGCCACAGAGGAGCATCCATAGTCTGTCGCCGCCCCCTGCTGGTCTCCTGCGGTCAGACTTGCTAGGATTTAGGCACGCCGCGCAGAGTTGATGACGTCACCTCGGCGCCTGGCCAGAGGCCGGAAGTCAGTCATTACTTCCGCCCTCCTGTCTCTCCTGGGCGTCTAGAGGCGGAAGTAAAAGGAGTCTACCGCGAGCTTTGGTATGGAAGGGAACGCGCATACAATGTTGGGTTGGGGAGCCGCTGGGCGTTTGTAAGCGGGTTGCAGATCTCTGCTAGACAGTGCAATGCTAAAGGCCATTGCAGAATTGAGGGAAGGAGAGGCTTCGATGTGGAATTACGGCGGTTTTGAGTTTAGACTCATCAAGTTCTACACTTCACACAGCTAGGGAGCTCGGCATTGTGTCTGCATTGTAACTTCAGGGACAGTGCCCGCCCCTTAGGTTGTTGTATATATATAGGGCTTTATGAAATAATGTATGTGAAACACTGGGTTCTGGTGTTAAAGTGCGATTGTGATTCCGCCACCTTTCCTCCATGCATGGAGGATGGTCTTTTGTTGCCGTTTTCTTTTCATTATGACTGAGAAATGTTTAATTAGCGAGAGGTCGTGCATCTCACAAAAATGATGTGGAGGTGTCTAGCCCGGATCTCTTTATTCTCAACTACACTGGCGATATTTTTGTTTTTTCTTTTCGGTTTTGGAAGTGTGGTGCTAGAAACGTCTGGTCCTTACCCTTTTATGAAGATATCCAAAGTCTCTCATCTTAACGACAAATCCGATGTTGAAATGTAGTTCTAAAAAAAACAAACAAAAAACCTCTCCGCTTAAATGCTGTGTCAGAAATCAGCTGATACCCCAAAGCCACTGATTAACAGTTTTCTTTAAAAGTCTGTTAGCTTCCCAACCGTGGGACAGAACAGAACACAAGTCTTCCTCCTTGAACCTCATTCATTACAATCACCCAGATTTTTATGATATTCACTAAATTTAACATTCCTTTAGAAAGTAGTTTATTTTTAAGAGGAAGATTGAAGCCAATTCGATATTTACCTTTGTTTTTAAAATTGCATTAAGCTGAAATTTGTTTTTAAAAGAAGATTGTGTTTATACAAGGCCTTACAATACAGCTAGGATTCAAGAAAATGACCCTTTCTGAAAGAAAAGGCAGTTTAACAAGGTAAATGAAACTTAAAAAAAAAATGTATTGTGTATAGGTGTGCACACTCACTGGTGAGTTTGATATAACAGCAGCAAGTACTGTTAGGCAAAGGCACTACCAAGAAGGTGACAGGAGTATGAGAATTATGAGGAAACATAATAGGACATGTTTCTAATGCAGAATTTAGAGTCATATAAAAGTTATATATGTATATGCATGTGTGTGACATGAAAGCACAAGAGACTTTGAGACGATATATAAATACACACATATATATATATATTATTTATTATGTCAATTAAAAATAATGAAAAGACAGCAAGGACACTGAGATGAAAATGGGCAAGGATGTTCAGAACAAGATTGCTTTGTTACTGTTTTGAGTGAAGTTGAGTTGGTAAGGAGAGAAAAGAACCCTCATGGGTGCTTATCACAGATGATGTAATCAGAGGAGGGCTGTTATATTTGGGGGCTGCATAGATGCCCAGTTCAGTTCAGTTCAGTTCATTAAAGGAGGACATGGCTGTTCCTGGGTTTGGTGGAGAAGAAGGGTGATTGTAGATATGAGGGAGAAAACAGCCAGAGGCATCTGGAAGAATCTAGAGTGGATATGGGGGGCAGACTGAGCTGGGTGGGCCATGTGAGGAGAGAGGAGGGGACAGGAAGAGAGGGGAACTTTGAGCAGTAGCCAAAAGGTTAAAAGGACCAAAAGGGCCGGTGTTGCCAAAATGGCTAGATTATGGAAGAGCACCTCTTCCATATATAATCTAGCTATTTTGGGAAGAGGGCAGCCCAGGCTCTGGGCTGGAGAGTTCAGGGGTGGGATGTGCTAGCCAGGAGGACCCTGTAACAATAAAGGACTGAGAGATTACGAGACAACCTGGCAGCCAGGTCAGCTTTGATATTTTTCATGAACATTATAGCTAGTGTTCTTGGCAAACTCTTGTCTCAGGTTTAAGACCTAACAACTTTGAATTAGAAAATTAATTCCTCCTTCTCCTTTCTGGTGTTTGGGATTGAATTCAAGTTCTCATGCAAGCTAAGGATATATGCTGTATCACTGATCTACCTCTGAATTACACTCCATCCCCTCAACTGTATCACTGTGAAGATGGAAATGAGTTCACAATTATTGCATTGCACTCAGAGAAACAGTTTGGTAAACTGAGTTAGAGATTGATGTTGACAGCTCTTGTCCAAAGGTGTGTGTGTGTGTGTGTGTGTATGGTGTGTAATCAATGTGATCCATTTAAATGGTATTATAAATCCAAAAAAGACATTAAAGATGCAAAGATGCAAATTAGCCAATCTGAAGTGTTGTTTTTCAGAACTACATTTAAAGTTTGAGATTAAGGTAGACAGAAGCAAAGAAATCTAGTGTCTGTGGGCGGGGTCAGTACAGAAATCTAGCAAGGTGAAAGGCAAATGGTATTGAAAGTGCCACTTATTAGGAACAAACCAAAGATGCCAGAGACCAAAGAAACCAGAGAAGAGAAGAGATGGAGAGGAGAACTGATTCAGAGTCAGAACAGGGGCACAGTGAACTAAAAGAACAATACAAGGGCAGAGCAGCTTGGGGCAGCAATAGTGCTGTTCTGTTTCTCTGTAAGTCGGTAGAGGAAGAGCCCTGAGACCACAGGGATCCAAGGCTCCTCGTATTTAAAGAATCATAATACTGTCATTGGATATTTAACATATGCATTCACATGATATTATATGTTAACATTATATGTTATTTTACACAGCATTTTAAAAACTTTGGGCTATCCGATGATTATGGCATCAAGAAACATCTGGTGTATAAGAAGGAATGTTCTCTTTGATTTAAGAGGTTGGATGCTCCAATATTCAGCAGAAATTTTCCTCAGGTCGATTTCATTCAGGCCATTTAGTGTGGAATGCAACAGTAAAGACAAGGAGTCTCTGGAGAATGAGGACCTACTGAACAACCTGCTCACCATGGGAGTTGATATTGACAAGGCAAGGAGGCGACAGCCTGGAGTTTTTAACAGGGCTGTTACGAATGAGCAGGAGCTGAAGATATTCCTTCTCTCCAAAGGAGCTAGTGACAAAGTGATTGGTAGCATCATATCAAGATATCCACGAGCAATAACCCGCACTCCTGAAAGTCTTTCAAAACGGTGGGATCTGTGGAGAAAGATTATGGCATCAGACCTTGACATTGTAAATATTTTGGAGCGTTCTCCTGAATCCTTTTTTCGGTCTAATAACAACGTAAACTTAGAGAATAACATAAAGTTCCTCTGCTCTGTTGGACTGACTCATAAATGCCTCTGCCGACTGCTGACCAATGCTCCCAGAACCTTCTCCAACAGTCTGAATTTGAATAAACAAATGGTTGAATTTTTGCAGGAGACCAGCATATCCTTAGGTCACAAGGATCCCACAGATTTTGTCAAAAAGATAATTTCTAAAAATCCTTCCATCTTAATTCAGAGTACCAAACGCGTGAAAACTAACATTGAATTTTTACAGTCAACTTTTAACTTAAACAAAGAGGACCTGCTGCTTCTGATATGTGGTTCAGGAGCTAGAATGTTAGACCTTTCCAATGACTGTACCAAAAAAAACTACACAAACATCAAAAAGAGGCTGCTTTCTCTTGGATGCACTGAGGAGGAGATACAGAGGTTTGTCCTAGGCTATCTGAATATGATCTTTTTGTCAGAGAAAAAGTTTAATGATAAAATAGACTGCCTTATAGAAGAAAAAATCAGTATGTCACAAATAATTGAAAATCCGAGGGTGTTAGACTCCAGCATAAATACTTTAAGAACTCGCATCAGAGAGTTGTCACATGCTGGGTATGATTTGAGCACATCCAGCATTGCTCTGCTGTCCTGGAGTCAGAGAAGATATGAAGCTAAACTGAAGAGATTGAGTGGATAGGACAGTGTGGGAGGAGTCACAGGAAAGCAGACTCATGTGTGGCTCTAACTGGACTTTTCAAACAGGAAAGTTTTTTTTTAAATAATTTTTTTATTTTAATTTTTTTAAATAAATAAAAATATTTAAGATTTCATTTATTTGTGTGTGTGTCTGTGTCTGTGTATGTGTGTTTGTGCTCATATGTGTGGATGCTGAGGAACATGTGGAGATTGAGGAGAGTTGTTAGAAGTTGGATGTCCTTCTGCTGAGTGGGTTCCAGGGACAAACTTAATCATCAGGCTTGGAAGCAAAGTGTTTTTATCCACTGAGCCTTTTGCTGGACCAAGAGTTTTCATTTTCTCACCACAGACATGTGTATAATGATTCTCTGAATACTTATAGGACATAAGAATTCTCAGTATGCTCAAATACAGTCCTTGTAGCTAAGTTTAAGTTGACGTAACAGTCCATTAGGTAGTGTAAGCTTTAGCTGTTGTAGTAGCAGTTCCTGAATTCTACAGTAGAACAGTGTGTAGAAAGATTTTACAAAATGTGGTTTTGTAGTCTCTGTTTATATTTTAACAGTCAACGTATTTGGGTGGGAGATACAGCTTTCTCAGCATGTGGAAGGCCCTGGGTCAGATGCCCAGCACAGGAATATTGATGATTTTATATGTGTGAGTTCTGTCTCTTCTTGTTTTCAATCCCAAGATTTTTTTTATTTCAATATAGCTAGTCAGTTGTAGTTAAATTTCAAAGTGCAACGCCAGTAAACAGTAAATCGTGAGTTTCCATTGTTTTACACTTTACATTTGAGTAATTAGTGTTCTCCCTGACAGTTAACTATGAGTTGGTATATTCTGATTTTTTTATATAGGGGTAACTTAAAGTATTGACCACCCAAAGATGTTAATATATTAGTTGCTAGAAGCATGAAAATTTGGTACTTTGGCACATTGGTATTAAATTTAAATGTGGCTAAGAATCTCAGCACTTGGAAGACTGAGGCAGGAGTATTGTGAATTTGAGAGCAGCCTGGTTAACAGTCTTGAGACTGTCTCAGAAACGCTTACTTTAAAAGTCCTGGGGAGATTATCCTGTCTTATTTGGGTGCACTGCTACAATCATACAGTCATTACAAATGGAAGAAGGAAGTAGAAGACGTGAGGGACGCCATGTAAGAGAGACTTGTCTGCTATTTGTGGCTTTCATGAAGGAAGAGCCACAGGCAAAGGATGGAGGTGGCCTACACAAAGTGGAAAGGGCACAGCAGCATTCTCCCATTAGCCCAGGAAGACCAGTATCCAACCTCTGCCCTGTAGCCCTGCAAGAAAACATTGTGTTCTCTGAAGATTGTACCTGGGCTAGCAGAGGTTTTCATTTTCATAGTGAGGAACTTTTAGCGCATCACTAAGATCGCTGGTTGGAATTTACCAAGCAAGGATTGCAGGCCTGCTTTGCCCTCCCTAGTCCAGGAGGTATACAGACAGACTTTGCCCCTTCTGTCCCTAGAAAACACAGGCTCTCATGAGGACCTTGACCTTGTGCTGAACCAGTGTTTCTTCAGGTAGCAAAGCTTGTGGGATCATGTGTGTGGGACAGTGGGCTGTGAGAGGTAGCTGGGTACCTGGTTGAATAGGCCTTGAACCTCAGAGACCCTCCAGGGACTGGAGGAGTTAGGCCTTGCTCCTGGGCCCCTGGTTCCTTTCTCATAGCTACAGCCCCTTTCCACAGAGAGGTTTGTGGCCATGTAGCACAGGTAGAGGGTGTGACACAGGCCACAGAGCCTCAAGATGTCTCCATATTCATGAGATACCTAAAGGCCAGAGGGCGTAGCCAATTAAACATTCCTTCCCAGAACCGCCTCATTGCAAAAGGTATTTAACCTCAGGCCTGCCTTAAGAATACAGGGTATAGCTTCATCCATTTTCTGCCATGACGATAAATATCTTAAAACCATAATTTAAGACCTGGACTACCTCTCTTCCTTGCGGTCTGCCATGGGGAACCATGGAGAAGGTCTTCAACTATTGAGCCACCTTCTTACCTCTTGACAATGACGTCTCTACGTCCAGCCATGGAGACCCAGCCAAGTGAGTTGCCTCAACCAAGAGCCCTCTCCCTGCAGGACACCACAGGAGCTTTTCCCTCTCCCCCCTTCAGCTGTGGATCGATCCAGCCCACGTCTGGATCCTTCTGTGGCCTCTCAGCAGAGCCTGAGAGCCCAATAGTCTGAGACCAGTCAGTTCTTGGCCAGCCGGGGGAATCCCCAAATCAAGAGCTCCAGTCCCCAAGGGGTCTCAGACTGTGTTCCCTCACCCCTGGAGGGGAGCCCTGCGGCTTCTTACAGCCCATCTGACCAGCGCAGCATGGAGTGAACACAGTCAAAATCCCTCTGCCTCTCTGAGCCACAGCTCCAGGCCCCTAGAGGGAACAGATAGGAAACCCACAATTCAACCCACTTGACCCATGCCCACCAAGCACACTACAGCCCAACAGGATCCCAGTACTCTCAGTTCTTTTCCTATGGGTAGAGTATGAGCCCTACTTGGAGACATTACCCTCTTTTTGCTTCCCTGTTGGGTCACGTTACCATGTGAATATTAACCCTAACTGAATCATGCACTTAGGACTACCGCAGCCTGCTTGGAACACTGCATGTGACTGTATCTCAGACCTGCTCAGCATCTTCCAAGTGCCTGCTGTTTTGATGGAAGCCCTATGCCTACACTTCACATGAGCACGGCATATGTGGTTTCAGCTTATCAGTCGCGTGTCATGTGATAAACTTTGCTGAATTTAAAGTCCAGCTTAGTGTGTGAGTCCCTGGGAACAAAGTTAATTATAGAAATTATGGATCACTGATAAAATATAGACTGATAAAACACTAAAATTATGTCCTAGTCACCCCGTGATTACTTGTGTATAGAACTTGATGAGCTGTAGGGAGAACTGTAGACAGCAGTTTGGCCATACATGTTTCTAAAGGCAGATAACCACAAGTCTGGTGGGTGATTCAAGCTGAAGAACATTTCATAGAGATGAAGAGGATTTCAGTGGGTTATTTTATCTGTGGGTTCTGTTTGCCTCAAGCTGGAGGAAGGGAAATCAATATTTTTCTTTAGTATACTACTTTTCTTTAGTTTAATAGCTACTTGTTGCTTTTTGAGCAAATACCATTTCTTTAATTAATTTATTTAATTTATGTATAAGTACATTATCTTCAGGTATGCTTGGACGCCACAAGAGGGCATCAGATCACATTACTGATGGTCATGAGCCACCATGTGGTTACTGGGTATTTAACTCTGAACCTCTGGACAAGCAGCCAGTGCTCTTACCTTCTGAGCCATCTCTCCCACCCCCAAATACGATTTCTTCATTGGACAGTTCATTTAAATGTTATAATTTAGAATGCTTTTTTATGGGGCTGGTGAGATGACTCAGTGGTTAAGAGCACTGAATGCTCTTCAGGAGGTCATGAGTTCAAATCCCAGCAACCACATGGTGGCTCACAACCATCCATAATTAGATCTGATGCCTTCATATGGGTGTCTGAAGACAGCTACAGTGTACTTTGGGTAGGAAGGAGTTCGGCTGGAACAAGAGGGAGAAGGGAAGGGAGGTGAAGAATGCTTTTTTACATTTTTTTTAACCTCACCTTTAAAATACCCACTTGTTATGCCATCTTAATGCTTCAAAATACACACCATTATCTTCTAGATATGACAAGGAAGCTATGCCCATGAAATCTCAATAATATGGCTGCCTAAACAAGACCCAAACAATGACAAAGCTCATTGACATGCCAGAATGGATGGGGGAGGGGATCTCATGGGGCCCCACTGACTGAGCAAGAGCTACAGGCCGTTACTTACTGCTGAGAGAGAGGGAGAGAGAGAGAGAGAGAGAGAGAGAGAGAGAGAGAGAGAGAGAGAG
>JANHMN010000016.1:13409832-13422514 GCA_030674055.1 Rhabdomys pumilio
GAGAGAGAGAGAGAGAGAGAGAGAGAGAGAGAGAGAGAGAGAGAGAGAATTAGTGTTCCCCAGGGATAAGCCCCTAAATGGTCATTCAATGACAAGAGGCCAGCTCTAAAAACATACATGCAAGCAACACTAAACAGACTCAGTATGTTGTAGTAATGGATTATTCACATGCATATGTAACAGTAGTAGTTAGAGAAAAGGAGGACATGAATTTTAGAGGGAGTGTGCATGGGAGAAACTGGAGAGAGGAGAGAAGGAGAGATAATGTCAGTGTATTTTGATTAAATATGAAATTTTTAGAAGTACATAGCACTGTCTTAGTATTTATTTGGGTACAATTTTCAGATTGTCCATGCTTATATAACTTGGATATCTAAAACTCTATGGCATTTATTGTGTGCCTGTATACAAAAGCAAACATGGACTGATGTGTTTCTTGAATCATTGCAGGTAATCTGATCCTTTATTAACCTTTCCCTCCTTTGAAGAGGTTCTATTAAAAAAAAAAGATTGCAGTTGTTACATATGAAGTGAAAGAATCAAATTTTATTTTTAAAATAAGTTATTTATAAAGTAGACCCATTATAAGTCAATTTTGATCTTTATATTATTCTGTAGACATAAAAAGTAACAAGTTCTTGCACATCTGGGTTATTCCATGCCACTTTTGACAGTGGTTTGATGACTGTCATATTTAACTATGAGCGGTGAGTGAACAACCCTAGACAGGAGGATTGACGTGTGAGGGAAAATGACCGAGTTGGAACTAGGAGTGAAGTATCTGCCTTGCAAAGCATCACATGCTCAACACATGGCCTTCAAGAGACGGAGTTGCTGCGGTTGAACTGTGCCGTGTCTCCACGGTCTACTCCATACTCTTATTGAGTTGAACTTTGGTTTACACTCTCCCGACAAGTGAAGGTTTGTCAGTGGAGTGGAATAGAATAGTCATTCACCTAGAAGGCTGCATCCGCTCTCTAAGATGGAATTGACAGCTACTTAGGTGAATGTTGCTATGTGTCCACAGGCTCCTTTAGTTTCTTCCTCGAGTCATCTAGCAACGGATGACTTAGTGACAGCTTGATCAACTATGACCCTTGAAATCCCTTGACACATATCCCCACTTTCCTTTCCCAGTCTGATACAGATGCCCTCTGACATATAGTTGAGTTATTCCACCCCCCAAAAAATGATATAGTAAGTTGAAAATCCAAATAATTGACCTAACCTAGTGGACCCATGGCTTTATAGTGTGTGAAGCTGAGTGATCACATGGCTGACTAGGATCTGGGGATGCTGATGCTGCCGAGTATCCCATAGCACGCATTGTTAGCCTGGGAATAGATCAAGATTCAGACTTCAGGGCCTGGTTTCTGCTGAATGTGTATCACTTTTGTATCGTCATAAGCTTGAAAATCACAAGTCACACCACTGTACCTTGGGGGTCATTTTTTTGGTGTTTTTTTTTTTGTTTGTTTGTTTGTTTTGTTTTGTTTTGTTTTTCCTTTTTTTGGGGGGGGTATTATATTTACGTTTCAGATTTTATCCCCTTACCCCACTTCCTCCCACCACCCAGAAACCTCCTATCCCACCCCCCCTCTCCTCATGCTTATATGAGGCTGTGCCCCCACCTACTCCCCTGCCCCCACTACCCCCTCCCCACCCTCACATTCCCCCCACTCCGTGTTCGTTTTTCATGGGACCAAGAATCTCCTCTCCCACCTATGCCCTACAAGGCCATCCTCCCCTACATATACAACTGGAGCCATGGGTCCCTCCCTATGTGCTCCCAGGCTGGTGGTTTAGACCCTGGGGACCTATGGTTGGTTGGTATTGTTGCTTTCCTCATAGGGTCACAAACCCTTTCTGCTCCTTCAGTCTTCTCTCTAACTTCCCCATTGGGAAACCTTTGATCATATCAGTGGTTAGCTGTGAGCATCGTCCTCTGAATGTGTCAGTCTCTGGCAGACCTCTAAGGAGACAGCTATATCATGTTCTTGACAGCATGCACTTCCAGTCATTCACATCAGTGTCTAGCTTAGGTGACTGTACATGGGATGGATACCCAGGTGGAATGGTCTCCAGATGGCCCCTAATTCAGTTTCTGTCCCACGTTTTGTTTCCATATTTGCTCCCTTGAGTATTTTTGTTACTCGTTCTAAGTAGAACTGAGGCATCCCCACTTGGTCTTCCTTCTTCATGAGCTTCATCTGGTCTGTGAGTTGAGTCTTCGCTATTCCAAGCTTTTGGACTAGCATCCACTTATCAGTGAGTAAATACCATGTGTGTTCTTTTGTGATTGGGTTAACTCACTCAGGATGATAATTTCTAGTTCCATCCATTTACCTAAGAATTTCTTGAATTCATTATTTTTAATAGCTGAGTAACACTCCATTGTGTAAATGTACCACATTTTTTGTATCCATTCCTCTGTTGAGGGACATCTTGGTTCTTTCCAGCTTCTGGCTATTATAAATAAGGCTGCTATGAACATAGTGGAGCATATGTCCTTGTTATATGTTGGAGCATCTTCTGGGTATATGCCCAGGAGTGGTATAGCTGGATCCTCAGGTAATGCTATGTCCAGTTTTCTGAGGAACCGCCAGACTTATTTCCAGAGTGGTTGTACCAGCTTGCAATCCCACCAACAATGGAGGAGTGTTCCTCTTTCTCCGCATCCTTGGGGGTCATTTGTATTTACAAAATCACCACACTCTGAGTCAGCATCATAGTCAAGGATGTTAGGAGCCTGGAAGAGTTCACTGGTAGCTTTGATAGCTTTTATTTGCAAAAGTAACGTATTTTCCTGATTTCAAAATAACCACATGACTACAAAAATTGGGAAATACAGAAAAATAAGCACATGAAAATATTCATAATCTCAGCGCCCTGGAGAAAACACTTGTTAACATGGAGGCATATCGTTCTCTAGTTACTTTCTGAAATAAAATGTTACAGGTAGAAAATTCATACATACAATTTTCTTGCACAATTTAATTGAAACTGTGGCCAACATATATGTAAGTATCAGTTCTGTACCGTGGTGTTTGACAGTGTCCTTAGGGGCTGTATTATAAAAGTTGTTTTATTGCAGTGAACTCACAGACAGACATCGCAGAGCTAGAGTGATGTAGCCACTGGAAACAAACACTTGCTCATTCCGGGCACTGCATCTCGGTGAACGTCTCTCAGGTTCAGTGGCCATTCTGAAGCTGGGGGGCCTCACTTAGGGCTTTAGACTTTCATCTTCAGTTGCATTTTTATGTGCTTATCTACCATAAAAAGAAAAAAACATGACAGTTAAAACTAGAAAAAGAGTTAAAAGTTCTGTTTTATGACTTTATCTGCCTTCCATTCTTTCCCATCGTCTGACATCACCCTTTTCTTTCCTTTCTAAGTGTTACAGTATGCACACACACATTTGTCTACACGTATATCTGTACACATCCATTTCCTACAAAACGTGATTTCGTTTTTATTTGATGCTGAATAAAATTTGACTTTATATGTGTATAAGATTATCACTATCCATTCATCTTTTGATGAACTAGAGTTTTATTTGTCCACTCTCTTTTAAACAGCAGGAACACTTACTCACTGCTGATGGGAATGAAAACTAAGAATGTTAGTATAGACATCTGCTTGGAGATTTCCTAAGAAATTAAAAATAGAACTAATAGGCTCCAGTCGTTTCACTCCTGGCATATACCCAGAAGACTTCATGCCCTAAAAGACACAACACCCCAATGCCTATTGCTACTTTAGTCACTATAACAAGGAAATGGAGCCAAATTAATCAATGTTTTAAATTTAGAAACATGTGATGATTGTTTATCTATACCAGACACTATTATGGTCTGTTGTTAGGTAAGTTGAGAACACTGACCCACAGTGGTTGTGGATTAGACCTGGCTTCCCAGGAGGCTTAGTATGGACTCGAGAAGTCATCACACACAGTGCTGTTATTCTCTAGACTTGTCTAGGATCATCTTGTTTCTACTCATCCTGATGGATGGAGGGAGACTGCTCGGGAGCAAGGACAGGATGAGTGAGAGTGGGGAAGGAGACAGGGTAGCTGGGGGTGGGGCAGTGAATATGGTCACCATGCATTGTATACCTGCACAAAACTGACAGACATAAAAAATACACAAAAGAAAGAAAAGTCGATACATTATCAGTGTGACGGTGCCGTACATTGGTAATCCTCACAGTTATCCAGCAAACACCTTACCCACTGAGCCATTTCCCCAGCCCATATGTAAGATTTTCAAAATGTGTTTTCTAGGTGTATGTCAAGAATGCTGAATGGGCTGAGATTTTTAGCATAATAAGGTAGCCTGCCAAAGATGTTGGCAGGAATTATGAAGCCCCTGGGTCAGAAACTAAGAACTGTTTATTATTCACAATGGTAATTATAGCTGGAGAATTGGGATTTGTATTAGTTCCCTGAATCCTACGTTCTCCAGGGCAATGTAAAGAGGGCCAGGTAATGTTTGCTCATAGAGTGAGGTTCATTGCACAGAGAACACCTAAGCTTAGGAAACCTGCACCTTTTGTAATGGCCAGTAAGCTTGCTTCTACTTTGACACTCCAGAGGGAGATACTACAGCTTCTTAGGCTGTTCACTGAACCCTGCAAAAAATAATAAAACAAATGTCTGTATGCATTAGTGTCTTATCTTGTAAGGTCTTGAGATAGCCTATCAATAGAGAACAGTTCTTACAACAATGTTTGCACACTGACTTAGTATGCTTCTCTGTTGAAAACTTTAACTAAAACAAACAGGTCTTAAATCCATTCATTCTGTCTCATATAAATTTATACATCTCAAAAGAAACCAAAGAAGCAATCTAGTTTTGGTCCCATCCATGGACTTAACTTACCAGACAAGTCCATATATCATTATTAGCTCTACCTTCAACAACAAGTTGATTTCTTCTTCAATTTCTGTATTGTTGAAGTTTCCAATATCACACAGCAGCAATTATTAACTCACAATAATATTAACAATTTATTTCTGTTTAAAACATTTTTCGTTGTGTGTATACATTTTCATCCAAGTATGAGAGGACTGAGTTAGCCAGAGCCAGACTGACTCCAAAACAGGCTGCAAACTGGCAATTAATGAGATGAGGTCTAAGTTTCTGTTTCCCAGAAATGGGAACCCGGATCCAGGAACCCGTGGTCAGCCAACTACAGCGTTGGCCAGCCCATCCGAGGACACTGTGTCATCTGGCCTGAAGTAAGAATAGGGAGCTAGAATGAGTAAGCCACCTCCTGGAATTCCTCTGACAATAAAAGCTGAGCCTGTGAATCCTCTAGAGCTCTCCCAAATGAAGAGACCTCTGCGTGCAGGAAATTCAGCTCATGCATACTATTTGAGTCTGGGGCATCGTTCTTTGGCAATTCTTGGACCCTGACAGTATGACTGTATGTTCAGATTCTCCCTCCCTCCCCTTTTTCATCACTCCCCTTCCATTAGTCCTCTGCACTCTCTTAGATGGTTTTGCTTCTAGGTGCATGTCATACATGCATATTCTTCTATAAAATCTCTGAGCTACAAATTGGAGACTGGCTCAATTCACTTGATATGATCACCTCAGGTTGTATCTGGTGTCTTGAAACTGATATAAAATTTTTCTTCTTTATGGCTGAAAACATTTGATTGTGTGTCCATAATACATCCTCTTTACTCAAGTCTCTGATAGTGGACACATAGGTTGCTCCATAATACCTGGGTATTTGAAATGCTGCTGCAATACACATCACTGTGCAAGTTTCTCCGTAAGATGTTGATTTGGAGAATTTTAGGTAACTGCCTAGGAATGGTATACCTAGGTCATGTGGTAGATTTTTAACATATTGGGAGACTTCTGTGCTAATTACCACAGTGGTTGCAATGGTTTTCATTCCTTCCTGCAGCAGAGAAGGTTCCCTGCATCCATATCCTCACCAGCATTCACCGTCACTTTAATTTATTTGTTAATTTTGCTAATGATTGACACTCTGACTAGCGTAAGATGGAACATAGGATTCATTTGTTAGTTTTTAAACAAGGTCTCAGGTATCCTGGCCTGGACTTGAAACGTTCTCTGTAGCCATAGATGACTTTGAATTCTTACCTTTTTGCCTCTAACCTCCCAAATTCTGGGACTGTAGGCATGTTCCACAACACTTGATTTATGTGGTGTTGGGGATTGAATTTAGAGCATTGGGTATGCCAGGCAAGTCTACAAACTGAGCCATACCTCTAATCCTTGCATGGAGTTTTAAATCTACAGCTCTCTGATTGTTAGTGAGGGTAGATGTCATTATGTTGCTTGTTTTATGTAGTGTTTTTCATTCTTTATAGATTCTAGAAATTATTGCTCTGACAGATATTTAGCAATACACAGATTTTATTTCATCCTAGGCTGTCTCTTCATTTGACTGTTCCTAGTGCTGTGCAGAAGCTCTTCATGTCAAAAGCCTGACTCATCCCAGGCTTTCTCAGAGGCTCTGGTGAAAAGACAAAAGGAACGCAGTTCTGTGTCTTTGAGGAACATAGTTCTGTGTCTTTGCTCAGAGTCGGATTTGGCAAGGCCTGTCTGGAGATGGTGGCCAGGATCTTGAAGGAGTTATGGTTATGCTTCCTAAGGAGTTGGCTTTTACTCCTGAAGAGACTGAATTATCAGTCCCAAGGCTGCTATGTGCTTGGTCTATGAGGCTCTTGAGATGCCCAGTGTTAACTCTGTGGAACATTACTTGATTAGCCTCCTGTTGACTTTGTCCAGTTGGGTAATAATATTCTGCTGACTCTGTCCCATTTCTTCCCTAGAAATAGTATATAATATGCTGTATTATTATCCATTTTAATGGATATTTTATTTATTTACAATACAGATGTCATTCCCTTTCCCCATTTCCCCTCCTTAGAAACCCCTATCCCATCTGCCTCCTCCTTTATGCTTTTATACCATTTTGATTACATGCATGTATTAAGATCAGTTCTAGGTTGAGGGTCTAGCAATACAATAGATGCAAATAGTTAAGGAACAAGCAATACAATAAACAAAAATAGTCAAAGAAAAAGTAAGGCATTAATTACATGAACACTCCCGTGATCACTGTTTCTAAGGTCCTATCAGTATAACCAAAGTATCTGAGCCTACTTCCCTGTCTTAGCCCAAGGTCATTTTCATATCTGAAGCCTACTTCCTTGTTCTAGTCTAAAATATAGATTTCTGTCTAAAATTACTTCTTTGTTCTACCCTAATATTTAGGTTCCTGCCTAAGATTACTTCTTTGTTGTAGCCTACGATTTAGACTCCTATCTGAAATTACTTCTTTGTACTAGCTTAATGTCAATTTCCTGCCTGAAGCCTACTTCCTTGTCCTTGGTCAATGTCATATTCCTGCCAAGCAGCCCATTTCCTTGTCTTTAGACCATGTCCGATTCTTGCCAAGCAGCCCCAAAGGCTCTCCCCCTCTTCCCCTTTTTTATTTCATTAACAAGACTGAGCCTATCTTAGGTCATTCTAACAAGAATGCCTTCCTTACCTGTGATGGAATATGCATTATAAAAGCAATGCACTTATGTCTGTTGATAAGGCTCTGTTATGCTGTACTTTGAAAAAAATTCTAATAAATATTTTGCATTTTCCCAAATTTTGTTGATTTGTGAATTTTACATCATGCACCCCAACCCCACTCATTTTCCAACCTCAGTCATATCTGCCCTCCACTCTTATAATTTCCCTCAAAAGGAAAATAGAAAATAAAAATCTCACTGTGGAAGATGCCATGTGTCACAGTGTGCCACACAGTATATCCTTTTGCCCAAACAGCTTTACTTCCAGATGTTCATTGCAATGAGTCATTGGTCTGGTTCAAGGCCTCTGGCTTCTGCCACACTGTCAATACTGGATCCTCACCTGGACTCCTCTTGGATATCCTGCTGTTGCTCTGTGTCAGGAGATCCTGCAGCTTTGGTTCTGAGGACTAGCCTCTTTAATTGCTCTAGCAGCTCACAGATGTGGTAGGAATTGGGGTGGGACAGCTTACCTAGATCTGGGGCTGGGTGGTAGCTGAGTTGGTCAGCCCACCAGTTCTACTGCACCTACCCCAATGGGTCCAGTTCTTCCACCCTGCCCAGATGAGGGGCAGGACCAACTTTCCTGGGCTCAGACCATCAGCACCAAAGATGCTATACTTCTTAATACCTCTTGTTCAGCATCAGCCATTAGCTTATGTAAAACTCCCAATCTAGCTTTATTATCCTCTCATCTGGTCACCTCACGTAGGAGTAAAGAACAACCTGCTGGTTCAAGTCAGCTTCCATGGGATCCAATTTGCCAGTTGTCAATGTTATTTCTTAAGCAACAGGAGTCCTAGCTGTCTCATCTGTGCCTATATCTTAAAGTATTTTTCCTCTAATAGACTCAAGTTTGAATATTACATTAAGATCTTTCATGCATTAGCAGTTGATCTTTGCACATGGTGAGAAAAGGGGATCTTGTTTTATTTTTCTGCTTGTGGACACCCAGTGCTTGAGTATTGTTGGGGGAAGAGGCTGTCTTTCTTTAGTATCTAATTTTGGATTCTTTGTCAAGATTGGATGGCTGGACCAGGAGTAGTGGATCACAATTTTAATTCTAGCATTTGGGAAGCAGAAGCAGGTGGATGAGTTCAGGTCTGGCCTGATTCAAATCATGAGTTCCAGGTTAGCAAAGGTTGCAATATAAGACCTGGTCAGCAAAAAGATAGAAAGGAAAAGAAAAGAAAAGAAAAGAAAAGAAAAGAAAAGAAGGAAGACTCAGATGACTGTAGTTGCAAGACATTTTATCCTATCCTATCCTATCCTATCCTATCCTATCCTATCCTATCCTATCCTATCCTATCCTATCTGCAATGGTTTGTATATGCTCACCTCAGGGAGTGGCACTATTAGAAAGTGTGTCATTGTTGGAGTAGGTGTGTCCTTGTTGGAGTAGGTATGCCATTATGGGAATGAGCTTTGGTCTAGCTTCCTGGAAGCCAGTATTCAGATAGCAGCCATCAGATGAAGATGTAGAACTCTCAGCTCTGCCTGCACCATGCCTGCCTGGATACTGCCATGCTCCCACCTTGATGTTACTGGACTGAACCTCTGAACCTGTAAGCCAGCTCCAATTAAATGTTGTCCTTTATAAGACTTGCCTTGGTCATGGTGTCTGTTCACAGTAGTAAAACCCTGACTAAGACAGAAGTTGGTACCAGGGACTGGGGTATTGCTGTGATAGGCATGCTTTTGTTTGGAAGAATGTGGATTTTGGGACTTTGGATTTGGAAAGTGGTGGAATGTTTAAAATGGGACTTAATGGGCTATCTTAGCAGGAATATGGAAGACTTTGTTAGTGAGAGTGTTTTAAATTGTGGGGACCTGGCCCAAGAGGTTTCATTGGAGAATTTCAATATGTGGCCTACACACTGTTTTTTCCCTTGTCTGAAGAGTCTGCCTGAGGCTAAGGTGAAGAGACTCAGATTAACTTCATTGACAAGGGAAGTCTTAGAGATCCCCAGTAGAGACTTTGTTCTCTGGTTAAGTCTGTAGGAAGAGCTAAGGTGGGAGTAAAGAGAGGAAGAGGAGGAGGAAGGAGAGGAAGAAGAGAAGGAAGAGGAGGAGCTAGGAGAGAGACAGAGAACAAGAAAAAGGTGAACATGGAGGCTGATATTCACGTGTCTCCACCAGTCAAAGGTAGTTGGTATATCTAGGTTAGGTATTGGGTCAAACTTGATTGTATGGGCATCTTGTTATTGATCATTACCAAATATATAATCTTTGACTAATCTTTAAGCATTAGAGTCTCATTTTTCTACAGGTCCCACGTGGATGGCTGGATGGTCTGGGCAATGCCCAGCCTTGCAGAGACAGTGTGGAAGATTGGCAGAACTATCTCCCACGCTGGCATCTCGTGGATGTCAGGGCTGGTGTTTCTGGCTGGCTGGTTCTAGCTGCAGTGCCCATGTGGCCTCCGGCCACTGTACATGGCATCTGATCTAGGCAGAGACGCAGCAGCCTAGACAGTAAGCTTGACTGGAGGACGTTTTTAAATAATTGCTTCAATATAAGCCTCATGAAGAGCATTTTGAACATGCAAGCCAGTAAGTAATATCCCTCCATGGCCTCTGCATTGGCTCCTGCTTCCAGGCAGGATTGAGTTCCGGTCCTGACTTCCTTTGGTGATGAACAGCAATGTGGAAGTGTAAGCTGAATAAACCCTCTCCTTCCCAACTTGCTTCTTGGTCATGATGTTTTGTGCAGGAATAGAGACCCTGACTAAAACACCATTCTTAGCAGGAAAGCTATAGGTAATTAAAGACTGCCAAGACAGAGAGAACTAGTCCTCTTTCCAGGGATAAACCCACTAATTAGTTATCTGATACCAGTGGTCAATATTGAAATCATATGCATACAAACAAGCAACTCTAAATGGACTCAGCCGATTATATTTATGTATTTGTCACACACACACACACACACACACACACACACACACACACACACACACGTGCGCATCTAGCACTCTTATCTTTGGGTTTCCCTTTCTCAGTGAGAAGTGTGGGTGAGTGAGTGTAGACTTGGTGATAAATGCACACAGTAGCTTCCATTAGCATTCAGCCATGCTCAGGGCATGGTGCAGTGGACAGGGACTTTCAGGAATCACTTTCTAAAGGAGTAAAGATGATCCTGAGAGACAGTCACTATAAGGGATACGGAATCCAGGGGTGACATTGATAGAGTAATGAGGCTTAGCCATCTGAGAAAGGCCATCTTGAGAATAGTCAGATGTCAGTGACTCAGACTTGTCTCCAGTCCTGGCCTCCCTGGGGGTCATGTCTTAGTCCTTCAGAGACTACTGGGGTGAGGGCTGTGAATTTAAAAAATAATAAAGAAAAGTAAATCAAGGGACAAAAGTGAGCATTTATAGCAGACTGGTGGAGTTCTAAAGAGCTTAACTTGACTGGAGAATAACTGGGAAAAAAAGATTTAGCTAAAAACTAAAGAGTTTTGTTGTTGCTGTTGTTTTTAAACAAAAATATAGCTGAGTGTCATGGCACCTGCCTTTCATGCCAGCACTCAGGAGGCAGAGGCAAGTGGATCTCTGTGATTCACCCAACCCAGTCTATATTGTGAGTTTCAAGCCAACCAGGGATAATGGTAAGGCCATGCCAAAAGAAAGAAGGGAATGGAGGGATGGAGGGAGGGAGGGAGGAAGGGAGAGAGAGAGAGAGAGAGAGAGAGAGAGAGAGAGAGAGAGAGAGAGTATTTTTAGCAAAACCCAAGGCATGTCTTGTAACTCTAGACCAGCTGTCCTGGAATACGTGATGCAGAGAGTCAAGTAGGTAGAGATAGCCACTCCTTAAAGTTGTCCTACGACCTCTACAGTTGCCCCATAGACTGCACACACACACACACACTCACACACACATAGAAATATTATGGTAGTAATTTGACAAAAGACAACATGAAATAGGTACTTTTATTTTTCTGATATCAAATCTCCTCCGCCTCCTTCTTCTCCTCCCTCCCTCTCCCTCCCCCCCCTCTCTCTCACACACATACACACACACACACACACACACACACACACACTCATACCACTCACGTTTTCTAGTCTTAAGTCTGTTCATTTATAAAGTGAACTGAAATCACTGGCAAATTTGCAAGGTCCTTCCCACTTCACTGTTTTGTGAAAACGCCCCACTTCCAAGGAGGCATAAGAACAGCAGCCAACACTAAGCTAATAAAAATGCAGGGTAGTAATATTCCTACTGGAAAATATTCTAAAATAGGGACAAATTAGAGATATAGACTTTTGCTGTTGAACAAATTATTTTATAACACATTTTACAACTGATAAAATATATACAAGTTCTAACATGAAAGAAAATTTTTCTATAATTAGATCTGATATGACGTTTTTTAACTGTGGTGTGTCTACAATATTATTAACTACCTAAATTTGGTCTCTTTTCATTGAAAATTATAGAACCCCATGGGAGTCATGGTAACATAAGTGAGTCAAAGTGGGAAGTTTGGAAGCACAGTAAGCTTCAGGTATGGTTGGATTTGAGGTCTAAAGAATCTAATTAGGGTTCTGTCTTTCTCTATGCAACACTGAGCAGATAACCACATGTTCCCAGATGCATAATCTCCCAGTAAAAGGAGTGCACCTTCCCACGAAGCACTCCATAAAAGTCCAAGGAAACTCACTGACACGACTTGAGACCAGTGGCTTGCCGAAGACAGTCAGACCTTAACATCAGTGACTTCACAAACGAGGAAAGTAGGTTACATTCAACAAGGGCAGATCCAAGTAAAATGTGCACAGTAGGTTCCTCATGAGTGAGAAGTTTTGGTAGCAGAAGAAAGAGAAAAAAATACAGAACAGGAAGGTAAAATATGTCCATGCCATTATTGTCGTGGGGATAAAACTAGAATGGTAGACAAGCATTGACAGCATCTCTTAGCAATAAAAAAAAAAAAAATAGAAATGTGTGGGCTAAGTTTGATGACCTGACTTCAGTTTCTGGACCCACAGGATGGAAAGAGAGCATCAACACTTGGAAGTTTTCCTTTCACTTCAGCATGCCAACTGTGTCACATGAATGTTCACACACACACACACACACACACACACACACACACACACACACACAC
>JANHMN010000016.1:13422524-13445073 GCA_030674055.1 Rhabdomys pumilio
ACACACACACACACACACACACACACACACACACACACACACACACAAACTACTAGGAAACAAAAAAAAGAAAAAGAGAGAGGATATGCAAATAATCTCCTTGTATCAGCAAAATAGAACAGCACAGAGATTGGGTTTCAGCTCTGTAAGTGTGTGGTAAGGTTTGAAATGCCGTTTCAGATCCACTGGCTAGAGTTTGATGGCACTTGTATAAAGGTTCAATGCTGTGATCTTGTCCATTATATCATAGGCACCTATCATATTTAGTGCCCGAAAAAGTTTTTCTCTTAAGGCAGCAGCTGTGAATAATACATTCTTCTCTGCTTTCCACTTAACGAATGCCTGGTAGATTCTTTCATTCAATGGAATAGTGCTGTGAAAAATTTAAATAACAATTACTTTAATTACCAACCAAGAACATTTTATTTTAAGCTACTTAAAGATGGGGGGGGGGGCATGGAGGCAGATGTTCACATGTCTCCACCAGTCAAAGACAGTTTATATATCTAGGTTGGGTATTGGGTTACACTTCTGATTGAGCATTACCAAACTTATAAAGCCTTTGACTAACATTAAAAAAAAAAATGTATAAAAGCAAAAAGGAAAAGGGGGCATGGGATAGGGGTTTTCTAGGGAGGGGTAATGGGGGAAGGGGATGGCATCTGAAATGTAAATAAAATATAAAATAAAAAAAGATTGTCTAGGTATTTGAATTAATTTACCACATTTATGCACCACTGAATTTAGCTGAAGACAGTGTATATGATCATCCACCATGAGCCTAACACACAGAAGCAAACGTTACCTCAGTATTTACATTCAGCTCTCAAGACAATAGTCACCATGGACATGTTTACTATAAACCAATACAGCAAACGTTATAAGTAATCTGTTATAGCTTGGTTTCACTTGATCCTCTTGGCAACTTTCTAAGTTCAGTGTGTTATTTTACCACTGAAAAAAATAACCTGAAGCAGAGAGGATGAAAAGGGCATGTCCAAGTTCGGGAAGCCAGCTAGACTAAAAGCCCAGTAGCTCATCCTCACAGACCTCCTTTCTTCTTCAATACATTGTATGGTTGCCTAATGAGGACCACACATATGTCATAAGCAAAGCCTATCATCCACGGTAGAGTTTTTGTTGGTGTAATTATTTCAAAACGATGTAGTATCAAATCATACCAATGCAAAAATGAAAATACATTTTTCCCCCAAATGCCATTCATACTTACGTCTTTACAGGGATGTTACTTTCTGAGCTTGCCATGTGTAGTTTTTGTTGCAAAAATTCAAAATTTGTTTCAGTGATACTGTTGGCAACTATGTTGAATATCTTCTCTAAGATTTTCTCTACATTTGAACATAGAAGAAACATTATTTCTTTTTAAAAAATATGCTCTGAGTTTATATTTAGTTTTCTTCTGTGCTTTTTATCAAATATATGTGTCAATTAAAATTGAAAATAACAATATCGTGCTGAACTGTCTTCATTTGCTCCCCCATTATGTTACTTTTAGAGTCTGAGGAGACCTATTACCTAAAATGGCTGCTTAGAAAAATTATTTTCTAACAGCATTTTCAACAACTGGTGTTGGTTCAACTATTGGTCAGCATGTAGAAGAATGCAAATCAATCCATTCTTATCTCCCTGTACAAAGCTCAAGTCCAAGTGGATAAAGGACCTTCACATGAGGCCAAATACACTGAAACTAATAAAAGAGAAGGTGGGGAAGAACCTCGAATACCTAGACACAGGGGAAAAGTTCCTGAACTCCAGTGGCTTATGCTCAAAGATCAAGAATTGACAAATGGGACCTCATAAAATTTCAAAGCTTCTGTAAGGCAAAGGACATTGTCAATAGGACAAAATGACAACCATCATACTGGGAAAAGATCTTTACCAATCTTACATTTAATAGAGGGCTAATATCCAATATATATAAAGAACTCAGGAAGATAAACTTTAGAGAACCGAATAACCCTATTTTTAAAAATGGGTGCAGAGCTAAACAACTGAGGAAACTCGAATGGCCGAGAAGCACCTAAAGAAATCTTCAACATCCTTAGTCATCAGAGAAATGCAAATCGAAACAACCCTGAGATTTTACCTTACTCCAATCAGAATGGCTAAGATAAAAAACCTCAGGTGACAGCAGTTGCTGGCAAGAATATGGAGAAAGAGGAACACTCCTCCACTGTTGGTGGGATTGCATGCTGGTACAACCACTCTGAAACTCAGTCTGGTGGTTCCTCAGAAAACTGGACATAGTACTACTTGATGATCCAGCTATACTACTCCTTGGCATATACCCAAAGATGCTCCAATACATGTTCCACTATGTTCATAGCAGCCTTATTTATAATAGCCAGAAGCTGGAAAGAATGCAGGTGTCTTTCAACAAAGGAATGGATACAGAAAATGTGGTACATTTACACAATGTAGTACTACTCAGCTATTAAAAACAATGACTTCATAAAATTCGCAGGCAAATGAATGGAACTAGAAAATATCTTCCTTAGTGAGGTAGCCCAATCACAAAAGAACACACATAGTATGCACTCACTGGTAAGTGGATATTAGCCCAAATGCTTGGACTATCCAAGATACAATTCACAGACCATATGAAGCTCTAGAAGAATGAAGACCAAAATGTGGATGCTTCAGTCCTTCTTAGAAGAGGGAACAAAATACTCACGGGAGATAGAGGGTGGGAGGGACTTAGGAGGAAGAGAGGAGAGGGAGGAGGAAAAAGAGTGGCAGGATCAGGTATGGGAGGAGTCAGGGATGATATGCATAGGGTCAGGAATTTGAACAGAGGTGTGTAGCAATGTGAGATGGGGAACTGGGGGCAGCCACCAGGAAAGCAAGAGGCTCCCAGGACCCAACAGGGATAAGATTAGCTGAAATGCCCAACAAAGGGGAGGGAGAACCTCTAGAGACAATATCCAGAGGTTAGGGAAGGCCCTCAGTTGGAGGATGGGGCCACCCACTCATCTGTAAAATTTTAACACGGAATGGCTCCTCTGTCTAAAGGAAATATGGGGTCAAAGTGTGGAGCAGAGATTGAAGGAAAGGCCTTCCAGAGACTGCTCCACCTGGAAATTCTGGGAATCCATCCCATACACAGACACCAAACCCAGACACTATTGCAGATGCCAAGAAGTGCTTGACAGCAGCCTGTTATAGCTGTCTCCTGAAAGGCTCTGCCAGAGTCTGACAAACACAGAGGTGGATGCTTGCAGCCAATGACTGGACTGAACACGGGGTCCCCAATGGAGAAGTTAGGACTGAAGAAGCTGAAAGGGTTTGTGTCCCCATAGGAGGAACAATAATACCAACCAACCAGACACCCCCTCCCAAGAGCTCCCAGAGACTTGGTCAACCAAAGAGTACACATGGAGGGACCCATGACTCCAGCTGCATATGTAACAGAGGATGGCATTTTCTGGCATCAATAGGAAGAGAGGTCCTGTGAAGGCTCAATTCCCCAGTGTAGGTGATGCAAGGGTAGTGAGGTGGGATTGGTTGGGTGGGAGAGAGCAAAACCTCGTAGAAGCAGGGAGGAGGAGGGATGGGATAGGGGTTTTTTGGAGGCGAAACTGGGAAAGAGGATAACATTTAAAATGTAAATAAATCAAATATCAAAAATTATAATAAAAAGAATATAACATGCAATTTTAAAGTATTTAAAACATTCTTTACTTATTTTCTCTGTTTGAAATGAACTTGATTCCTTTCATCAATATTGGCTTTTTTATATTAACTACTTTGAGAAATTAACATCTATTGTAAATATATCTTATAGGTAGATATTCAATTTAAAGTAATTCATTGTTTAGTTAGATGTTGATTTTTTAAAATTATGTAATGTCAGGTATAGTAGCATATAACTTTAATCCCAGCACTCGTGAAGGCAGAGGCAGGCCATCTCTGTGAGTTCAAGGCTAGCCTAGTTTAATCAGGGAGTTCCAGGACAACCACTACTACATGGAGAGGCCCTGACTCAAAAAAATTCTGAGTATGTGATATGGCGATCTATACACCAGTGTAGGTACCCACAGAGACCAAGGATATCAGATCACCTGGATTTGCAATTTCAGGCAATTGTGAGCTCCCCAGTGTGGGTGCTGGGAACTGAACTCAAGATCTCTGTAACAGCAGTATATCCTTTTAACCACTGAGCCGTATTTCCAGATCCATTAGTGCTTTTTTAAAGAGGAAACTTCTGGATAGTGGGATCTGGAGTGGGATTTTGGAGGACCGTGAGGATTTACGAGAATTAGGGAACTCTCATGTTCCATATCAGGACAAATATGTTCTAGTCTTTTCATTTTGAGAAACTGTATATATACTATTAATCCCTCAGACTAGATTTCATGTTAATGATAAGGAGAAAATCTAATTTTTATAAAATGCTTAGAAAGAAACTCTATAATCCATGTAAACTACAGAATTAATAAGCCTCCCATGATCCTTTCCCAGCTTCCCTGAGGATCAAAACTGCAGGATAAAGACAACTCAAGCACACAGAAAGGTGGTGAATGTCTAGATTTCTTCCCTTCCCCAGTCTTTGAGGTACTGCTGTTTCCTACAGTCTTTTTTTTTTGGATATTTTATTTATTTACATTCCAAATGTCATCCCCTTTCCCCATTTCCCCTCCCTAGAAAACCCCTATCACATTCCCCCTCCTCCTTTTTGCTTTTATACCATTTTGATTACATGCATGTATTAAGGTCAGTTCTAGGTTGAGGAACTAGCAATACAATAGATGCAAATAGTCAAGGAACAAGCAAAACAATAAACACAAATAGTCAAAAAACAAGTAAGGCAATAAACCCACTTACATGAACACTCCCGTAATAACTGTTTCTAAGGGCTTATCAGGATGACCAAAATATCTGAGCCAACTTCCCTGTCCTAGCCCAAAGTCATTTTCATGTCTGAAGCCAACTTCCTTGTTCTAGACTAAGATTTAGATTCCTGCCTGAAATTACTTCTTTGTTCTAGCCTAATGTCAGATTCCTGCCTGAAGCCCACTTCCTTGTCTTTGGCCAATGTCATATTCCTGCCAAGCAGCCCATTTCCTCGTCCTTAGACCATGTCTGATTCTTGACAAGCAGCCCCAAAGGCTCTCTGCCTCTCCCCACTTTTTTATTTCATTAACAAGACTGAGTCTGTCTTAGGTCATTCTGCCAAGAATGCCTTCCTTACCTGTCGTAGAATATGATAAGGCATATTCCTACCATCCTTTTAATGTAAAAAGCCAGTCAAAAAGCATCCTGTTTCTTTGAGAAACAGAACTTTAGCATGGGGGTCCAGTCTCCTAATTTGACCACCTTTCTCTATACAATAGAAATACTACATGGACCTGTGAAACTCTGTTCCCTTTGATGTAGCACAGTCAGCCAAAGTGAGTTGAAGGAGACAGCTACTGTGACTTAATTTTCTTTGAAGCTCCTTCTCTCAGGGAGTCTCAGAAAAGCTTCTGCATGGCAACCATGTGCATGAGTGTATAATGTGGCTTACGAAGAACAGTCCTTATTAGTACAATTTTGTCATAAGCCTACACTGGTATATGCTCTTGTGCATATAGTTATGATACCTGGTAGGATGGTTGCAGAGCACTTTTAGATATTCCAATACCCCCGTGACTAAACATTCAGATTTAACATAACATAAACAGCTAACCTTCACATAAAGATGATAAATAATTTAATTTTACCACCAGATTAAATTCTCCAACAAAAGCAAGCTCTTTTACTGTACAGATACCAGACAGTTTTTTGTGAAGATAATCCCTCACTCATCACCCACCATCTCTTTCATCTGCTCTTTGGAGATAGCATGTGATCGTATGCATCTGTTTTCCTTTACAGATTTCCATTGGAGGTCTCATCAAAGGATTGTCATCAAAATTTATTTCTTTCAGAGATGAAAGTTTGTAGATAGCACTGGGCAAAGTTGTCACATTGTTTCCTAGTAAGGAAAAAATGGTAATGAATACACCATTCTGTAGAATTAAACTATAGCAGCAGAAGCTACATATGCAGAAGTCTACTATCTGGGTAAAGTGCCCAAGGACACGCACAATGATGACAGTTCCAGGGTTCTTACTAATGTCCATGCTAGGAGGGAAAGGGGGAGTGTATAAAAACCACTGTGGTCAGTTTCTCCTGGAGGTCACAGAATAAGGACAGAAGCTATCCTGTTACAATACAGCAAATGACTTTGCAGAATAGGTATTACCATTTGTAAAATAAACTTTTAAAAATATTAAAGTTTTACACAAGTTTATATTGTATGTTGAGCACATACCTCCATGCCCTGACCCCCCTTTTCTTACACCCCATCTTTCCTCTGTGCTCTCTCCAGTGTTATTTTCCATACATGTATTTTTTGTATTTATATAAAACATAGGAAGCACAAATGAGAGGAAACACATTATTTGTCTATGTGAGACTTACTTAATCCCTTTAAATGATCACCCTGAAATTGACATGACTTCATTCTTTGTGACTAAAGGATTGTTTTGAGTATATATCATATTTTCCTTGTCAATCCTCTGCTGTTGGGCACTAGGTTGGTTCCATTACACTTGCCCACACAGGAATGCGGCTCAGTGCACACTGACATACTGGAGTCTCTGATGCATTCACTTGGAGTCTTGGTGTAAACATGGGTGTGGTATTAAGGTCACATGGGAGATCCAGTTTTACTTTTCTCAGCAACCTCCTGACCGACTTCCATAGTGACTGAACTTATTGACATCTCCATGTGATGGCTTCCCTTTTCTTGACATCCTTGCCGGAATTTATCACTACTTGTTTTCTTAATAAATGCCAATCCTGACTGGAATAATTTTAGATCACAGGAGCATTGGCAGTCTGCAGTGCTTTAGTGTTGGCTAGTGTCATCTCACACTAGCATGCTTCCGTTGTACTGTTTATGTATTTTAGACTTCTGTTAGTTATTATGTATATGAAGGGCTGTACCTTGTGTTGAAGCGTGGTACTGAGAATCAAGGTCTGGCACAGCTCATGCAGCATCAGCAGGGGAGATTGGCAGTATACACTCTTTCAGTTTGCATATTACACTTTGTTAAAAATAGTTTTTTTCAAGCAGCATACGAATGTGAGGAAAGAGAGACCTTATACATTGCTGGTGAGAATATACATAGTCCAGCCATTCTGGAAATCAGTGGTGGGGGCTTTTACAAAGCTAAAACAAACAAATAAAAAAGAACTAGTGATACTGTTCCTGGGGAAACATATGAAGACACTCAGCTAACACTCCATAGTCTGTCCATGGTGACTGCTGCACTATTCACAATAGCTAAGAAATGGAACCCGTTGAGATGTCAATCCACAGACAAATGGATAAGGCAGGTGTACAAAATAGAATTGTATCCAACCATTAAAAGATAAATGAAATAATGATATCTGTATAAAAATTAGTATTGAAGCTCATTATGTTAATCAAATTAAGCCAGACTAAGAATGGAAAGAACTATTTTTCTTATATGCAGACTCTGGATTTAAATGTTTTAAATTAATGTATTATTTTATGTGTAGAAGTGTTTTGCATGTACGTATGTATATGTGCCATGTGAAGTCCTGGTTCCCATAAAGATCAGAAGAGGGAATCTCCTAACACTTGAGTTACAGACAGTTGTGAGCTGCCATGTCCATCTTAGAATAGAATCTGGATTCTCCACAAGAGCAACCAGTGCTCTTAACTGCTGCACCAACTCTTCAGCCCCAGAACTCTAGATTTTAACTTTTTGTGTGTGTTCATGTGCATGCACGTTTATGTGCATTGTGTACATGTGCATGCATGTTTGTGTGCATGTGTGTGCATGCATATTTATGTGCATATGTGTGTACATGTGCATGCACGTTTATGTGCGTGTGTGTGCATGCATATTTATGTGTATGTGTATACATGTGCACGCATGTTTATGTGTGTCCAAGCATATTTATGTGCATATGTGTGTACATGTGCATGCATGTTTGTGTGCATGTGTGTGCATGCATATGTGTGTACATGTGCATGCATATTTATGTGCTTATGTGTGTACATGTGCATGCATGTTTATGTGAGAGTGTGTGTGTGTGTGTGTGTGTGTGTGTGTGTGTGTGTGTGTGTATGAGAGAGAGAGAGAGAGAGAGAGAGAAAGATATGAATGTAGCAAGAGAACCATGAGGAGGAGGAGAAGGATGAGGAGGAAGAAGAAAAAATCTTAAAGGAGGAAAGA
This sequence comes from Rhabdomys pumilio, assembly GCA_030674055.1. Taxonomy (NCBI): domain Eukaryota; kingdom Metazoa; phylum Chordata; class Mammalia; order Rodentia; family Muridae; genus Rhabdomys; species Rhabdomys pumilio. Next base: position 13,430,780 of record JANHMN010000016.1, read on the forward strand.
GGGAAGACAAAAAGAGTAATGGGATACATGCCACATGAAAGCAGAAAGGGGGACCAGCAAGAGGAGAGCAGTAGCCTGGGGAAGTCAAGGAGGAGGGAGAAGGCAATAAGAGCAAAGCCATATATGTACGGAATGTCACAGTAAAGTCCATTACTCTGTATGCAAATTACAAAAAAATAGAAACAGAAAAATACCATTTCGAAGCTCTGTGTAGGCACTGTAGACAGTGATACTATCAAACCATTTAATAACTGATCAGACAGAGGGGCTACGATCAGAACTGATGTTGCTGTAGACTTCAGATGTAATGTCATCAGAAAACTAGCCAACAGGCTCTCTGGGAGATGGGAGCTAAAACTAGCACCACGGCTTTAAAGTAGACTGAAAAGAAACCTGGGCCATGTCGTGAGAGAATTCTCCTTCCCAGGTTCATTATGCCCCTGTTCTTTTCTTTCATTTGCTATTCCATCTTCTTGGGGGCAGAGATGCTAGCATCTATTAAAACCATGATGTCAGGCTCTGTGCTTAAAGCTTGACCATTCATTCCACAGTAAAAGTGTAGTTTTCAGTCTGTGAGTCACGACCTCTTTGGAGGTCAAAAGACCCTTTCACAGGCATAACCTATAACCATTGGCAAACAGTTATTTACATTATGGTTCACAGCAGTAGCAAAATTACAGTTTAGAAGCAGCAATGAAAATAATTGGGAGGAGGGGTGTCACCACAACACGAGGAACTGTATCAAAGGGCTGCAGCATCAGGAGGATTGAGAACCACTGCTCTAAAGAATTGGTACGTGACCATTCATTATTTCCTCAGTCACTGCTTCTGGACATTGCCACTTCTGTGGTAACCTTAACTCTCCTTGGCCCTTCTAGAGATGAACTGCCTTCAGGCTGGAACTTTGGAGGGGGTGTTGAAACATGACTTTTTCACTGACCTGTGAGAAGTCACCCCAGTTTGTCTTTGGAGATTGATTGACAGAATGGATTTTAATGTTTTCTACTTCTGATGTGGAACCACAGAGAACTGCCCCAGCCTGAAGGCAAGGTATGATGCCCCTGGCCAATCTGTCTTGATGTTGTCCTAACTCAAGCATCTCCAGGAAATATATTTCCAGTCTGTAGTTTCAGTCTCCACTAGAGCAGATGACTCTGAATTTTTATTTGTTGGTATTTTGGTTTTTTTCTTCTTAATCTGGTTTTTTTTTTTGAGAACTTATACATAAGTACTGCACCCACACAACTCCCTTCTCTCCCTCGCCCACCTCCAACCCTCCCATGTCTCTGCTTCTAGATCCATGCTATCTTATTTATTATTGTTATTACATGTATGTGCCTGAGAATGATATATATGATAGATCTATGACCTACTGAGTCCATTTAGCTTCGTTCATGTGTATGTCCGTCCAGGGATGACCATTTGGATTGGACAACTGATGTGGGAGCTGTCCACAGAGAAAGCTGATCTTCCCTTTCTCTGTACCCACTCGTAGCCTGTAGCTCTTCACCTGTTGGTGAGGCCATGTGGAATTTCCCTTATCTACAGTGTCATGCCAACTAAGGTTGTCATTATGCTGGACTTGTTCAAGCAACCATGTTGTTGAGAGTTTGTGGATACAGCCTCCCCATTATGCCTAGGAGATACTGTGGGACAACAGGCATCCTAAGCCCTGGACTCCTACAGTCTTTCTTCTCCTCCTCCACAATTTCCCCCAAGCCTTAGGTTTAAGGGTTACGTTGCAGATACATCAGATGGGATTGGGTACCACAGTAACTAGTTCCCTGAATTCTGATAGATTATGGATCTTCCAAATAGTCTCATCCATTGTAAAAGGAAGCTTCTTTATTGGTGGATGAGAGATGCATTTATCTATGGTATAAGGATAATTCTTTAGAAAACAGTAAGAAATTACATTGGTTTAGGAAGCTGACAATTGTAGGTTCTCCTCTCCAGGCTGTGATCTTTCCAGTCACGGTTACTTTGATAGGTTTATAGTACAGGCATCAATATCCTCCTTTTTGAGTAGGCCTTAAGTCCAATTACATAACTGTCACTTATCCCAAAGGCAAAAGTGTCCCTGTTGAGCCTGTGGGTATCTTCTTGTCCAGTCATGCTTGAGTCTCAGAAGCTTGAAGCTGTGTAGGACGACCAGTTGCTCCTCTCCCTTGAGAACTTGCATAACACTGTCTGACAGTATGAGACCCAGTTCTCAGGGAGGAGGCTTCCAGGTTTGTTCCAGCTTGATGTTTCCAAGTCTGGTATCCAAAGTGTGTGGTGTCTTGAGTAATAGGTCTTACCTTCTAATTCTGGAAGGCAGTCAATGGCAATATTGATTGTTTTGGAAGTCTGTTGGACTCGCCTGACCAGCAGCTAGAGAAGAGGTTTCTCATGCCTGTACTGGAGTTTTCATTAGATGGTCCATGGCGGAGCATTATGACCCCAAATAACATAACTTCATTTAAGCTATCTATCTATCTATCTATCTATCTATCTATCTATCTATCCATCCATCTACTATCTATCTATCTATCTATCTATCTATCTATCTATCTATCCATCTATCTATAGAACCGTAATAGTATGATTTGGTCTCTGGTAGAGCACTGACTTTGAGATAGCCAGAGACTCAGCAGGTGTCCATTGCCTGGGTAGGGATGGCACATATCTCGCCACACCCCCAGATTCCAGACTCCTGATATGCGGTCTATGATTTCCATTTCATCTGTGCCTTGCAGTCACATAGGGGCTATGCAGGCCCTCCCAAAGGGGTGTCACCTAATACAGGTAGAGGGTGTGACTACAGGCTTCAGCCTCAAGAGATTTCCATATTAATGAGTTACCTAAAGGCCAGAGGGCATAGCTAATTAAGTTATTCCCTCCCAGATCTTCCCCTCTTCCTCCTCCCTATTTAAGTCCGGTCCACTCTGACTTAAGTGGGTGGTGCACCCAGACCATCTACATTCACCATGAACAATAAACCTTTGGAACCCCTCTGGACTTTCTCATGTTATTAGGGCCCAACATGGGACCATCTCCAGCTATCTCAAACCCAGTGCTCTACCGGAGACCAAATCATTCTATTACAGTCCTACATCTATCTATCTATCTATCTATCTATCTATCTATCTATCTATATTACATGTAAATTTAGTAAACATCATGTATAATTCCTTATGTCTTTTCAAACATCCATAGTGTTATTTATGCACCCCACCCCATATTGCCCTCTTCCCAGCTTCCCATCCAAAGCTCCTCCTCTTCTTTCCCATTCCCCCACCATAGCACCTGTTTCCTAATGTTTCCATCTCTAGATTCAAGACAAGAAACCAATTCTTCAACTTTGTGCTCATTTCCTCTAAGTAGAAAAAGCACTGAGCCCCTCTCCCTCTGATGCTCACTTTATGCATTGACATTTTTTTTCAGAAAAAGCTGCAATCTGAGACCAATGTTCTTACATATTCTACTTACCGCCTATTATGTTTGACACTTACCTCTGAGATCTAGACTTTCTAGAAGGTTTAAAGACAGTAAGGATGGTGGAAGGGAATCTATTTGATTGTTGCTCGCATGAAAAGTAACCAGACTTCTCAGCTCCCCTATATTTTTTGGAATTTCTTTGATGACATTGTTCGAGATGTTGAGTGTTTTGAGTTGAGTCATATGAGACACCTCTTCTGGAAGTCTTGTTAACTGCAAGGATCATTACACAATTAAAAGTTTATAAATCCATAAATATGTCTCCTACATTTCCCCCTGTAAACAACTGGAAGAATAAGGGTTTTGTTCCAGCTTTGTGTAAGGAGATACTTTCATTCTGTTACAGTTCTTAGTGACTCCACTTCCTGAACTCCTTGGGCTTTTGTGTAGCACCATATGTTCCCCAGTCTGATCAGTGCTCCCCAGTTAACTCTGTTGCTTGGGACCCACTCACTTCCCAAGCCAGCACAGTGGCTGCACCCCCATCCCTTTCTTCTCTTTCTAAGACTGATGATGCTTTGTCTTTTTCATCCCTCAAGTTTTTCCAATTCATAAGTCATACTTTTTCCTAATCTCCTCACAAAGAGTGATAAAGACATCTACCCTTACACATGTTCACACACCAAACACACACCACACACATGCACTACATCCCCACATAATACACAACCCCACACATACCACACACACCACCTACAGACCACATGCCACAAACACACTACACTCATACACCATACACATAAAACACATATAATACACACAACACACATACAGTACACACATACACACAACATACATCCAACACACATATTGTAAATATACCACCACACACACCACACACACATAACACATTCATACTCACATACCACACACACTCTACATATATACAGACACACACATACAGCATACACACATCACACACACAGACCCCCTCACACACACATACCACATTGGAACAGCTACATCTAATGGGAACAGTAGAAGTCATAAAGCCAGCACTGCAGCTTTACAAAGATCCACAAAGCTGAGCCACATGATGCAATCACCACTCTGCCATCTTTCACTTTCAGTCTTGCTCTCCACATGTTACATGCTTGGAAGTTTTTAATATTGGTACAACTTGGGGATATTGAATTTATTGAAAATTTCTTATGAATCACTTATGCCTTCTCCCATGAGTACGGCTTCTACAACTCCCCAAGAAAGCCCTGAGCATACCCCTCCTGGTTTTAGGAAGATATTCTTATCTGGCCCTATATGATAGTCTTCCTTATGCCCTGGAAGTTGTGACTGCAAGATACCAGGAATCTCTTTACAAGGTTCTGACTCCAAGATGCTCTTGGAGCGTCTACCCCTGTACTTATTCAGGAACCAAATAATCGGAATAAAGTAACATAAAAATGTAAACACAATTCCATAGACTAGAGGGGTTGGCAGCAGATCAGATTAATGGCATCTTCCTACTGTATGCTCAGGTGATTATGTGGCACATAAGATTGGTGGCTGCACATGGTATGCCCCAGAAGAAAAGATACAGCAACAAAGTCAGATTGGCTGGACTTATCTCTACCATACACAGGGGCTTATACAGATGGACAAAGATTGGTGTGGATAAATGGTAAGAAAATGAAGAATTAAGACCCCCCCTTTCCTAGAAAAGTTAGCTTGTATAGGACCACTGTGGTGTCATATGATCAAGGAACAAAGTAATACCAAGATTAGACATATCAATAAATTCTACAAAGATATAAAATATAAACATTGTATTGTGTCAGAAATTGAATAACAACTACAGCAGCTTTGGCTTAAAGATTTTTCTTGGACCTCATGACAATTGGCACTCTGGCTATTAAACATTGATAATACACTGCTCCAGACATGGCAATCTGCTCAGGCTGGGCTGGAGATTTTTTTTCTGTCTAATGCCTTTGAAATCACAAGAGCTACCAGCTTGAGAATGGGCAGTCATGCTTTGCTAAAGTATGCCTCCAGATTCTTAATTGGGTTATGGACCTGATAAGAAAAATAATTGGAAAAGATAACTGTTTTGTCATGATTTATCAATGATGACTAAACTTAGGACCAAGGGGAAGTTAAAACCCATGTCCAGGGATGAAGTAATATGATCTGTGTCTTAGACCAACATGAATCAATCCCTGTCTTCTGAGTTCTGTATAAATAAAGAAGCACTCTGACTGCCAGCCAGTCAGGATGCTAGATTCTCCTGGTACCCATGCCTGGTAGTCGCTTCTCTACTGAGGGACCTGGAGATTGCTGGAACTGAACTCCCAGCACCACACAGATACACATACCACACACACACACACACACTCACACACACATACACAAACCAAATCACAAACATACACACAACATATACATACACATATACCACACACACACACATATCACAAACATACACACAACACATACATACACACATAAAACACACAAATACACACACCAAATCACAAACATACATACATACAACACATACCACACACACATACATACAACACATACCACACACACACATCACAACATACACACAACACATAAATACTACACAGACACATCACAAATGTATACACAATGCATACATATACACATACCACACAGCAGATATACACACATATCACATCACATACACACAACACAAACATATATACAAATCACACACATCATATACACATGACACATATACACAAGCATACACACACACACACACACACACACAAGAATGAGTAGGATTAAAGTATGATATATAAAGCAAGATTAAAATCATGCATAAATATGGCTAGTGAGGAGGTGCCCGGTATGGAGAGAGATACTTCAGGGTTATATGTGAGTAAGCAAGACCATGCAAGATTTCCAAGCTTATACAGTAGGTATAAGATCAGCATAGGTGGGCAGGCCTGCCCATTATTTCCTTCAAATATTTTTTTGAACATTTCATTTATTTTTGTTTTGTCTTGTTATTTTGAGATACTATTTCTCTACGTAGCCCTGGTTTCCTTGGAACTATGTATACCAGGTTGGCCTCAAACTCATGGAGATCCACCTTGCTCCTCCCGCCCCCTTCCTGGGATTAGAGACATGGTCAACCATGTGTAAATGTAACTTTTATTCTCCTGTGGTAATTATTGTTGAGGCTTAGTGCTTCCATCTGCTAACCTAGGCCAGTCCTGGAAGCTTCCAGTCTCTGTCCAATCTAATCTAGGCCAAGAATGTTTTCAGCCCGTGGGACTTACTGCTGACATACAAATAAATTCCATTCTTTCTTGTTATTTTTTTTTTCTGAGCTCTGGCTGGCTGGTTCACTAAGCTATTCTGGCTCAAAGTTCTCTCCAAGCTGACTGATTCAAACTGGCTTCTCTCTCATCCTCTGAGTTTCTGCTCTGCCTGGTCTCAAACTAGTTCTGGCAATCTGTTCTAATCTTCTGGCTCCTCATTCACTGGCTGGTTCAGTCTTCACCTGTGTCTAGCTTGATCTCTCTTCAACCCATCTCTGTAAAACTCTCCAGGTAAAACTGCCTCTCTCCTCTCTTTCACTCTGTACTACCCTCCCTCTTGTCTCTTCTCATGAGAGTTGGGAATATCCTTTTCTGTCACATCTTTCTCTAATTCTTCATAATGTCTACCACTCAATTAGATGTCACTTTCAAACATGGGTGTTTACTTCTACAGACTAACTTTACGTTCACTGTTTGCATCAATGGTGTGTGCTAAAGTCATGTCTGTATTCTAGACAGAGGGATTTAACATGTGTGCTAAGGGCTGAGCCACACCACAACTAGAAACAGGTATTTCCATTAAATAACACAATCTTGGGGTTCACAGCATGATCACATCCTGCAGCAGCCATGCTTGGCTAGATATTCTTTAAATCCTTACTCAGTGTTTATCAGAGGAAGAGAGAGCTCTGAGAAGATGGTGCAGATGTTGAAAGCAGAGTCCTGCTGAGCAGTCATCACTTTGCCCAGTGGAAGATCTGTGACTAATCATATTCATCTTCTAAAGATGGTTGGTTACTGATCAGCTAATAGATAAACTAATCTTTTACATGTTCCATCTCCAGTCTATCAAAGTGACATTTTCAACCACATTGGATATTCTTCTGAACAGAGATTTTTATAAATAATGTTTCTCCATCTAAAGACTGTTGAAATGGTCTTGTAAAGGCTTTGACTGGGGCTTTTGGCAGCTTCTTCAATCATAAATTCTCCTCTCTCTTCCTACCTGTCTCTTCCTTCTTCCCTCTTTTTTTTTCGTCCTTCCCTTCTTTTCCAGACAGAGTCTTCCTCTGGATCCTAGGTTGGGCATCAACTCACTAAGTTTCTTCCTCAGCCTTATGAGTGTTGGGATCACAGTCAGGCACCACCATGCCAAATACAACACATTGACAGCATTCCCCATGGGGCTGGAGATTTGGTGCCACAGTTAAGAGCACTTGCTGCTCTTGTGAAGGACTCAAGTTTGCTCTCAGCACCCACATGGCAGTTCACAAGAAACTTCACCTCCAGTTCCTGAAGACCAAGCATCCTCTTCTGGCCTCCATGGGAACCAGGCAGGCATGCAGCACACACATACGTTAAAGCAAAATAATCACATACATAAAATAGGCACTATAAAAAAGAGAATCGTCCTATGGAAAGAAGTCTGGTGACTGTGACAAAGCCTGATAAAACAGGAAAGTAAGTGAGAGAGCACCATGCAGGCAGTTGCTGTAGTAAACGAGGCAAGAGCAGAGACAGCGACACTGGAAGTTCCAGGGAAAGTTACCAACTGTGGAACTAGAGTGATAGGGATTATATGTGTGACAAGAGAGTGTGATGAGGTCAAAGAAAGAGTTAGTGAAAAGGAGAACATTAGGGACATAGTCTAGAAAAGTCACAAGACACAGGAAGAGAGAATCATTGTACTTCCAGGAAATTAGTCAAATTAGCTGGTAATTATATTACAGAACCAAAAACGTGTATCTTAATTCAAAAGCTACTTTACTTGTCTCATTCTTCATTCCACCACTTAGGCTGCAACCCACTTGTGTGGCAGGCTCACTGAAAATGTATTTCCTAGTAGGTGTTACATTATAAAGGCTTCATAAGGAAGAAAAAAAAGAGGGAAGAAGGAAGAGACAGATAGGAAGAGAGAGGAGAATTTGTGATTGAAGAAGCTGCCAAAAGCCCCAGTCAAAGCCTTTACAAGACCATTTCAACAGTCTTTAGATGGAGAAACATTATTTATAAGAATCTCTGTTCACGTAAGTAACTGCAGTCATAGATCATAGAGATTATTTCTGAGCACCAAGGAAGATTTTTAAGAACAGAGTTTTGAATAAATAGTTCGGCATTAAAGATAGATGACAGCTGTTGTTATTGAGATCTAAGATTATACAATAGTTGTTTTTAATTTTTAAAAAGTAAGTTGTATTTACAAAGCTTGAGGTATAATTTAGTAGTAGAGCCCTTTCCTACCATGTGTGAGGTTTGGGTTTGATCCCTAGTATAATAAACAAAAAAACAAATCAATAATCTATCAATTTTTCAGGAGTAATTTCCAAAGAAAGTAGCTTTAAATATGAAAATGCATTTATGAAGAAACTTATTAAAGCATTATCATGAAGAAAATTTCTAAATGCTTGACCAAAGATTAGTTATATAAACCATGTATTTATTATAAAACTTATTGGGAAAATCATTGTGTAGCATGAAAAAGAAAAGCTTGTGTAGAATAAAATTGTAAATTGAGTTTATAGTATTTTATATATTAGCAGTTTATAACTGCTTATAAACGTGTATAAGAAAAAGATTTAAAGTATATTAAAGCAATATACAGTAGTTTTATTATGATATGCTTGTGGAATAATTCCTATCTTCTCAGTTTTCTAGATTTTCAGCAAGGCATTGTTGGTAGTGGGGATTGAACCCAGAGCCATTCATGATTTGGGCAAGTTAAAACTTATGATAGGAGTTAAGTAGATGACTCAGTGTTTGCAAGTATGTAGATGTGAGTTTGGATCCCCAGAACCTACTTGTAAGAGGGTTTTGCATGTTACCCTAGTGAAGACTGGCTCAGGTGGAGGCACATTCATTGGACAGCTAGACTAGCCAGTTTGAGAGCTAGTTCAGCAAGAGACCCTGTGGGCACGGTGACAACAATGGGCATGGTGACACCCACATTTAATCCCAGCCATCAAGGAAGACAGCAAGATGGCATAGCATGGGCCAAAAGCTGGTGACTTCTGGCAATTTAACTCTTTCAGCGTTCAGGAGCCAAAATCTGGCAATTAACTACTGCTGATAGCAACAGGGGGTTAAGAAATTAAACTTAGTAACTTGGGCTCTTTACTCTTTGATTCACGGGTCTTGATCAGTCAAGAGGCTCAGAGTTCGTTAACTCTTCCTGAGCCAGAGAGAAAGGAAAAGGAAGAAAGCCAGACTTATAGACACATGCCCACTGGCACAAGCAGAAAAGGGCTATGCCGCCATTTTTGTTGTTGTTGTTGTTCTTAGTTTTTGTACTTTCTTGGGACTAATTGATTATATGGTTTTCTAAGTGTTTTTACATTCCATAATTTCAAAGTAAGTTTGATGCAATAGTTCATGTCATAGACAAGGTTTGGGGAGATTACTGTGGGATTGTTTACAGGTCTTTGCGTTAAGACCTGACTAAACATTCCTTATCTATTTTCTAGCTCCATAGGCTCATTATATGTTCAATACAATGATTTTTATGTCACAAGTTAGTGTGGTTTTGTCAAGAGAACAATTATCTGCCTTGTGTCTTATTTTGAAGTCTTATGTAAGACAAACTAGTCAATCTTTTATTTTTTATCCTTGAACCTACAATAAATTGTCCATTTCCAATTTATGACCTTAAGTTATCAGATAGTGGCATGATTCAAAATTTGTTCCAAGCCTGCTTTCTTTTCCTAGTGTAATTAGTCATGGCCCATGAAGTTTTACAGAGCTCTATTTGTAGCTTTTATTCTACAAGCTTCTATTCTAAAATTACTTGTATCAATTTAGGAATTCTATAAAATCATTATGAGGAATTTTGAAATCATCAGTTCTTCTATACAGCATTACTACATGCAAGTATGTCTTCATATTTATTCTTCAGGAAATCTGCCCAATGGGGTGGCCTGATGCCCAGGAGTAATTTGGCAATGTAATAGTGGCAGGAAAGGCACATCAGTAGCCAGAAGAAATCCTGGGATAAAGTCTCTGGGGATGTTGCCTCCAGAGCACAGCCATCAAAGCCATCCAGAAAATGCATTTGCTTGTCATAGCCTTTCCTAAATAGTTTCTGACAGTCAGGGCTTCATACTGAGACCCTGCCTAAACAACAGCAGCAGCAGCAGAGGCACCGGCACCGGCACCGGCACCGGCACCGGCACCGGCACCGGCACCGGCACCGGCACCGGCACCGGCACCGGCACCGGCACCGGCACCGGCACCGGCACCGGCACCGGCACCAGCAGCACCAGCACCAGCAAAAATGGAGTACAGTTGCAAACACATCTAGCTTCTGTATTCATGCACCCATGCATACACATATGCACCCACATGCATCCATGCACACACCCACAGAAATACATACATATACAACACACACACAATTTGAAGAATCTCCTAATGAACTAAATAGAAAGTAATCTACAAAATTTTCTTTGTTTCACATTGCATGTCATGTATATGAAATGTCCTATAAAGCTTTTGTGTAGGATGGTGTGTCTCTAAGCCATGTTTTTTAAACAGAGGACATGTCACCTGTTTAAAATACACATATAAGCAGTTGCATGTTGTTAGTTGGGGTTACTATAACTGTGACTCAACACTGTGACCATAAGCAACTCGGGGAGGGAAGGGTTTACTTTCCTCACAGTTCCATACAATAGTTCATAGTCAAAAGAATCGAGTATAGGAACTCAAGCAGGGCAGGAACCTGGGGGCCGGATGCAGAGGCCATGCAAGGGTGCTGCTTACTGCCTTGCTCTTCATAGTGTGCTCAGTCTGCTTTCTTATAGAACCCAGGGCCACCAGACCAGATGGGAACCCCACTCCCACACAGTGGGCTTCCCCCATCCATCACTAACTGAGACAATACCCTACAGGTGTGTCTACAGCCTGATCTTATGGAGGCATTTTCTCAATTGAGTCTCCCTCCTCTCCAATGCTTCTAGCTCACATCAAGTGGACATAGAACTAGCCAGGACACATGTACCCTGTTCTTCAGGTTGAGATTCCCCTAGACTCCCTCCCTCCACACCCAGAGGAGCACTCTTACCTTTTTTCCACTTAGCTGACTTATATCCAACTCCTCCAGAGTTTGGAGTTGGCACAGTTCAATAGGAAACTGTGTGAAATTATTGTTTGACAAGTTTAACTTCTGGATCTTTTTCAGTCTGGATATTTCTGAAGGTATTTTCTGTAATCGATTTTCTGAAACATCAAGCACTTGCAAGTTTTTTAAAGAACACAGTTCCTTTGGGAAAATCTCGAACTTATTATCAGACAGAATGAGAACATGGAGTGATACCATAGCAGAGATACAGGGCGGAATTTTCTTTATTTGGTTTTTAGCAAGATCCAGGTATTCAAGATTAGTGAGAGAACACAAATGTTCCGAAAATATGGTGAGTTTGTTTCTATTCAACTCTAAATGAAGCAGCTGCTTACTGAATGACATGTCCACGGGGATTTCTGAAATATAATTTCCATTAAAACTCAAGTAGTCGAGTGACTGCAAAGCACACAATCCCACCGGGAAATACATTATATTGTTATGACTCAATTCAACTCTTGTAATTTTTCTGCAGTTTTTTATTTCAATAGGAACATGTGTGATTTGGTTGCCTGAAAACTCCAGGATGTGTATATTACTAAGATGTGAGATTTCTTCAGTCATTTTTATCATTTTATTCCTGTTTACATGGAGCTGCCTCAGATTTTTAAGCTTGCGGATTTTCTTAGGAAGTTCTTCTATATTATTATCACTAAGGCTAAGAGACTCCAAATTTACGCAGTGCGAAATTTTCTTTGGTATGCTTTGCAATAAATTTTTATCAAGGTTAAGCAGCCTGAGTTCTTTGAAATTCTCAATTTTGGGTGAAATGGCTTCCAGTTTATTGTCAGCTAGGTGAAGTTCTTTTATTTTGGGCAATTGAAATATTTCCACAGCCAAAAAAGTAAGTTTATTGTGATCCATTAAAAGATTTTCTAAATTTTTCAGTTCCCTGACTTCTTTTGGCAAACTGCCTATCATGTTTCCAGTAAGGTTTAGAGAATTTAATTTTGGAAGAAAACATAGTGATTTAGAAAATATTGCTAATCGGTTATACTCCAAATTGAGAATTTTCAAATTTTTTAAACTAGACAAAGAATCTGGTATAGATGTCAACATATTTTTACCCAAACCTAACGTTTCCAAATATCTAAGATTTTCTAAGCCAGAAGGCAAAGTCTCAATATGATTACTATTTAAGAGGAGTTGTCTCATATTCCCAAGTTGTAGTAGCTCTTTGGGTATGTGCGATATCTCGTTGTAACTGGCATTTAGTATCTTTAAATTGTGAAACAACTGAATCTCCAAGGGAATTGATGGCAATCCATTTTCTTGCAAGGACAAAATTTCAAGTCCTAGCAGATCCCCTGGGTCTGCCCCTTGGAAAGTTTTTATTTGATTCTTATCTAAATATAGATATTTTACATATTTGACTTTTAAAATGTCTACAGGGAATTCTTGTAAATCCTTGGCCTCAAGATTAACCGTAAAGGTATCAGGCTCCATGTCAAATCCTTTTTGATTTCCATTAAAGGTTTGTCCTCTAAATTTTCTCCCAGTTGGAAATTTGACTGGGTGATGGTCTTCAGCTATTTTACTCTCTGATGACTCAGTACTCTGCTGACTTTCTTGGTTTGACAGCGGAATGACATCTATGCTAGTGTCTGAAAACGGAGGATTCTCTGTAATTTTCTCTTCATTTTTATTAAGCTGGTTTGTGGAGGAATCTGTTGGCTCTTCTGTGTACTGTGAAGGATTTGCTTCATAAATCTGGTTGTAATCTTTACTTTCTGAGTAAGGAGAAGCTTCATTCGGGAGATCTGTTATTTCAGATCCAGGCTCCTCCAGTGTCTCAAATTTAGTGACTCCTTCAGGCTCCACATCACTCCCATCTTCAGACATCTTATTTTCTGGCAGCTCTTGCATGAACTAAGACTATAACTTTATTTTTCGTGGTTTTTCCCTTTGAACCTACAAGACAAATGTTGATGTTACTAGTATGATAACGATGTTGAAATTACACACAAGGCTAACCACAGATCTTCACCTCTCCCTTGGCCACTCCAAATCCAGCAGCGGCCACCTTTGGCCCACCTGCCCCATCTCTGGTGGATCGCAAACGTCTTCCTCTCTTCAGTTCCCTCCTCCTACTCATGGCTTTATCCCAGAACTCAACTGCAGCAGGCACTCACTGGCATCCCGCAGGCCACTCTGACCAGGCAAACAGGCTGACTTCAGATCTTCCTTCCATTTTTCTGAGTCCAATCCCTCAGTGTCACGACCAACTGTGTAGCAAACCTCTGGTTGTGCCTCTCTTTGTGCTCTACCTTCATTCAGAGGTAACTAAACAGATCCTGGTGGAACTCCCTGATCTTTTTCTGTCTTCTAGACCCCCAGCAATGCCCCCAGCCGAGGCCAGACCTCTCAGGATACCTGAAGAATATCCTACTAGGCAACATGCATAGTGAGAGCTTGTCTTGAAGAGAGAGAGAGAGAGAGAGAGAGAGAGAGAGAGAGAGAGAGAGAGA
>JANHMN010000016.1:13445083-13474641 GCA_030674055.1 Rhabdomys pumilio
AGAGAGAGAGAGAGAGAGAGAGAGAGAGAGAGAGAGAGAGAGAGAGAGAGAGAGAGAGAATAATCATCATATCCTGTTAAAAGACAAAATTTCTTTGGGATTGATTAGAATCAAGAGTGAATGATGTCATCAGTCCTACTGTTTAACACATCATTGATTTTTTTCTATATATTTATTTATTTATTATTTATTTTTGAGACAGAGGCTTACTATGCAGCCCTGGCTGGTCCAGCACTCACTATTTTGAACAGCCTGTCCTTAAACTTACAGAGTTTCAAAGTCATGGTTCATCATGCCTAGCTTTTGGGGTGAGGGGGAGAGACAGAGAATTTAAATGAAATATTAGGCTAGAATAGAAATTAGTGGGTTTTATGATAACATTTTGTTGGGAGCCGACTTTAAGCAGAAAGTGGCTAGAAAGCAGCTATCAGCTTTGAAGCCATCTTGAGCCATATACCCTGACATGAGACTTGGTTTTCAACAGCCTACAACAGCTGATAAATATCTTGTTTATCCCACATAGTTTGTTTTGTTGTTTAGTGCCCCTAGCTGCAAGGAGCAAGTGGTATCCACGCCTACAAGGCATGCTCGGTGCAAGTGCTATCCACGCCTGTAAGGCTTAAGTCATATCCACACCGCATGTGGTATCCACGAGCCTACAAGGCACGTGCCAAAAAGCGTATAAATACCCAGGATTTCCTTGTAATAGGGTCAATGTGAGTGGATATGAGTGAAGAGAAAATATGAGTCAAGGGGAATTTGAGTCAGAGAGAATACGAGTCAAGAGAGAATAAGAGTCAAGGGGGAAGAAAATAAGGACAAATAAGAGAGAGAAAATAAGAGAGAAAAATAAGAGAGGAGCCCTTCAATGAGATAGACAATAAAAGAGAGATGTGAGAGACGTGAGACTTGACTACAAATCCTCTCTCTGGCTTGTCTCCATTCCTTGCATCTCTTCCCCTTCTTCCCAACTCTCTCTTGCTAGACCCTGACCCGTGGACCGGAGCAGCAGTGCAGGCCGAGAAGTTTTTGGCCCCCAAAGCCAGAGAGAGTACGGGTCCTCAACAACGTTTTATTATATTTGTTTTTGTTTGAGATAGAATCTCATGTATCCTAGCTGTCCTTTTACTACGCAGCTGAGAACACCCCTGTACTTCCGATCCTCCTGCCTCTAACGCCTGAGTGCTTGGATCGTAGGCATGAGCTACCATGTCTGATTTCTGTGGTGCTGGGGATTGATTGATTAGGGATTGTATGTATACTGGGCAAGGCACTCTACTGACTGAGCTGCATACCAGCTCCACACATGCTGTTCTTACTCCCACCCTTCCCCCTCCTCTCCTACCCCCTTTACTCTTTTGTATCTCTGCCTACCTTGAATCTCCTCCTCTGCTCTCATGTTCCATGTATGGCATTACCTCCTCTCTCTGTTTGCTATTCTTCTCTTCATCCCTCAAATTCTCACCCCCCATGATTGTAGTTCTAGTTTCATGACCTGCACTTACACACATATATTTACACATACATTAAAATCAAGAATCCACAGGTGATTTTGGATTGTATCACACAACTTCATGCTTTGCTGTTACATTCGTTTTCCTGGAAATGTTATAATTTTATTTTTATATAGTGTATATGAACCATATTTTCTTTATCCATTCATTCATTAACGGGCATGTAAGCTGCTTCTTAGTTAATGTAACCATTGTAACAATATACATGAATGTGTTCATTGGCTACTGGGTTGAAAAGGAACGTGTGTGATAGGAGTTAGGAATCCTGTGTGTGCTTCCCTTGAGACCTTGTTACCTCGTTTTTGGTGATTATTTTCTTTGTTGTGCAGGAACTTTTAACTATAGACCAATTACCCGAATTAATATATACACAGCAATTCTCAATAAAGTAAATTCACGTATTTATCAACTAACTTCAAGACCACACTAAGAACATTGATGCCGTGGCTGAGTTGATTTCATCCCAGAGAGGCAAGATTGGGTCATCAGATACAAATACAAATCAATAAATGTAATAAAGCATATAGATTGGAGGATAGGCATTTACATGCTCATCTCAGTAGATCCAAAAACGGCATTTGACAAAGTTTAGCATTGACATGATAAAAACAATTCCTAAAGGAACTGAGAATGTTGACTTTTTTTTTTTTTTTTTTTTTGCTGTGACAAAAGCAACATAAGTGAGGAAGTGTGTATTTTGCCTTACAATTCCAGATCACACAGCCAAGAATGCTACAGGAAACCAGGACAGCATGAGCAGGAAGCAGCTGGCCACACCGCATCCACAGTCAAGTGGAGAGAGAAACAAGGAGAACGGGCCATAAAATCTCAAGGTCCTCCCTGGATTCCACGTTTCCTCCAAAAGGCTCCACCCTCTAAATGTTCTCAATAGCTTAAGGGGGCATTCTATAGTCATGCTACAACAAAAAGGAACCTAGTTTATAAAACATTATACATATATATACATATACATACATACATATATATATATATATATATATATATATATATATATATATATTTGCTAACAAACCCATAGCTAACCCATATATGCAAACCCATAGCTAACATATACAAAGTGTAGAAATACTACAAATATTATCTTAGTATGGAACTTGAAGTATTATCATCAGTAAGTCTAAGATTTGGATTGCTTGGGGGAAAACTCTTTCTATTGCTGGGATGAAACACCATGACCAAAAGCAACTTTGGGAGAAAAGAGTTCACTTTCATATCACTGTTCATAGAAGGACGTCAGGACAGGAACTCAAACAGGGCAAGAACCTGGAGGCAGAAGCTGATGTAGGGACTATGGAGAGGTGCTGTTACTGGCTTGCTCTTCATAGCTTGCTCAGCCTGCTTTCTTATAGAACCTAGAACTTCTATCCTAGAGGTTTCCCCACCTACAATGGGCTAAGTGCTTCCCCATCAATCACTAATTAAGAGAAATTCCTACAGGCTTGCCTATGGCAGGATATTATGGAGAAATTTTCTCAACTGAGGCTCCCTCCTCTCCAGCGACTCTAGCTTGTGTCAAGTTCACATAAAACTTGCCAGCAGAGCATTTGTTAAGTAAGAAGTTAAATTAGCCCTATTTGCAGACCATGTAATTCAAGACTTAAAAGACCCTAAAAAGACAGTACCATAAAAATCAGTCAAACTTTCTGGCTTAGTATAATGAGAATGCTATGGAAAAAAAAAAAAAACCAGGAAAACAATCAATTCCAAAACTACCAGGGATAATGTTAACCAAGGAAGTAAAAGACTTCTATAATGTTATTTATTTATTTATTTATTTATTTATTTATTCATATTTACACAAGATCTTGTAATGTAGTACCAGACTGGCCTTGACTTTATGGTCCTCCTCTCTCCTCTTTCCTAGAGTTTGGATTTATAAGAATATACCAAGACGCTTGGCTATATTTTGCTTTTTTTAAATTGAAAAAAACTTTTTTTTTTTCAGGACTCCACACAAGTTAGGCAAGTGATCTCCCACTGAGCTACATGCTCTGACCTTCAGAAATCTGGGCTGCTCATGGAATGCCACTGTCATTGAATAGTGCTGTTTTCCTCAGAGGGGAAATATACTAACTCATAAATCCAGATTATATTGCATGGGTGGCAATATGGGAAGTTAAATATTTCTAAATTTTTTTTAAAAAGGATGTTTGTTTGTTTGTTTATAACAAGATTTCACAGACTAAAGAAGATCCACTCAACCCTGGTAACTTGAGGAAAACTTAACTAAATGATTTACTTAACTGAATGGGGGCAGAGGAGGGAAACCACAAATTCCAAAACCTTTCGTGTTTGCTTTCAGTTGGTTGTCTGGTCCGTATTATAGCCCCAAGGACGCTGTAAGATAAGGATGGAGTTTGTTTCTCGTTGGCCTAGCCAAAGGTACCCAGCTCAGTGGATGGTGTGCTTGCCATGCTTTCTGATGCTGCTTGGAATATGAGCTTGTGAAAATGCTCCCTGGAAGTTCTCTTTCCTTTTTGTTATGTTTCTATTAATGACACATCTTAATTATAACAACCTTCCAATAAATCTTGTGTCTGATAAGGCAAGTGTGTTCACTCTGACTTTTATTTCAAAGTGATGGTGGGCATTCTCAAGCCTTTTATATGCATTTTAAAATCAGTGTGTCATGTTTCACAAAACTTCTTGCTTGGATCTCAGTGAGAACTGACCCTGTGGGGTTGAAGGTCAGAGTTCAAGAATTCAGGTGTTTGGCTGTCTTCATGCAGAAAAGCTCATCTTCTTTGTGTTATAAATAAAACTGGTTTATTTTGAGACTAGATTTTTCTGTAGCCCAGATTGATGTAAACCTATGAGCTTTCTTTTCTTAACTTTCCCTGCTGGGTGGCTAGGCTTACAGCTTGTATCATCACACCCCACCTTAATCTGAACCAATTAAAAGTGCTTAGTTCATGGTATTCCATACGTTTACATTGTGGCACGCAGAGTATTTTTTAAGATCCAAAGCTTTTAAAACCAACGAGGACTGCAGTGTCTCAGAGTGAGGATAAATGAGCCGGAGACCAGAGCTTCATGTCCACTGGCCAAGGTCACATGTCCAAGACTGAATCCATGACTGTGGTTAGGAACTGGAAGAATGCTTTTTTGATGCAGCTGCATGGTTCAGCCTAAGCCCCAGGTAGCATCTGCCTCCCCTAAATCACAGATGCTATAGACTCTATAGTGTAGAGCGCTGGACTCAACCCTCCTAATGCTATACACTTGCTATACAGTTTCTCAAGTTGTGGTGACTCCCAACTAAAATTATTTTTGAGGCTACTTTGTAACTAATTTTGCTAGTGTTGTGAACCATAATGTAAATAACTGTGTTTTCCAATGGTGTTTTTCACTGTGAAAGGTTCATTTGACCCCCAAAGGGATCCCAATCTACAGGTTGAGGACCACGGGCATAGAAGGATAGAATACGCAAAAAAAAAAAAAAAAAAAAAATTAGGGGCTGGAAAAGCAAATAAGATGTCTTCTGCAGCTTTTTAGAAGTAACAGTTGGTGATCTTACAGGCTTTTTTCCCCCAGGGAGAGGGGGATGACACTGAGACCTTAATATATGGTATTTTCCAATAAAGTAAACACTAGCAGACATGTATCTATTCCAATGGAAATTAAATAAAATTACAAGGCAGCTCCTCAGTCATAGCCATATTTCCAGTGACTACCTTACTGAATGGTGTAGACTGTTAACATTTTCAGTATGGTCCTGAACCAGGTTGTTTGAAAACACGTATCTGAAAATCATGCTTTACTGGCCACAAAGTATTCTACTGAAGGAGTAGCTATCAAATTACCCAGTGAGATGGTTTGGCTGGTAAAGGCATTTGCTGCCAAGACTGACAATCTGAGTTTGATGCCTAGGACCCACACGGTACAAAGAGAGGGTCAAAGACAACTCCAGCAACTTGTCCTCTGTTCTCCACGTATGAGTCCTCTTTCCCCGCGCATCTCTCTCCTGGACATGTGTCCCAAAAGTGTTGTAAAGGCTGAAATATACAGCTAAATAACACTCTAAAAATGTATTTGAGAAAAATCTCCGTTCTCATGAGCATTAAGTCCTATTTAAAAACGCATTGCCCATTAGATAAGCAAAAATGAAATTAAACTATTTTTAGCAAGTATTAGTAAAGTTGAAGAACATACATGGTAATTTGATACCTATCTGAACAAGGTGGGCATCCAGGTAAGTACAAGACTTTTTCAGATAGTGACATCAACAAATTGCTTCGACCGGTGTAGGGAGATCATCGCTGAGCGGCAGCTAAAGCAGCGTGGGACAGAATACAAACACTAGAAGCGATGGGCTGGGAGCGTGAAGGGAGGAGGATGTGCACCGTTGTAGGTGCTGCGAGATGCAGAGGCAAGTCAAGAAATTGGCCTGGGCTTAGCAGTCCTTAGATCAGTCCCGCGGAGCCTCTCTGTGGCACTCCGAAGCCTGGAGGGGGCGCGCCCGCGCAGCGAATGTCAGTGATTGTGGCGATGGAGGTTGCGCAGGCTCGGTTGTGTCTCGCCTCCCTCTGGCGTTTATGAGCTGGCTTTGGTCGCAAGGGGGCACTAGGTGGACCCTGCTGTCATTCAGCTGCCCAGCAACCGTCTCTGGCCAGCTGTGGGGCAGTTTGCTGGTTGACTGTCCTCTCCTTGGGAGATCTTGCAGCCCTAGCGATCTGATTTAGGTGATCTGAGGTGAGCGGCAGGACAGTACATAACTTATTTAATAGTTTTCTTTGACTAGACATTAAGTGAATTTGAGTATTTACACGTTTCTATTACGCCTATTTTTAAAAAGTTTTCTAACTTGTACAAAAATTTCTGCTTCGTTTTTAAAAATGTGTTTAAAATTTCTGTATAGACTCTATGATCCAACTGAGTTTTGACACAGATTCTATTTCAACCATCAGAATATTCTTTCCTTTCCACCACATTCTTTACACGTCTCTTTGTGTTCCCATGTTTGCCCACACCCATCGTTTACATCTAGTAACTGCTATATATACTCTCTGCCCTGTAGTTTTATATTTCCCATAATGCTCCCTAAAAGGAATGCTAACGGTATAACCTTTTGAGTCTGGCTTATTCAGTCAGTGGACTGGAACTTCATATCCGCGTTGTTCATCCGTCGTTTATTCCTTCTTGAGTAGTATTCTATTTCATGTATGGATATATACCTAAGTTTTCTCGCTCAGCAACTGAAGGAATGTGGTCAGTTATGAGTAAATACAGTTCACAGTGAAAAAGTATCCTTTGATAAAACCCATAGAGAGAATGGGACAGAGGGAGTATACCTCAATCCAATGAAAGCTACATATGACCCATAGCCAATACAATGCTCAATGGGGAAAAATGTGAGGCAATTCTATTAAAATGAAGGACAATGTGAGACTGTCCATACTCTACTACCATTTAAAATAGTGTCTGAGGTTCAAGATACAGCAACATGACAAGAGAAGGAAAAACAAAGGTATGACTGGGAAACAAAGTCAAGTATCCTTGTCAGCCAGTGATACAATACCACACATAAGAAACCCTAAAGGTACCATCAGGAAACTAGAGCTGATATATACTTTCAGCACAGTGGCAGTATACAAGATTATCATATAAAGATCCGCAGCCATTCTATATCCCAGTGGCACACTGAGAGAAATCAGGGACGTGACAACAGTAAACAAACAAAAATCCCATAGGTTCAAAGAAAATCAAGACTGAAAGACCTCCCATGCTAATGGATTAGAATCAATGTTGTAAAAGAAACCACCCTACTAAAAGCAATCTACAGGACCAAGGCTGTTCCAACCAAAATTCTCATGCCATTCTTCACAGAAACTGAAAAAAAAAAAAAAAAAACCTTAACATTGATATAGAAGTACAAAGACCCCAGATATCCAAAGCAATCCTAGGCAAAAATAATACCGGAGGCATTACCATATCCAGTGTCTTAGTTATTGTCCTATTACAGTGGATACCATGATCAAGGCAACTTATAAAAGAAAGCATTAATTGAGGGCTTGCTAAAAGTTTCAGAAGGCTACTCCACAGCCATTATGGCAGGAAACATGGCAACAGGCAGTCAGACACGGCACTGGCATGTGCTTACATGGCATGTAAGTTGAGAGCTTCCATCTGAGAGCTTCCAAGTTATCGTGAGTCGATTTGTTTTCCCTTTTCATCTGGGCAATCATGTCAAATGTGCTATGTAGCTAGGTTACCATTTCAGATTAACTTAATTGACTTTTAATATATAGTTACAAATGCACACTGACTGTATACAAAAACCTCATATATGACAAGTTAAATTTAAGAAAAAGGCTCAGTTAGTAACTTAGCAAATGGAAATTAAAACTATGGTAAGGATGTAGAGAAAGAGGAATAATTGTTCACTGATGGAGAGTGTGTAGACTGGCGTAGCCTCTGGAGAGATCAGTGTGGAGGTTCTTCAGAAAGCGAAAAGGAGACTTTCCAATTGGGCTAGCTGTCCCACTCCTGGTCATATACCTCACAGGACTCTCTATCCTTCTACAGAGATGTGTGGCCATTCATGTTCATTACTGCTCTTGACAATACCCAGGAAATGAGACCAGTTCATCAACAGATAAATGGGTAATGAAAATGTTTATTTATCTATCCATCCATCTGCCAGCCCACCCAGCCACCCAGCCACCCATCCATCCATCCATCCATCCACTTACCCACCGATACACACACACACACACACACACACACACACACACACACACACACAGTGGAATTCTATTCATTTGTAAAGAAAAGTTAAATTATGAAAACTGAAGGCAAATGAATGGAACTGGAAGATTATACTGCATGAAGTAAACCAGATCCAGAAAACACTAAGCCAAATGTTTTCTGCCATTTGTGGGTCACAGGCTGAACTGTGTTTAACTTGGAGTACCTGAAGAAGCCAGAACACTAGAAAGGGGCCATTGAGGGGGATGTTGGGTGTTAGAACAGAGGTAATGTGAAAACAGAAATGGGGATGGGAAAGTTTACGCAGGGAAGAGTGTGGGAAGAAGGGGAACATGGGGAGGGTTATTCAAAATAAAGTATTATGAGAAAGCTATATGGAAACCTATTTTGTATTAAAATATGTAAGTGAAAAAAAAAAGGTGTAAGATACCCTACTCGGCTGGATAGTGCTGCTCCTAGAAGCTACTGATTAATAAACATAAATGCTAGTGCCAGGTGTGATATCTCCCTTTGATTTGTTGGCAGGAGGCTCAGAAGGCCCCCAAAACAATACAGGTTCTATCTGTGCCTCCTGCTGGCCAGAACTTGAATACATGAATATGGGGAAAACATCTATAGAAAGGAGGGGAGATTGACAGGAGTGTGAGAGAGATAAGGGTGGCGGTGTAATCACAATGTACTAAATACATAGCAAACTGCGAAAGAATAAATTTAGTTTTTTTTTAAAGGCTTGTGTTCAATATTATGAAATTTAGAATTTGATTCTGAATAGGAAGAAAAAGTCAGCTGCATAGAACTGTGAGAGGTTACAGGAGGGACTGGGGTAAAGTCCCTCCTCCATACTGAATAGTCCACATAGAAAGAAAGCAGTGTTTGCTTGCTTGCCTTCACTTCTGGCCAGTGAGTGAATCCACCCTCTTGCTGCTACTTCTGTAGATGTGACCCTTCAGTGATAACAGAAGCCAGCTCCTCGAGCCTTTCAACTTGCACTAAGGACCAAGGTGCTCTAAGAGTCCTCTGGGCCTTCATCAGTATTTTTGGACTGCTGAGGGATCCAGCTCCACAGAGTAGGCAGCTACTGTGCTTTCAGTCTCTCCGGTATGCTCACAGACACCTCGAGATTAGCCAACTCTTATTATGTAATTTAATAAGAGTTAATCTATAAGTCCCTTTGTAATTTAAATTTCCTTTCCATCAGTTTTGTTCTATAGAATCCTGACTAATACATGAGTCATGAAGTGCATTTGTGTTACTACGTAGTGATCAGATAAGATAAACAGTGTTGGTGAGGCAGAGGCAGTGTAGAACCTGTGTCAGGCCATCAGCCAAGGAAACAATGGCAAGGACCTCAACTCTGGTGGCTGCAGTACAACTGGGAAGGCACTGGAAAAGGCCCTATAAGACATTAGATTACATGCGATAAACAAATGTATACAGCCAGGAAAGTGAAAAGAAAAAAAGTTGAAGACCACGTGGCGATTTCACAGCTATGTAAATGGATGTAATCTGATAATGCCATTAACCAAACAAGGAATAATAGTGGGGGAAACAAAAATTCTGCTTCAAGACATGATGAAAACAAAATCATTAATAGCCTATGTTAAGAGGAGCTATAGTAACAGGAACTTGAACTTAAGATCTAGCATTCAGAGAGAGATTGAGGCTCAAGACGTAGGGTTGAGATTCCTGAGCATACTAGCAAACAGTAAGGTATAAAATGGGTCAAATTACCCAGGAAGTAGTTACACAGAATCAAAAGTATGTATGTAGCATAGAGCTACACTCTATGGCTTTCTTGTTAGCCTCACTTAATGACATAATTTTAATTTTAATAAGGCTAAATGATACATAGTATCATTTAGAGTAAAAGGTTAATGTCAAGAGTAGAAAATGACATAAAATGACATATCTGCTTGTATGTGTGCTCTGGCATTAAGAAATTATTCCCATCCTTGGTCTATCCAGAAGATGGAACACTGCAGGGAGTGAGTGTCGGGACTAGTCAGTGTGTTATAACACTAGGACCAAGGCAAGGAGGTCAGCAGCAGCCCTCCCTTCCAGGGAAGCCATCTTGTGGTAGAGACACCATTGATGAAGACGGTTAAAATCACCTTAAGACATGTTTAAAGATTACAGAAGAAATGGTTTAAGTAATAAATCCAAGTACAAAATAAGTTTTTATTTATTCAAATCATGTTGGTTTTCAGAATATTTTGAACACACAAAATTATATCAAAGCTGTATTTTGATTTCATTACATTCCACACTAAATTCTTTGCTATTTACCAAAAATAACTTTTTTATAAAGCTTACTATTTTGTCTAATATAATACAGCCCACTGATCTATTTTTATGTGTTTCTCTCAAAAATTAGAAGAGCTTATGAGCATATCATACAAAACTAAGTGGTATATTACACACCAAACGTGAGTACAGATTCTGTACAATATATGGAACAGCATATACACACTACATGAGACTACATGCTTTGTTAAGTCATATTTTCAGAAATCTTTCATGGAAAAAATTCTACATTACAAAATATGGTGGTTTGTGCTCAAACTCAAAATTCTTTTCATGAATTTCTTTCAGAGGGCATTAGCTGACCATTTAACTTCATTAGCAGCTTTACCACAAGACCAGCCTACAAAAGAAAACATACATTAGCATCAAATATGAAACATATAAAAAGCTTAAAAGACATATATAGTAGTGCGCATTTTATACTATTTTAATACCTATTTTCATACCTATTTCATACCAGATTATCATATCAGACACACAACCAACAGAGGAGTCCACACAGGAGTGACACAACCCAGGTCAAATGGAAAAAAAAAAAAAAGACAGCATGATTGGCAGAGCAGCGTGTCTTCCACCAAACCCACTAGTCCTACACAAGTGTTCTGTAGTGACAAATATCTAGATGAACCTCAGGACACAAGACTCAAAAGAATAATCATAAACGTTAGCAAAATAATTCAAGGAATTACAAGAAGATACATATACTTGATTGAACTCCAAGAGGATAACAATAAACACTTGAGTGCTGTCCAAGAAAATAAACACAGCTGAATAGAGTAACACAAATAACTTAGGATTTAAAAACTGAAATTGAATAAAGAAAAACATTACTGAGAACACAATCTGAAATGAAGATATAACTGAAAAACTCAATATGCCAATAAGAAAACGCAGGGAAAGCTTAACAAGTAGAGTCAATCTGAGTCCCGCAGACAACAGATACCTGGACTAGAACATAAAAGTATCTAGACTAAATAAATTTAAAAAATTAAGTTTTAATTTTAAAAGCACGGAAAAGAAACATACAGGAAATGTGGGACACTAGCAAAAGATCCAAGCTTTGAATTACAGGCATAGAGGAGGGAAAAGAACGCTAGGGCATTCATTCAATGACACAAGCCAGAGCTTTAACAAGAGGATGCATGAAAACTTTCCCAAACTAAAGACACGTCTACAGACACAAGACAGACACAGAATACTAAATAATATATATATTATATATATATATATATATATATATATATATATATATATATATATAATATATATACCAAAATATGTTATATATTATATAATATATTATATAATATATAAATACCAAAGAGAAGCATCCCAAAGTATATCAGAGTTAAAACGCTAAACAGTTAAGTAAACATTACAAAAGAGAAGAAAAGAACAACAGTAACCCCCACAAGCCACATATATAGGAAACCATCAGAATAACACCTGAAACTCTGAAAGCCACAAAAGCTTAGAGGAATGCACTCCAAGTTCTAAAAGGCAGACCACAATTGCAAAACTAGACTACTGTAACCACAAAACTATCTACCATAGTTGACAGAGAAAGAAAAACTTTCTACGATCCAAACAGCCTATAAAAATTCATATCCAACTACAACAAAAACACTAAAAAAGAAAAATAAATTGGGACTAGAGGAAGAATTGACTTAAGATTTTGAAGACGGTTAAGAAATGCCCTGAGTATAGTGAACATTTCAGATAGTACAGTGGTCAAGAAAGGGGGCACTTTAAGAAGAGACAGGGATAACCAGTCAGAATTATGGGAATGGTGTAAGGAAGCACTTAACTGCTTTACAACAGATATAGATTAGTTTGCCAAGTTTCTGGCTCCTTTCATTAGGAAGGGAATCCCAATCTCATCTGGGGAAGTTAAGTGACTTAAATAGTGAAAACAAAGAACGTTAGTAACATTATAGTTTGCTATTAGTCAAACTAACTTATCAGTACTTGCCTGTTTTGTGTGTACTATAAAGCTCATTTTATTTTCCATACTATGAATTTGAAAACAAGTACCGGCATCTCCCAGCTGCCACGTAAAGCAACAATACTTCAGGCTGATGAGTAGCGCCTGCAACAGAGTTAGGAATTGTGATGCTAAAATAGAGCTAAAGGTAACATTTGTTCAGTCACAGTGGGCCACGCCTTGTTAAATCCTACTTCTTGGGAGTTGGGAGCTGAAGATCAGAAATTCAGGGTTATCCTTGGCTAACAGTTCACCACACCAAAACACCGAGTTGCAACACAGCTCATTTTATGTGAGTAGAACAGACCAGTCTCTGATGAACACTTGTAATTGGCTGAGCTGTATTTTCTGATGGACTGATTAGAAGACACAGAAGATAGATAATTCCCGAGAATCAGCCTCTAAAGGACAACAACCCACTTGATGACTAACTGAGTCATCCTGGGTCTTTCAAGGGCATCCTAGGCATGTCAGTGGCTTAGGAACAAACACGTTGCCTCTTCGGCTCACTCTCCTTTTATATACCTAAGGATAACAGTCCCATTTCTATTTTTATCTCTTCACTTATCTTTAAGGTTTATTTTTATTTGTGTGTGCACACATTTTCTCACAGAGGCCAGAAGAGGGTATCAGGACCTGGAGTTGTAGGCAGTTGTGTGCTGGAAACCCAGCTCTAGTCTTCTGCAAGAACAGCAAGTGCTCTTAACAGCTGAGCCATCTCTCTAGCCCTCTACTTAGAAATTTAGTATCTTATTCTGAAAAAGAAGTCTGCCAACTAATAACGTTGCTATAATCCTTTTGCCTGTTTTTTTAAATTATTCAACTCCTGCATCAGAATATTATTAAAATATAAAATGCTGCATTATGCTGCTAACTCATCAGTCCATCACTGGAATGTTTTATAAAACATTTTATTGTTATTCAAACTTGAAATGCTACCGAAAGCCAAACACAGCTCAGCGAAACAGCGGTGTCCCAGTCATAGCACCATCATGCAGTTCTACCAGGAGGGATCTGTAAACACAGGTACACATTAGCAGAGGAAAAACATCCGGAAATGTGAAAAATATTATTTCCCCTAATACTTCTCATTTTTCTCTCCTTTTCTTTCTTTGTATAGGTGTGTACCTGTGAATGCACATGAAATCTACTAATGGGCACTACAGTGCCCAGCCTTTCATTTCTTTTAAACAAACTTAGTTCAGTAAAACAGAAAAGTGGCCTCAAACCACAAAGCAGTAGCCTACCTGGTGTTTATAAGCCAGTTTTAACAGAAATAAGCAAGACCCAAAAGCAAGGAGTAAGGAATTTCAAGAAATCAAACCCTATGTCAAGTATGAAAATCTGTTATTCTGTCCCATGTTGTATTTCATTCTCTAGGTCCTCCCATGAGTTAGCAGCATCATAAATAACTGTCACCTAAAGTCATCGCACGTTCACACAGATGACTGTGTAATTCGGTTACTTTAAGAAGAGACTTCAGAGCACTGACTGATTTTCCAAAGGACGTAAGTTCTCTACCCAGCAACCACATGGCAGCTCATATCAGGGTTGTTTGTAATTCTAGTCCAGGAGATCCAACACCCTCCTCTGACCTCCTTGAGGACCAGGCATGCACACACAACTTACACACAGGTTAATCACCCATACACACAATATAAAACTTAAAAACAAAACATAACAAAAAGAAAAGACTCCACAATAAGATACAAAAATAAGAAAACTAAAATTCATAAAATTTCCAAACTAAAATGTTTTTTGGAACATGATCTAACTTTGACAATCTTAATCTTAATAAGTGAGGCAAGATTTTTATCCTGCCTAGATGTTTTAAATACGTTAAGAATAACTGCCAAGCTTTTATATTCTAATAATTTTGATTAGAATAAGGAACAACATAGTGTAAAGAATTTCTGTATTGGACCTAGAGAGATGGCCCCTCAGTTAAGAGCACTTCAGAGGACCTGAATTAGATTCCCAGCTCATGGCTGCTTACAACTACTTGTAACTCCAGCTCCAGGGTGATCTGACCCCTGCAGCCTCTGAGGGCAATTGCATTCACAAGAACATATTGTATGACATATAATTATGCTTATCATAGATATGATAAAAATAAAAAAATAAATATAAGAACAAAGCTAAAAAAAAATCATCTAATGAATGGTCATATTCCCTTCCACACTAAATCTTGTTCCCTGAAGAGGAACTAATAACTATAAAACTTATAAGTTATATATAAAACTTATAACTAATCTTAATTTCCAAAATAAAACTCCTTTGTCATACACTACATATTTCTTTCTTAAGTCTAGAGTCTTCCTACACTACCCCCTTCTAATCAGTCTTACTATGTATTTTAGGTTAGGCTAGTCTCAGAGTCATAACCCTCCCACCTTAACCCTCAGGTTCTAGGATTATAGAGAAATGCTACCATGTTTGGGTAAGTATTACTTTCCCTCTGTATGAGAAGAAAAAAAAGCCGGGTAGTTTATAACTCACAGGAGAGCCTTCACCAGAACTTGACCATGCTGGTGCCATAATTTCAGGTTTTTAGAACTGTCAGAAACAAGTGCCTGTTGTTTATAAGTCATCTGGTCTAGGATGGTTTTGTATAGGAGTCTATATGATAGATGGATACATAATGATGTGGTAGTGCATGCCCAGAATTTAGGAGGTTGAGGCAGGCAAATCTCTGAGAGTTTAAGGCCAGCCTGATTTACACAGTGAGCTCCAGGATGCCAGAGCTATATAGTGAGAACCTGTCTTAAAAAACAAAAATTATCAAATAGAAATAAAAATGTAATCTGTATTTATGTAAAGATATTCTTTTACTCCTACAGTTTTTACAACAATAATAGCATACTGTGAAAAGTTCAGCACCATTTTCACATTAATATAACATATAAAACCATCATTCTACCCCAAATACTATTTATTCTATTGTATGGACAAAAAGTATTGCAAAGTCAAAAGTGTATTAAAATTGATGGATACATTGTATATAGATTCCATTTCTAGATTCTTCATGAAAGATGGCAATACTATTATAAAATATACATGATATAACTATCAAATATAGCTGAAGAGTTACCTTAGTTTCCATGTTTAGGAGATGAAGTCCTTTTATATTCACTCCTACATACACAGGGATGACTTTATGATTGCTTGGGCTTGCCTTTGTAAATATTTGTCCTGTGAAAAAAGCTGCTCCATACGTAGGAATTTCCCAGCAGTTCTGTAGAAACATGCGTTGCAGGTGATGCATTTCCTTACTGACACCCTCACTCATACTAAGATTCTGAAAACAGAGGAAAGAGATGTGACCTTTTAAAAATGCAAACAAAACAGGTTAACTAGCCATTTCTAAAATCAATGTCTCCAAACAAAAATGAAGTTACAGTATATTGTCCCAAGTGTATTTTTTTTCTCTTGTGGCCTTAACATTAAAAAAATAAACCAGCTAAGATCCTCTAGGTTGTCTATTCTAATAGAATGTAAATGCTACGGGCAAGGACAGTACATTGTTTCAGCTTTAACTCTAGTCTTTACCACAGTATTCAACACATAGAAAGCACTCAGTAATCCTATATTTCTAGAAACAAACACATTTTGCTATTTTCAGTTTCAGTGACTGTGAACTAGAAAATTCACTTTTAATTCCAGGATTTTAAATTTAGTTAGTTTAAAACATTATAAACTAATACAAACAGCCTACAGTCATCTCTACTTCTGTGGGCCAACTTACCTTGTACTCATGGAGTATTCGATTTATCCAGTGAGGTGCCTTACTTTTCAGTTTAGTAATAGGTACGATGGATTTCAGATTTTCTTCACTGGAAGTACACATGCCAATATCCTTAAATAAGTCATCTTTAGTAGCTAAAGTATAATAATCCTTCTGTCACAAATGGCACCAAATAATGAAAATTTTAAGCTGAATATGATATTTTAAAACAAAATGTTCCACAATCTTAATATTACCAGTTCAATATTTCCTTCTTCAATAACCAGAAAATATTTTCAAAAGTTGAAAGAACATATTAAAAAAACTTTAGACATGCTAAAAATCTGTATTTTCTCTCAAGGATTAAACACCAAACAACTTTATATGGTGGAATTCTTAAATATTTGACTTATTAAGTAAAAGTTACTTATTAAGTAAAAGTTTTAGTAAACTTATTTAAACAAAATAAAGAAACAAAGAAAAATCATAAAGGGAAATTATATCAAGTACAATATATATAAGTAAAACTTTGAAATGTTTTACTAACCAAAACCCAACAAATGCTTTACAGTAGGTTTCTTTTACTTAGTGTTTTGTCTTACTTAGTTCTGTCTGTCTGAGACAAGGTCTTACTGGGAAGCTCAGGCTGGTCTGCTTTATGATCCTTTTTCTGGCCTTAGTCTCACTGATTGTAAGCAGGTGCCACCATACCTGGCTAGCAATGCATAAATACTTGGTAGTAATATCAAAGTTGTGTTGATTAAAGAGAACCTTGAGCATATGATAAACCATGCATTGTATCAAATACTTACTTTAAGAAACCTTGTTTGTGTTTTTTACTCTCATAATTCCCATAAACGATCTGTAACAGCAGACTTGCCAGTGTTATCAGTTGAGCATCAGGAGCTGTATAAAAGCCCTTCAGTAAATTATATCTGGCTTCATCAAAGAGAATAAGAATAGCTAGTGGGTCTTCAATCTTAAAAGGAAGAAACATATAATTTGGTTATTAAGCTACAATTTACTTTTAAAAATATACAACTTTTTTTTACCCAGTATAACAAGCTACAGCTATATAACTGTGTGCTGTGTGTATGCTATTCCTACACTAGAGCAGGGGTTAGCAAGCTTTGTTTCTAAAGCCCATACAACAGTATTTTAAATCATATAATTCATGAGTCACATAATCTATTATAAATATTGTAGCATGAAAGTATTAACTTTTATATAGATATGGGAACTTGAATTAAAGTTTCACATGTGAAATATTGTTTGTAAGCTACTGATGTTTTACAAAAATTTCCTCAGACTACAGACTGCATGAGAATAGGCAGCAGGCAGGGTGGACATAGGTGCTATACAATTTTATAATCTATAAATGTGTTTACAGTTTACACTGTTAAAAATTATAATACAAGTTTATCTAAATCTTTAAATTATTAAAACATTTTCCTGTTATCTACACTTCATAAAATACAGTAGTGAACCTCAAAAAATAAAATGTGTCAATTGTTAGAAGGGCAAATGAGGTTGAAATAAGCTTCTTTTAAGGCAAACGATTATTCACTTTATACTTTCAGATACATTAAAGGAAGAGTATAGTATTTTCTTACATTTAAACAGCTTATCTAATAGGATTAATATTGACAATGTTACTCTATACATATATTGCTACTTAGTCTACTCAGAAATTATTTTCTGTCAAAAAAATGACAGGAAGATCATTCTAATTTAAAAGACACTAATAGGTACCAAATACAAAGTATGAAATTGACTAGATCCTGCAGGTGAGAGCTTATAAAAAAATTCTGAAACAACATGGGAAATGTTAATTTGGACATGAGATATTATTATGGAGACCTAGTTTTTACTACAAGGCCTTTGTAGTGTGTCCTCATCTCTGTGGCCTCTTCTGACCTGTACAGCCATCAGGATCACAAGCTGGGCACAGGCACACACAGGCAAAACACCACACACAGAAAAAAAGACAAGAAAATGTGGTCAAACATTAGCAATCAGTGGATCCAACAACTGATACACAGTGTTAATTACATTGCTTTTTAAATCTACCTTTGCCTTTTTAATTTTTTAAATTAAGAACTTGGGGAAAGGCTGAACAAGTACTACAGACTGACTTGGTAGATTTGAAGAATTTGATTAGACAGTTATACAGAAATTTTGTTAGTATGTTAAATAAGTTTTAATCAATGGCTACTATTTTCTAATGAAATCAGGCTGTTTTCATCCTAAAAGAATGATGTCAACTAATAAATGCAACAATTCTATTTTTCAGAGTATAGATATGAATTTCTTATATAAATTAAAGGACAAAGATACTTTATCATTTGATAAAGACTTGCTTTCTCTTATGAATCTACTTTTCTAACCATGAAATTTAATATGGATGATCTTTACTGTTCCTTTCCTTTTTTTTTTTTTTTTTTTTTTTGGTTTTTCGAGACAGGGTTTCTCTGTGTAGTCCTGGCTGTCCTGGAACTCACTCTGTAGACCAGGCTGGCCTCGAACTCAGAAATCCGCCTGCCTCTGCCTCCCAAATACTGGGATTAAAGGCGTGCGCCACTACCACCTGGCTACTGTTCCTTTCCTCAACCAGACAACTTTTAAAATATTTCATGTGTCATGAAGGTAGACTAAATATGCCTTGATTACTTACAAATTTTTTAAAATTTAACAAATTCAAAAAATTGTGGTAATGTATGCAACATGCAACTTGCCATTTTAATCATTCATAAGAAAATAATCTAATGGCACTTATTGTATTTTTGGTATTGTGCTTTGTCCTTACCACTATTCCAAGGATTTTATATTACTTGGACTGAGTTGGATACTAAACAGCAGCAGAGTGTGTGTTTAGCTGATATAAGATTCAATCATCAGAACTAATCAAATAAAACACTACAAAACTCCCCAGACTCCTAGCATAAGAGGTTTCACTAATATTCTTTTGTAGAAATAGTTATGGATAGTATTAAATTTATTTTTAACAATATTATGTGACCTAGCAGTTACTGTTAGATTTTCAATTTTTATAGATACTATTAGGCTATTGTACCATGTTTGCTATATAATCTCTCATTTAGGTTTCTTCTTTATTTATTCTTATCTCATTCTATATCTCATTTTCTCTAAATCTACAATACTTCAGCCCAATCAAATTTAAATTCTGTTCTTTCATCAGGAATGGCTGTTTTCTCACTGCCTAGGACAACATTCTTGCATCCCCTTTGTGAAAACTATTCTTTACCCAGGGTTTGTAGGCTTTTTTTTTTCCTGTTCTTTGAAATTCACAAAGCTGATTTTCCATTCTAAAAAAAAGTTAATTTCTATATAAACCATCTCTCTGGTTGCTAATTTTCTTTAGTATGGCCTCCTTATTCTCCTTATTTCTGTTTCAAAAGGAAAAAAATACATATTTGTTAGAGTAATGGAAGTAAAAGAAAAAAATAGAAAAATAAAAAAAAAATATCAAACTGAACTTTGTACGTAGGCCAACTGAAATTCCCTCTTACATTGTGATATATAAATTTAACAGAAAAAGGAAGCAAACATCCCTTGTACAAGAGGAACAGCACAATTCCTACCTCTACCTTCTACAGTAGACCCTACAGATTCTGTGGATTCAAATGACTAAATAAGGTTTCTAAGCAAACCTTTTTTTCGACTTCTAAAGGAAGTCCCACATCTCTTCTTAGGAAAAGCTGTGGTGTTTCTCTTTGTGGATCCAAATTAGTCAATTCAGCAAGTATTTCTGGCCAGTCACGAACTTGTTGCAACGGTTTGTGATAAGGCTTGAACTGAAGACCTAAAAAAGAGTTGTCCTTTATAAATAATATTGTGAAAACAAATCACAATATAGCAATGCATAGAAACCTTACATTAAACTATATACATCTAAGTATCAGTTTATAGATCTAAATTTAAATCAATGTTCAATAATTATTACTACCCAAGTTGTGGATACATCCTTGTTTCACAAGTATTTACAGTAAATTTAGAAGGATATATATTGATATTAAATTGATTTTCAATAAAAAGTTTGACAGAAAACTAACATAAATATTTCACTTTGAGAGAAACACTGAAAATAAAGGCAAGTTATATGAATTTTACATTTAATAGCATTCACAGTACTGTACTGTCTGAGAGAAAACTTCCAGTGTTTGTGATTTTCAGTGTGCTGTGAATGAAGCAGGGTCCTCCCCATTCCAGTTTGAGCACTAATAATATAAAATGTAGCTAAAAGTCAGTAATAATTAATGGTATCCTCAAGTTTCTTAATACACTTCCAAAAAGGAACAATGAGGTTTAAATAATAAATTATTTCCCCCTCCCGAGTTTTCTTACTAAGATTTTCTGAACAGATCCAAATAGTGAAATATTGCTGAGTTTCCTGAGAGAGCCGCATTCCTTCCATTATCTGCTGTGCAGTGGTATTGTTGCCATGCTTTAGTTCAACAGAACGATATGATCCATCCATTCTGTAAATTCGAACTTTTTCATACTAGGAAAAAAATGTGAAAAATCATGTAAGCCGTCTAAAACTTACATATCCTGAGCCTGAAGAGACAGCTGAGTAGTCAAGAACACTTACTATTCTTGTAGAGAACTGGCGTTTAGTTTCCTACACCTATTTTGAGAGGTTCACAACCACTTGCAATTCCAGGTTCAGGGAATCCAATGCCATCTTCTGGTCCCTGTGAGTACTCATAAACCCATGTGCATATACACATGCAGGCACACTCACATACACATTCAAAACAATTACATACCACAGTGCAACAAGATACTTTCTGGCCAACTGCATATGCTTCCTGGCATAGTGTTGAGGACTGGTCTGTTGCTATGTATTGTAATGTTAAATTCTGTACCTGAAGGTCTAGGCCTAGGAGTGACTTCTCATGTTTACAGAGCTTTGTTGTGTAAACCTTGTTCTTTAACTT
Organism: Rhabdomys pumilio; assembly: GCA_030674055.1. Lineage (NCBI taxonomy): Eukaryota > Metazoa > Chordata > Mammalia > Rodentia > Muridae > Rhabdomys > Rhabdomys pumilio. Next base: position 13,466,300 of record JANHMN010000016.1, read on the forward strand.
AAAACTGGTTAAATAAAATTGGTTACAGCCAATAACTGAAGGGATTAGAAGCAGGCAGGTTTTGAGTTCCCTGGTTGGGGATGGAGAAAAGAGAGGAGAGTTCAGGAGAAGGAGGAAGAACAAGAGGAAAGGAGGAAGCTGCCATGAGGGGAGATGGACCAAGAGCATGTGGCCAGGAGAAATAGCAAGTGTCTGGAGTATACCACTGGGGAGGTAGCCAGGCCAGAGAAGAGTATATTAGGGGTTATAGTCCCCCCACCCCCTGTAATTATCAAAGCCAAATATAATAACCATAGTCTGAGTCTCATCTATCTGTAAGCTAGTTAGGTATAAGTTTAATTTGGTTGTACTACAGTATAGATTTCTAATGTAGGAACTATCAAAAACTTGCTCAAAAGAGAACATGTTGACAATATTTATTGTTTGCACTTCCTAAAATTTCTCCTAAATGTTCCATTGGTCAAATTAAAGAAAAACATTTTTTTTAAAAAAAAATACTGACCATGAAATTCTTCTGAGTGTGTCATTATAGAGTATTTAATATACAAAGTAAATGCCTCAATAAATATAAGCTTGGAATTAAATCCAAGAAATTCATGAGCCTAGTGGGCCACAAATATTGAAAATTGTGTACCAGCAATAACTTACACTAGGAGAAGTTTATAAAGGAAAACTTTGAAATTGCAAGTCATGAAATACTGGATTTTGAGCTAGTTTCCTTCCTCAAGTTCATAAAATCTTAAACAGCAGTAGCATTGTCAGTAGATTTGTACTGTTAAAGGAGACAGGTAATCTCCCAAATAAATTTTAAAATAATTAATTTTGGATTTGAAGTATGTGATATATTTGATCACATTCACAATATAAAAGTTTGGCCAGAAAATGTTACCTAACTGTATCATCAGAAACTAAATGATAGTGAAGGGTAATATAACGATTTCTCTGTTCAATTAGCTAAATAAAAAAAAGCAAGAAAGGGCTAGGAATATGGCTCAGAAGCACTGCTGTGAATGTATGCACATCTGAGTTCAACCTCTCAGTACCCACACAAAAGCTGGGAACGGCTACTTGTGTCTGTAATGCCTGAGTTGGTTAAACAGAGGAGAGAAGAAAGGAGGATCCTGGAGCTAGACAAAATGGTGGGCTTCAGGTTTAGTGAGAGACCCTTTCTCAAAAAATAAGGGGGCAAGTGATAAAGTCTCCTAACATTATCCTCTGGTCTCCACATGTGCATAAACAACTACACACACACACACACACACACACACACACACACACACACACACACACCTACCTCTTTCACAAATCTAGGAAATAATTTATTTCACTTTTATAAGGAAGAATGAGTTTCTTATATATTAACTTGCTGAAAATTATTAATGAATGGTGTATAATGCTGCCGCTTACAAACATAAATGTTGCTTGGGGGGGAGACTATAGATCAGTGAGCAGAACTATTTATAATAAACACATTAAGTACAATCATATATAACTCAGTATTTTGGTTACTGACAGAACCAAACATCTAAGGGCATCACACATATCATACTATATGCCATCTAGCCTAGGTATATATAGCAGGTTATACCAAGGACATTGTGCAAATATACTCCGTGATGTTTGTGCAATGCCAAAAATGTCTAATGATGTTTCTTAATTACATCTGTCATATGAGATTATACTATGAATTAATCTTTTGAGTAAAGGGAATAAACCTAGGGTCTTTTGTAAACTGTTAATTTAAACATGACCTTTGGCTCTAACTATTCAGATAATACTTACTGGCTTGCTAATGGCTTCTTTCAACAATTTTGCTGCTTCTTCCCAGTTATTTTGTTTGTTTTCTTCACAAACATTTAATGGGGATCTTCCTTGTTGGTCTGTTATGTGCTAGAATGGAAGAAAGAATGAACAAAAAGACAATACAAATACACAGTATTCTTAAAGTATGTTATTCAATTAAAACTTTAGAGAAATACTCTGGTCAATGATTAAGTAAATATTTTCCATACTTAGAATATACCATAACAAAAATTGGAAAAGTCAAAAACTCATAGCACTAATTAATAGGACTATGTTTCTTAAAAGTTCAGTTATGGATTTAAGAAAGGTTTCCCCAGTTTTATTTTTTCTTTTACCAAGTACTTGTTACTAAAAATTTTAGAAAATGGGTAAATGGTTTTCTTTCAAGACATTTTGGGGGAATACACTGTAGAGTGAATTTTATATACTCTGGAGACAGATATGTGTACTGACTTATAAATGATACAAATGTAGTGGATGCTATGAACTGTGCATCTAAGTGGTTAAAATAATGCATTTTTGTAAAGTGTTTATCAATTAAAACAATTCAAAATTTATGATAAAAGGCACAGTTAATACGTAAATATCACTCTATAAAGTAAAATTTGTTTTAGTTGACCTGTTAAGTATACAATTAAACATTTTTTATCACTATTTGTCGCTGACTACTAAAATATATGAACAAGACAATAACTTACCCTGTCAATGTCTGGGTGAGTTAGGAGAATCTGTACTATTTCAGCATGTCCTCCTCCAGCAGCAAAATGAAGTGGTGAGCTGAGCTGGCCATTTAAAAGGTTTGGATTGCACTTTCCTTTCTCTAATAATATGCGAGTGGCCTCAACCTTTCCATACCTATAAAAATAAATAAATAAAATTTACCTAAAACAAGAAGCCCCACCTGATATGTTAAAAACATTCAAGTTTTACAAGATATCTACAGGGAATCTTGAGAACAAAAGAAAAATGTAAAGATACTGACCTAAGTGTCTGGAACTTTGGAACTTTTTATGTGTTACTATGGTTCAATTCAATTCTGATCGACTAAGAGAAATATAGTCTTAAAACAAGAGAAAAAAAAAAAAAGATGGCATAACCATTCCATAAGAAGTACAAAAGGGAGAAATTAGGAGATACAATTTTGAGTTGTAATATATGGTAAATATATGCATCAAGAACTCAGGGTTCAGTTCCCAGCACCAGACAAACAACCAAACCTAGTAACAGCACAAAAAGCAACTTAAGATCAGAAATTAAGTCATTAAAAAAATAAAGCTTAAATTGAGTGAGTTATATAATGTTCTAAGACATAAGTAAGCAGCTTAAGATAACAATAAGATTAGGATGCTGCAGGATATTTTCAAAGATCATTTTATTGCATGCATATGGGTGTCTTGCCTGCATACATACATGCACCACTGTGTGCAGTGCCCTTGGAACTGGAATCATAGGTGGCTATAAGCCACCATGTGGGCGCTGTGAATGGAACCCAGCTCCTCTGGGAGCAGCCAGTGCTCTTAATCTCCTGAAACATGTCTCTGATACTTCAAATTTTTAAAGATCAGAATAGTATACTCTTTAATAATTATTGGAAAAGAGAGATGATACATCTCCAGCCTAAGACAATTTTAAATGTATTTTGAAAAAAAAAACAATTTGAACTGAATTTTAAATACAACAGAACTGAAAAAAGTAAAATGATTTTAGGCTTGGTAAAAGGAGTATATCATACAAGGTGTCAGGAGAATACAAAGCACATGCCAGGTACACTGTGCCAGGTATACTGAGTCAGCTTTGTACCTTACACCAAAGACAGGCTGAAGGCTGATCTAAAGCAAAGACTAAAAGGAATTTGCTCTGTGGATATAAGGGGTTAGCAGAGAAGAAGGGAAAGAGAAATTTGGTTTTCACTGTAGGGCAACTGGGGCGGGGACAGCACACTAACAGGGATTTGATTCAACGTCAACTTCCGCTTTTCTCCATTCACACACCCTGTGGCTTATCCCTCTGGAATGGCCACTTGTATCCTGTCATAGTCTGTCACGTCACTTCACACCGTGTGTTTTGCTGTGTGTAAGGTCTTTTCTTCCTCCCCATTTTGTTCAGGTCAAACTCCATTATTACTCTGAAGAAAGATACACTGCACCTTCCTAATACATTAATAAATAAAAATAGCATTTTATTTTTTGTTTTTTAAGAGGCTTATCTCATTTTGCCCAGTTTCATCTTCCTTTATGTACTTCTGTTCTCTATCAGCTTGGAAGTCCCCCAGAATGATGCTACTATATTTTTTAAAGTGCTTTATGCTCCAAAGAGAAGGGATTAAACTATTTATTAGCAACTAAAAAAGCATAACAATACTGAGGAAGGAGGCAAAGCCTAGAATGTTTTTGTGAAAATATGTAAAATGTAAAATCTGTAACTGAGCATAAATATAGCTAAGCCTGGAAGAAAACTTAGAGAAAGATATCCTTCCTACAATACTAAATTCCATTTAGAAAAACACCCTTACAGGAAAAGACAGGAGAGAATGTAAAAGAGAACAGTTCAAATAGTAACAAAGTGACTAAATCAAACATGAGTTCTTACTCAGTTATTTAATATAGTTGTCACAACGACTTATGAGGTCAGTAGAGCTAATTAATTATATCAAAAGGATGAGGCAAGTGAAGTTTGAATCAGTTATGTAAATTACCCACAGTTCATGACTATGAGCCGGTTAGAACCTGGTTCTGAATTCTATAGGATAGACTGCGGAACAAAGGCAAACAACAACAACAGTAATAGTAATGATAACGTAAGCCCTTTCAATTCCAATTTGGTCTGAGAGGAGAATGGGGATTCATGACATGTTTTGAAATAGACTGAAGAAAGAAACTGAAAGGAGAACAGAAATGAGATTACATCTATTAGCTAGGGAGAATAGACTTGTAATACTGTAAAATAGGATTTTTATGAAATAAATAGATTAATAAAACTTATTTTAGAAAATAATGGCTTTTTTCATAAAACTTATTTATACATATGTTTTTGGTATTGATAAACACATTTTCACTTTGATTTCTAATATGATTTCTAATATGATAAGTATCAACAAATTAATTCCACATAAACAAAGGCTCTTTGGGATCTTATAACTTCCAAAGAGAAAGGTTGTCATCAAACCAAAAATTAAGAATTACTATCTAAGCAAAAATTTAAGGATGAGATCCAAAGGGGTAAACATATAGTTTAACCTTATAAAGACAGGACCATGAATGGTGGTGTCTGTCTGTAATCCCAGCATTTAGGCAGAGGCAGGAGGATGAAAAGTTCAAGGCCAATCTGACTTTAAAAAAAAAGGACAGGAATAAATAGCCTGTGACCCTTCATAATCCTGCCAGAAAGTAGTGACTTAAAGCAAGGTTTTTACTGGTAAGTTTTATTTTTTTCTTTTGAGATAGGATCTCATTATATAGCTCTGACTGGTATGTAGACAAAGTTAGGCTCAACCTTGTATTGACACTCCTGCCTCTGCTTCCCAAATGCTAGTGGTATGTATGAGTGTGCACTACCACCCAGCCAGGACCATTGCATTCTTTCTTCAGATTCACATTAACCCAATAATGATCATTAGCTTTAGTTGACAGAAAATTTTAATCAAATAAATTTTTTTCTCTCTATATTCTATTAATGAAAAATTGTAACTAAGAATACTAAAAATTAACAAGTCTTAAATGTAGACATCAATTTTTACATTTGAACAATTCTTTTTCTTCTTTCCCTTCCTTCCTCCCTGCCTCCTTCTTAAAAATATTAAGCATATGCCCTACCACTGAAGCATCTTCCCACTCCAGTTATATTCATTAACCAAAGCCAACATTTATTCAGTATTTACTATGTGCTCTCGATTACTTCATTTGCATTTTCTATTTTAATCTTACAAAAGATATGTTAAACTCTATCTTGTAAATATGAAAGCAGGCTATTAGGACATTACATAATTTAATAAAGATCACACTTAAGTAAGTAACCCCTGCTACTGAAATCTCGGTATATCTCAAAACAAAGTAAATGTCACACTTCACTTTTGTTTTTATGTAATAGGTAGTTCAAAGTTTTGCTTTTCTTTTCCTAAAGAAGAAAATAACCCCTGGTGCAAAATGGGAAGCAAGTCAAATATACAAGTCTGGGATTCCTAAATTAAAGTTCACAGATGTTATCATTTCCAATTCCGCAGTGCATTTTGAGGGCTGAAGTGTATTCTACACCTTTTTGGCTCTAAGGAATGTTTCTACTAGGGTAATTAGTAGTTATGTGAGGGAAATCTACTTGATCAGCTTGTAGATGATGACTTAGGGTAGCGTGTTCTAAATATAAATATAAATATAAAAATTCTTCATAATGAGAAGCATAAGCACATTTAAGCTTGCTGGTTTCCCCAGGCTACTGGGGATAAAACCTCAGACCTCAAGTATACTAAGTGTTTTGCCACTGAACACTTCAAGAGCACATTTCCCATCAAGAGCACCTTTACAGATAAAATAGAAAACAAATTACAGAGAAACAGAAAAAGCATAGACATTAAATTAACCATTAAATAACTTGATACAAATATTAGAATCAGAGAAATGAAACTTTTAAATTAGAAAGAACTCTAAAATGGTCTAGTTACTTACAATTTGTTACTCTTTGCAGTGCTGAAGATTAAACCTAGGACTTACGGCTTCTACCAAGCTATTTCTCAACCTTAATTACTACAGTTTACTTATAGAAAAGTAAACTGACACTTAGAGAGGTGAGGTTCCTTGCTCAGTGTGACACTAAGATACTATATATACTTAAAAAGTAGTTAATAATATATTATTGACAAAAGTCAAGGTCACTTAAAACAATACATTAAAAGCAATCTTCTCATAAAAATATGAATAACTATGGTTTTTTGAGACAATCATCTATAATAGCTCGTTACTACTGTGAAATAAGAGCTCAGTTGAGCTATGTGGTTTTATTATACTTCTGGGAGAAGAGTAAGAGTGCCGAGAGGTACACTGGGCACTGAACAGAAGAACTACCTCAATGCTGTTCCATCCCTTGCATTTGATAAAAAAGAAGTCTTGACAAAAATGGAGAAGAGACTGAGGAAAAGATTGTACAGTGACCAGCCCAACTTGGGATCCATCTCAAGCGGAGGCTTTAAGGCCTGGCACTATTACTGATGCTGTGTTGTGCTTACAGGGAGGAAATGTCCTCTGAGAGGACCAACCAGCAGCTGACTGAGACAGATGCAGATACTCACACTCAACCAATGGACTGAAGTTGGTGACCCCTGTGGTTGAATTAGGGAAAGGCTGGAAGAAGTTGAGGAGGGTGAACCTACAGGAAGATCAGCAGTCTCAACTAACCTGGACCCCTGAGATCTCTCAGACACTGAGCCACGAACCAGGAAACATATACTAGCTGGTCTGAGGCCCCCTGACACATACGCAGCAGAGGACTGCCTGGTGTGGCCTCAGTGGGAGAAGATGCGCCTAAGACCTTTAAGGGACCTGAGGCCCCAGGGAGTGGGGAGGTCTGGTGGGCGTGGGGCATCCTCTTGGAGAGGAGACAGAGGGGAGGAGGAATGAAATGAGGAACTGTGGGAGGGCAGATTGGGAGGGGGGCAATGACTAGACTATAAAAAAATAAAAGTAATAAAAAATTGAGGTGTAATCTATATTATGACCTAACGTTTAAATATTTTCAGTTTGAGTTAAACACTATATCTGTAATTTTAAAAATTAATACTATGATTTTATAACTTTACCTAAAAACATTAAAAACATTATTTTTCCCTTAGGGGGGCAGAGGAGAATCTTTGAAGAAGGATTTGTTAGGTTTTTTAATACCATATATTCCAAAAGATCTAAATGGATACTTCTCTAACATGATACAAGGTCAAATCCCATGTGCTTATCAACTGTCAATTTTATAGCAAGAATAAACCAATTGTAATAAAAGCAATAGTATCATGAAGGAGCAACATGGAGTCCCGGGTCCACAGTGACATTTACTACCTACTGGCTAGCGTACTGTGTGCCTTGGAAAGAAGACTGCTAGTGCTTTACTCATGGCAGACCTGGCAGTTCTGCACAGTAGCATACACATACTAACCAAAAGATCAGACAGAATACTCAGAAGACAAGCAATGGTACAGATGCTTTCTGGAATCAGAACAGTTTTCTGATAAGAAACAATAATTATGAGTTCAATTTTCCCAAAGAGAATATTTTTATTTACCAGCATGCATAATGAATGGGTGCCCAGTGGTCATTATCTAGTTGGTTGACTGAAAATCCTTTATTGAGAAGATGGCTTAGTAATTCTGAATCTCCTTCACAGGCATTTCGATGTAAAGGGAAGTCATCAACCCACTGTCGTTCTCTAATCATAAAAAAGAAATGAAGAAAACATAAACACTGTTGAAATTCACACTACTTCAAACACAAGAGTAATCCCTACGAAACCTTCCTACCACTGTGCAGGCAGAGCAGAGGCCGGTGCTCAGACTGCGTACTGAC
>JANHMN010000016.1:13474651-13529905 GCA_030674055.1 Rhabdomys pumilio
GTGCTCAGACTGCGTACTGACTGCCACTGTGCAGGCAGAGCAGAGGCTGGTGCTCAGACTGCGTACTGACTGCCTACACATTCTAACAGCGAGCTATGAAAGTCAATGAGAGTAAAACCACAACTGTACTTGTCTTCCACAACACTGCTCATGCTTCGCTGCCATTTTTCCTGTTTGGGAATTTGGATTTTTGAGTAGTCTGGAGCTCCGAGACCAAAGTACGGATTTATTACCACTTTATCCACCTAGACAAAGAAAAAGAAAATAAAAATTACTTAAAAGCCTTAGACGTTTGACTTTCATATATACAAAGCACTGGTATTATTTTGATCTTTGTTAGAAAAAAATCATTTTTAAGATGTCTTTTGAAACCAAAGTCAAAATTCAACTCTTACCCGATTTGTATACTGAAGATCTGATCCAAACAAAGGGTTGTAAATGCAGGTGTCTGCTTTCTCGAGGGCTAACATTTTACTCTTTATTTCTAGTGCACTATAGCCCATATGTAGTGAGTTTTCTATCTGACCTAATTCAGCAGCATACGCAGGGTTTATGACATTTGTCTTTATCCGTTCAAGGGGAGAAGGTCGGAATAAAGCTGGAATAAAGTGAGATTGTGCATGACGTTCATCTAACCACCTGCACAAGTGGAACAAGAGGCAGAAACACAGGCTCAAAAGTGAAGATAACACAGGAAGACTGCTGTAGAACTCTGACATATGACACCTTCTAACACTATAGTCAATAAATATATTATTTATATTTTATAAATACATTTAGAATCTATGGTATTAAGAAGCCTACCAAATCCTCTTCAAAGAATCTTTTTTCCCCCTCCAGGGAAAAATAACGTATTTTTAATTTATAAATAGTAAATAAATAACATTTATAAATAAAATATTTTTAGTGTTAAGTACTTAATAAATGCATTGTCAACAAACACAGCAGTTACTTTAAAATGTCTACCACTGTAATCATAAAAACGCCTTTAAAAGCATGAAGTACTTCTACAACTGGACTTCCTGGGGTGTGAGACTACACAGAAGAAGACATGATAACTGTCCACTGAAAGAAGGAACTACCATGCCTACTTTTATAGCAGAAGAGCTATTCTGGAAGCTGGGAAGCAGTTATTATTTTTCAAAGAGAAATTGACATACTGCAAATAGTCTTAGTTGGGGGAGGTTCACCCTTATAACTAAAAAAATAGACCACTTTTTAATGTAATAGGTTAGTTTCACTAATTTTTTTCAGAAGTGTATCTCAAACTAATTTCATGTTTATGACTGATTAAAACATTCTGAGTGCATTTCTTACTTATCCAAGGCTATTAACATTCTTGCTGTGAGTGTTGCAAAGTGAGTACTGGATTCACTACAAACTCTCATAATATCTTGCAAGCAGTAAAAGATTGGGCATCCAGGAGTATATGCATATTTAGTATTATCTGAAAAAGAAAAATGAAGAAATTATTCCACTATGTAAGTTTATAAACATACTTTCTTCATTATAGAACAAGTTCTCATAATTTGTAAAATATAACAAATTGCTCTATGTTTGGAATTATGAGGCCTAAATTAAAGTGACAGCCTTGTCACTTGTCTACTTAGATAAACACAACATTTATCATTTTAAATTTTATTTAGTGTGTGTGTGTGTGTGTGTGTGTGTAGCTCCAGGAATAACTTTTGGGATTTGGTTCTTATCTGCTACCTTGTTGATACAATGTGTGTCTTGTTTCTGCCGTGTGCATCATACATACTCCAGGATACTTGGTCCATTCATTCTACTGTCTCCATCTCCCAACTCACAGTTGGAATGCTGGAATTCCAGAGGCTTACTGGCTGTTTTATATGATTCCAAGAATCAAACTCAGGTTATCAGGATTGCATTGAAAGGACTTTTAATCACTAAGTCAGCCCACTGGCACCAGTATTTATAATTGTTCTCAATAATGTTATAAAATCTATTAAGGTTTCCAACATCATTTGGAAAGGCAGACTTTTTAAGCTTGTGAATGCTTAGAAAATGAATCTCGCATGCTATGCTGGCCAACAAATAATGTAAACACATGATGCAGCAGCAGGCTGATGGGATGTCTATGGTAGGGCATTAAATTCTTATTGAAGTATTACTAACTTATGTGAGGTCAACACTATAGTTTGTAAATAAATTTCCTATCAAATACTTCAATGAATTCTTTCTATATGAATCAAGAAAGAGTATGAAATATTTTCTCTATATACATATAATTAAATTTTAAAGATTAATCCAAAGTCTCAAAATTAATTATAGAATCTGCACTGAAACTCAAAATTGCTTTCTATTATTCTAAGATTTCAAAAGCTCAATTTAAAGTTCTATAGTAGATCTATGTTCTACAAATGTTAACAATATTACTAGGCAGAATATTTTAGAACTATAATTAGCGTTTTCTTGGCATCATTATAAGTTATATCTATTTCTAGCCTATTAATGGTAGATCCTTTGAAAAATTGCTTTATGACCAGAATATTTTTTAATTTTAATTTATTTTATGTGTATGAATATTTTCCATGCAAGTATGTCTATCTACCATGTGCATGTCTGGTACCTTCAGAAGACAGTTTTGGATGCCCTGAAATTGGAGTTACTGATAGTTGTGACCCACTGTTTAGAGGATGGGTATTAAACCATTGTCTTCTGGAAGCCCAGCCACTGTTTTTAACTACTGAACCATCCACACTCTAGCTTCCTAACCTGAATACATTTAATTTCAATTATTTCTCTCTTCACATCTCCATCTTAAAATTAGAAATGAAAACATTATGAATTAGTGAATAAGACTATATATTACCTGGGGAAATTAAAATATTTGACATTGTTTTCTTCTGTTAACTTGAAAACATGTATAACAATATTACAATAGTAACTATAAATGTACATTCCTAAGTACTTCAGCAAACTTCCAATTTACATTCAAAATACCTAAAAATCTGTAAAGTAAATTTAGATTACCTTTGACAACTGATGGAACGATAAATAGTGCTGCTTCTCTGCCTGTCTTCTCTCCATCCAGAGGAAACTTCTTCATCAGTACCACTCGTTTCCCTAATAATTAAAACAACAACAACAGCAGCAGCACCCCAACAAACAGAGCAAAGATCAAAGTAAGACAATTTGTTTCGCTTGCTTGCTTCTTTGGTTTGTTGAAATAAAGTCCCTCATTGTAGCCCACGCTAGCCTTTAACTCATGATCCTGCTGCCTCAGCCTCCCAAGTACAGCAATTACATGTGCAAACTATCATACCTGGCTAAACATAAAAGACATTTAAATCATATAGACTATCTTCAAGATTAGAAATGAAGATTTTAGGGGTCGTAGAAACCCCTCGTTGGTATAACACTTGACTAATACGAACAAGGGTCTAAGTTTGATCTATAGCATCACAAAAATAAATTAAAAAAATTAAAGATTAAAAATATGTACAAAAAATCCAAAGAAAACAATGATTTTAGAAAGGAAAGTCAAATACATAAAAGGCAGCTATATATGATATTATGTTATATTATGTGCACTAATAAAAACTGGTAATTCTGGCAGACGGGGAGATGACTCAGTGGGTAAAGTATTTGCTGTACAAGTGTGAGACCTGAGTTTAAAACCTCAAAGCCAGGTAAATGTGGGCACAATAGTGTGTGCCTATAACCTCACTGCCGGACAAGAAATAAGAGAGATGTAGATAGGAGAATTAAGGTGAGGCCAAGTAGCCTGGTGTATGCAGGTACTAGCAATAAAGCAATCTCTTATCAAACAAGGTGGAAGGCAAGGACAGACAGTCAAGGTTATTCTCTCACCACCACACGAGCCATGGTCCAAACACAACCTGCACTCACACATACAAATGACCATATAGGCATGCATGTACACACTAAATACATTCAGAGTTTTTAATTAAAAAATAAAAATAAATGTTGGTAAATTTTGATACTACACGATCAATATACAGATAAACAACTAATAAGATTCAGGGTCATATTTTAATGTCCTAGAAACTTCCTATGAGCTGGAGCTAGAGAAAGTTGTGAGCCTCCATGTGGATGCAGGAAACTGAACCCAGTCCTCTGTGAAAGCAGCCAATGCTCTTAATCACTGAGCCATCTCTTGAGCCCCTGAATACTTTCCTTTTAAAATTATAACTCCTACTGTATATACACAGCTTATAACTGTTATACCTTCTGACTGTTGTTTGTTACGAGGCCAAAGCCTCTGATAATAGGTTATTATTTTTTAATAACTTGTACCAAGTGCACATTATCTAATATTTTAAGTGGGCTTCAACCTTTCAGGGTTAAGATTTTTCCCCTCACTTTGGTTTTTCTTTTTTTTTACTTAAGCAGTCTATAATGGAAGCTGTGCATGAGATGTCTCTACTCCTGCATCTTCTCGATTGTTTCTTCCTTGTATTTGCCCTTCTCCTTTCCTACTTGTGTGGACTTGGCTTTCCTCTCCAGGATCTTCTTGCAGTCCTTATCCAGCTTTAGCCTGGTGATAACCACCTTGCTGGGTGGATGCCCACATGCCCAGTTGTGCCATTAGCCTTCTCTCACTGGACTCGCTCAATGCAGATGACATATTTCTTCCTGTACACTTGGACCACGCTGCCAATCTGCTGGCCTTTGTAGTGTCCTCGAACAACCTGAACCTCATCATCCTTTCACATGGGCAGAGACCGAACATTATACTTTTGTCTCAGTTCTTTGGAAAGAGGGGGAGACATGATCTTCCTCCGAATGTGTTGCCCTGGCTGTCCTGGAACTCCCTCTGTAGACTAGGTTGGCCTTAAACTCAGAGAGATCCATCTGCCCCAGCTGAGGTTAATACGTTTATGATTTTTTTTCCTGTTTTTTTCTTTTTTCTTTTCTTCCTTTTATTTTTAATTTTTAAAAATTTTTTAAAGTATCTTCCTTCTATGACCAAAATGAAGAGAAACTATATTGCTAGGAAAAGTAATCTGTAGTATTTCCATGAAATAAATCCCTAATACTGCATCTTAAATGTTTGGTTCTATAGAAATTAGTTATCATTGGGAAGGAGAGGATCAGTGCAGGGTGCAAGAGGGGCTAAACTGGAATAGTGAACAAGATAAAGTACATGACTCATGCTAGAAAATTCTATAATTGAATCTAAGTTACTTCTTGAAAGAACTGGGCTATAGTTTAACAACTTCCTGAGGTTTTCATACTTTTTTTAATGGAAAGATAGAAAGAAATCAATTCTAAAATATTTAAAAAAAATTTTTTTTTTGGGCCAGACAGAGCAGCACAGTTTTTAACCTCAGAGCTCAGGGGGCAGAGGCAAACAGAACTCTGTAAACTCGAGGCCAGCCTGGTACATAATGAGTTCCAGGACAGCTAGAGTTACACAGTTGAGATTCTGTCTCAAAACAACATAAACAAAGCAAAACAATCCTCTAGCACCTCAAACCCACAAAATGTTCTTTTAAAGTATTGAAAACAAATTGTTAGGTGTAGGGAAAGAGAGGTTTCCTACCTTTGATGCCCTGGTTTGCAGGAGAAATTGGTTTGGTAGTTTCTACTACATAATCCAATATGCCTTGTGCTATTTCACTGTTGCCTTGAAGTTTAGTTTCCAGCAAAACTTTCTTTCTCTTTTTTTTCTGCCCTTCAATGGGAACTTCATGCAATAAAATCTTAGATGAGAAAATGACATTAATACAAAGTTTAAAATGTACTTTTCCTAGAATAATTTTTTAATCTGACAGTCTTTCTTAACCCTAGGTGCTTATTATAGAATAATCTATGGAGCTTTAAAATAATCCCAACGCTAGTCTCCTCTCTGGATTTATGAAGTCATAATGGGCTCCTAGCATTAGTAGGTCCCCAAGTCAACTGATAGTGCAAACAAGGTAGGGAAATATCTTCAGATAACATTACAAAAGCAATTTAAGCAAATAGAAATTAGACTGAGTAAATTGATTTTTTTCACTAAGTTTTTAATTTTTGAGTTATTCTATAAATTATACAAAGATCTAAGTAAATAAACGTTAAGAAAATCATGACTTTCTTTCTCTGTTGCCGTCACTTGTAAGGCAGGGTCTCATGCACACCCAAGCTGGCCTCTAGCTCCCTAGGTAGTCAAAGTCCACCCAGTCTGGTTTTATGCAGTGCTAAGAATCAAACTCAGACATTTATGCTAGCCAAGTACTCTATCAAGTGGTTTACATTTCAGCCTCCAAACAACTTTTTAATCTAATAATCTACACATGTAGATGAATACCAAATTATGAAAGGCACACAGAAAAAGTAAGTGGATAGAGATCTATAGTAAGTAGCTTATTAATAATAATTATAGCATATGTCCATAATGCTTTATGTGTACATGGTAGTACAGAATGACATTCAATAGTAGAAATTAAATGTTATCAAATCTTCTCACTTCATAGGATTTAGCTCTATACTCCCGAGAGTTGAGACTGGCAGTATTCTTTGGACGGATAACAGCAACGTATGCATCTTCTATGTTTTCTGGATTTCCCATTGCGTTATAAAACAAACAAAAAGTTCCTTCGAAGAGGAAATGACATAACTGGTAGAAAGGTAAAAAAAAAAAAAAAAAAAAAAGCATTACATCCTAGTCCAACAACTTTTATTTTCTAATATTCACTTTGAAAAAAATGATAGAATATTGACTTTTATGTCTTACAATATATAACACATAAAAAGCAAGCAAGAGATTAATTTTATCCTCATCATCAAGAATCAAGAATTCGGGACTTAAAATGGTAGTACAATTATAAAATATCTTATAAAGTAAATTACTTGAAATAGTGGTTCAGAATAATGTACTCTTATTTCATATACAGAATACAGATAAATGTTAAGTTTGGAATCTGGGAGTAGCTGGCTGCTTTATATTACTAACACTCTATAACTTTCAGCAAGAAAATAATTGATTTTGTCATTTGGACGACCTAACCTAGGGTTTATAATTTTCTTTGGAGATGCCAGTTGTAGATCTGAATAAACCATTTGGTCAGTTGACAAACAAATCTTTTCCATCTGTGTTATCAATTCTCTAGATAATCCAAAGTTGTTCTTCTAAATATATTCACTGTATTGATGAATGTAACCCTCTCTGCCCCCCAAAACTATTTTTAAGTCTTCACTGGGCAATTTTGGAAAAAGTAATTGAATTCCAGCTGTATATGTGACTGCTGAATGTTCTCTTTGTCAGTGCAATTACTTTTTCACAGCTATACTGAAATGCTTCTCTTGGATTGAATTTTTTGGCTTTTAAAGGTTCCCTGAGTTATATGCCAATAAGTTTCTAAAAGAACATCAACCAAAGAGTCTCTTTTCTAGTTACATTGACATGGACTCTCTTTAATTTAAAAGGCCCATTAGGCATTCAAATTTTTTTTCATTTTAGGCATTCAAATGTTTTTTTCGTTTTTAAAGAGTCTCTTACTGCTTCAACTCCCAGGAGAGAAAAAAGAGAAAAAGAGCATTTTCAAGAAAGGGCTGAAAATGTTCCTTGAGAGGATATACATTTATTCTGTTTTCTCAGAGCCAACTGATGTCACTCTGATACCCTAACTCACTTTCCTAAAATTTAAAAATGTCTTATTTTTGAAAATTTCATTAAAATAAAATTCTTTTTAAAGTTCGATAACTTCTGGCATTTTAAATAAAATTTAGTCTAAAAGCTTACCAAGTATTATTTCACAAATGTGCGTTAATACAAATTTTTTTAGTTACAACAGTTTTCATTGACTTAGTGCCGAAGAAACTAAAGGTATTTCTCTTTTTCAATTGTTTAATTTATTTACTTTACATCCCAATTAAGGTTTTCCATCCCTCCTTCCCTCCTAGAGCTTTCTTCCTCTCCTCCATACTCCTTTTCTCTTCAGAAAAGGGGAGGGAGATGTCTCATGGCTATCAACCAATCTTCAAATCAAACTGCAAGAAGACTATGGGCACCTGTTGAGCTGAAGAGGCAGCCAAGTTAGAGGAAAGGGTCCCAAAGCCGGGCAGCAGGACAGGGACAGTCAGAAACTAAAGGAAAAGGTCCCAAAGCTGGGCAGCAGGACAGGGACAATCGGAAACTAAAGGAAAAGGTCCCAAAGCCGGGCAGCAGGACAGGGACAGTCAGAAACTAAAGGCGTTTCCTTGAGGAAGCTTGAGTGAACATTAGGATGAAGACATTTCATCTTGTTTAAATTCTGAGGACAGATTCATTCCATAATTCGTGGAATTTTTTTTTCAGCTCAAAAATTTTAATAAAGAACATTCTAAAAATCTACTACATACGAGAAAGAGCTGCTTATAGAAGGTGAAAAAGAGGAGGCTCTCTTAAAAAATCCCTGTTTAGCAACTGCTTTTCATCTCAGATTAACACTGACTAAAACATAATAAAATATAATAAACTATAAACAATAAGATATATACATACATATGGATGCCTTAACAACTGCAAACCTCTTAAAGACACTGTATTATAGACACTGTACAAAGCACATGGCAATTATAGAAAACGACGCTGTCTATAAAGTACCTCCAGGAGAAATTAAGTAGTTAACTTTCTACCCAGAATTTAAATTAAACTAATTCTTATCTCTATCAATCCAAAACAAGAAAATGTCTATTAACGAAGTGTTTCATTTGTTTTTTACTCATTACATGTTTTAAGTACTCATCATATATTCTAAACATATAAAATAAATTTACTATTAACAACATCTCGCAAAAATTCTTAACATTTATTTTCAAAAAAGTATTTGTACTGGAGCACTTAAAATAGTCTTCCAATGACACAAAAGGAAACAGGTTGAAGCCAGGAAAACAACAAAAGCTACCAGCCATGAAAGTAAAGCTGGTGCAGCTGAAACACAAACACATAAGAAGAGAGAAGTAGTCAAAAGAAATAAAGGCATTGCTAATATGCTACATGGCTGACTGCAGTGGAGAAAATGCTCAGGCATGAAGGTATACTGCCTAAAAAGTGAGGACTTATGTAAGTGGAGATGGTTCATAACTGCGATCTTTTTAGAAATATGTTGGGACACTTGATTAACATGAAGATCGAGAAAGGAGAAGCACACAATTTTCATTTAGTGCCCACAGCAAGGGTAATTATTCCTTTGTGGGTCAGTGGGTTTTGCAAACAAACGGTAAAGACACGTTAAGTTCCCTAAGACAGTAGGACAGGAATAGAGGTAGGCCAGCCACATAAAGGCTTCTGGTGAAGTTACAAACACTGACTGACGGGAGGGAATAGCAAGGAAAGCAAGCCAAAAGCTGTAAACGAAGAACTCGGATAGATACAATCGATAACCTGTCACTGTCCCGACAATGACAACAACACTGCCTGGGAAGTCTTCCCCGGGGCACCACCCACCAGTGTTCCACTACCGGGAAAAATGATTCTCTCTGATCCAAAAGTTCCCACCCAAAAGGCAACCGTGACTTCTCGGTAACTGCTTGTAAGATACAACACTCCTTGGCTGCAGAACCTTGTAGGAGAGCTTCGGGGCCCCTGCCGTTTTCTCTACCTGGAGTCTGGCTCTTGCCTTTTCTAGTTTCCGCCAAGGAAATGGAGAAGACTAACCCGAGAGGGCGGGCGGCCGATCTTCTCACAAGCGGCTACATCCAAGTCAGAGGGTGGGGCAGCAACCGGTGGACAGAGGAGCCCGTCACCGTTTTCTCATTCCTTCTGCCTTTCTATATGAGGCCCAGAGACCCAACCCAACTTCCTGTGGCAGGAAGCCCCTGGGCTGTCACCAGAAGCCGCCCCGCGAGTTCGGGTCTCTGGGCACCTGTTTTCCACTGTCCTTCCTTTTCCTTGGCCCCAGGAACCCTTCGGCGTCTCCACAAGCTTGCGGCTCCCAAGGCCTCAGCTCGCCATCCCGCCGCTACCGGCGCCCGGCAATAACTTCCGGGGTTACGCCCCCAAGCCCGCTTCAGGTTTGCGGCTGAAAAGCTTCCGGGTCGGTCTGTGAGGTGCCGCCGTTCGTGCCGGTCCGTGCCACTTCGTGCCGCCGCCGCAGCTGTCTGGAGTGGGCAGCTGTGAGCTCGCGGTGTTGGCGGCAGCCGAGCCCGACGCTAGCAAAGGGAGGTCGGCCTCCGCGGCTGCGCGCGCACACGACACGACCATGCGCTGGACTTGACCGGGCGGCGGAGGCAGGCGCCACCGCCCCCTCCTCCTTACCCCGAGAGCGGCGGCGCGCAGCGGGAGAAGATGGGGGGCGCCCGCCCAGTGTGAGCTCGCCGGGCGCGTCGGGCTCGCGCAGCGCTTCCCGCGGGCCTCCAGCGCGCATCCTCCGGCTCCCGCAGCCGCTGGCGGCGGGTGGGTGGGGCGCGGAGTGGACCCGAGGTCACCCGCTCGGCGCGAGAGGCAGGTGGCCGCGGCAGAGGAAGACCTGCAGATCTAGGGGATCCACGCGACTCCCGTCCCCGCCGGGGGAAGTAACCGTAAGTCTCTGCTTCGCGGCTCGGCTCTGGCCGAGGCAGTCTCGAGCTGCCTAGTTCACGCCCTTCCGCGTCTCTGGCGAGTGTGCCTGTCGCCCCTTCTCTCCCCTTCCCCGAATGGGCACAGCATCCTGTCTACCCTACGGGGTTTCTCGCGCTCACGAATTTGCAAGCCTCCCGGTTTCCGCGGCGCGTCCCATCCTCCACACACGTCTACATCGCCTTGTCCCTCTGTCCTCAAAAGATTCGTGCCCTCCTTCATTTTCTGTAGAACCCCGGACCTCACAGCCTCCGAAACCCTGGTTGGGACCTGGAAAGCCTTGGATTCCTTCCACTAACTCCGGGGACCTGAAGTAGTGAGGAGCGAATAGGTTAAAAGTCCTCTGTAGGACTGTCATGGGTGGGGATAGGTGCAGATGGCACCATTGAACCTTTATATTTGTTGCCTTTGCCACCCAAACAAAAGAATGAACGCTCCTCCCTACTACCCTCATTCCTCTCCCTGTATGTGTGAACTGTTCGTACGTTGATGTTTGAGGCAGAGGAAATTGGAGCTAGAGCTGTAATTGAACCATCTCCTGAAGAGGTTTTATTCCCACAAGCTTCATTCATCTGGAATGGCATGTTGAGAGATCTTACGTTGAAACGACCCATCATTCCCGAAAAGCTTTACTAGGAAATCTGAAGACCGAATATGAAAACATATGAATTTTTAGTTAGTGTACTTTGGATACTGTTAATTTCTTACTGTTTTGATTACTGTTTGACTAGGCTTTTTCTCATTAAATTTTAGTTTGCATTTTTGGGGTTGCTTTTGCAGAACTTTCCAGAAATTAGATTAAAGTATAATTTTAAAACTATCAGTGATTGGGCAATAGCTGTCGTGTGTCTTCATGCATTTACTACTTTTCAAAGGCACTGTAGAAAGCAAGTGATAATTCTAAAAATAATGTTACTGTGTACCCTGTAGGGTTGTAGGTTCTGTTATTCTGCAAACTAAGGTAGTATGGTAGCATTGGTGATTTTTTTCTCTTGGAAACTATTATTTCTTTAAGAACAATAAATATGTTTAGTCACCCCCACAAATCTTCTAGCAGTGGATCTTGGGCCGTTTCGTTTTGTAACTTTACACTTCACCGTCGGGTTTGAAGCAGACTCAGGATGCAGTTCCAACAGTCAATCTGGAGATGTACTTTACAGAAGCCCAACACTGTGCAGACTTGAGTGCGTTGTTGAAGGTGTGGCTTCTGTTTTCTGTAAAGTCAACTTCTGAATACGAAGCTCTGAGTGTTTTCCTGAGGGAATGGGCAGTTATATGGGACAACCTTTTTTGGAAATTCCACTAATTTCTGTTATCTTTGGGACATAGAAAGATAGGAAAGATAGGACCAACTTTTCCTATTTTATTTATTTGGCTTCTCACAGCTATGGGAATCTTGTGCTTATGCTATGAACGAGTCCTGAAATAGTGTATGCAGTCTTATAAAATGAGGTGCATGCTGAGCCATGGAGACACAGTTCTATTAGCCACTCTTTTATACTCCTGTTGCACCCTCACTTCTGAGACGTGATTGTCTTTCCACCTTTCCTGGGTGTGCTCACTTGTGAAAGTGAAACACATATATTTATACAGCTTGCCTGTAGGTAAAAGATCAAAGTTATTTTTGTATATGAGGAAATACAGTTGTTGGAAAAGCATGGATAAAGTTTCTCTGATGTCCGTGAATGGAGTGAAAAACATTCCTCAGCATTTTGAGTAATTTTTTTCCCTTTGAGGGTACATGCACCATTGATTCATCTAGGTTAAAGTTTTAAATGTCACTTTCAAATATTGAGAGTTAGCTCAGAATTGTCTCAGCCTGGAGGAGTTTGTGTATCATCCTGAAAGTGCTTAAGAATCTTGCTTACCTTTTCACAGCGACCTAACTTGAGGAACAGTGAACTTTGGACTTTACAGTATATTCTCTTCAAACTGCCTCTTCCTCCCCCTCTTCGGACTTTACTTCCCTTCTTCTGTTTTACCTCTTTTCATTCAGCCTTTACTGAACTGTGTGTGAAAATCAGGATTAATGCCCTGCTGCTACAAGGAAAAGTGCATCAAGATTCCCTTTCTTGTTCAGTTTATCAGCCTTTGACTGTGATTCTAGCTCAAGGTCTTGGAGGATTTTGGTTCTGCATTGAAAACACTCCTCCAGACTTGAAAGCTATTGTACCCCTGTTATTAGCAGGACTTACAGCCCAGTAGCATTTTGATGCAGTTCAATCTAACAGTTTCTTGGAGCCCCTAACTTTTTTAGAAGCACAGCTTACAGCGACTCATGCTTTGCTCCTAATGCTTCATTTGTATTATAAACAGTTAGTTCATTTTAAAAAATCAAAATCTGCTAAGAGCTTGCTCTTCTTTTGGCCAGTGCTCTTTACTACTAATTTCATGCTTTTCTGTTCTTGATGTCATAGAACAGATCATTAATACTTCTTGATTTCTTAAAAAATAGCAGCATTTGCCATTTTTTCTGTTTTGTCACATGTGCGAGCATATACGCAGACACACACACACACTTATCTTGAAACTCAGTCTTTCAGTTTCACTTATACTAAAAATTTTTGATATTACTCAGGTTACTGCATACACACACACATACATACTCTCACACTTGAAACTCATACATAGTCTTTCGGTTTCACTTGTAGTAAAAAGTCTTTGATATTACTCAAGTTTCTGATTGGAATAACCCTGGAATTAGAATCCCTACTCAACTAAACTATAGATTTGTTTGATGTTTGGCCTATAAAGATGAACAAATCAAGATTTTCTTTATCATTGGGCTGTAAATGCGCACTGAAAATGCATGAAGAAAAAGCCTGTTTAGATGCCTTTAGTACACTGAAAGTATAGAAGTATTGCTTTCCTTGTTAATGTATCCATTTAGTATGATAAAGGGAGATATATAACTGTTTTAAACCAAAATTTCATTCTGTCTCTGGTCCCAGACACTGATAGCTGGCTCCCAGTTTTTTCCCTACCAGGAAGTATTTTACATTACTTTTTCAGAATTTTAACAATAATTTTGAAATGATTTTAACTTACTTGAATTAGAAGTAATTTCCAATTGAGAAGATGCTACCAGTACAAAGAGCTGCTAATGTCATGCTAGTGTATACCTTCACTCAGATGTCTTCACTGTTAGCATTCTGCTGCATTTCTTTAGTGCTTACTACTTCTGTCTACATGCATAAGTGCATATGTTTAACACATGCAGTTTTATCAGTCTTTTCTATCATTCTGTGGAAGCTTCAGATATGTGCCTTTACCCTGAAATACTAGTGTCTGCTTTCTTAAAACAAAGCACTGATAGGCAACCAGCATACCACCTTCTTAGGAATATGTACTATGTTTAGTTTATTCCAGACATCGTTGGACTCAGTTTCCCTATCTTCTAAGTCTTGTAAAGTATAAGCCTGCGTTTTCTAGCATAACCCACATCCTAGAACTAAGAAATATTTTCTCATGCCCCCAGCCAAATGATGCTCTCCTGACAAAAAAGATGCCTTGCCCTTCATACAGAGCACACGGTGCCAAACCATGTCACTAGCAGGTAACATAAAAAGATATAGTTGTAGAAATAAACTCTGAAATCATTTGTCAACCCTTCACTTGCTGGCCTTAGTGTCACTGATGACTCCTACCTAAAATAACCACGTTTGATGACTAGCAGTACTATTTGTGTCCCTTTGCATGTAGTAGTTGATACCGTATTGAGGGCTGCTTCTCTTTTCTCATTTTTATTAGCTAAAGTAGAGATTAAGTGGCTTTGACTTTATGTGAGATGTTGTAAATTGTTACTGTTTTCACTGTTGTGCTATTTCCGTTCCTCAGATTAGCCATGGGGAGCATCTTTAAACTGGCTGCCACACCCGTTTATCACAGTCTTATCTGCCTCACTGTGCATTTCCTTTCCGGCAGAATAAACTGTTCCTGATTCATCTTGTGCTTTGCTTGCTCTACCCCTGAAATCAGTCATTTCTACAAAGAACCTTGCTTTTGATAGATATTTATAACAAAAATTTGGGAACTTATGCTCATTGCCACTGGAATATGAGTGCTTCCAATTCCTTTTGCTCTATGTGATTAGGATAGATGAATTGTATATGCATACATATGCAATATACTCATATACATACCCCCCCTTTTTTTTAGTTATTTTCCAGACTAGCCTTAAATTTACTCTATAGCCAAGGCTGAGATATCCTAGCTTCACAAAACAACCAACCAACAAATTAGAGGCTATTTCCTGTCTAGTGAGAAATCAGATGTAGACTGTCTGGAGCAGTATAGTGTCTCCACAGTGCTGTCATTTGTCTTTCTCTTTAGTCAGCTTATTGCCTTGTGGTCTTAGGATGACATTCAGGCTAAGTAGTAATTTCTTTCTATTTCTTCTCTCTACTTCTAGGCCTCTGCTTTTCGTATCAGTATCATATCTAGTAATCTCTAGAATTGAGCCAAGACAAAAGAGCCCTGCACTCTTCACACCCCCATAAATTCTTTTAAATTCTTTTTATTCTCTTTTAGAAAATAATGCAGATTTGGCTTCATATAACATGAATTTATATTTAGATTAAGAACTTAGAACTTTTCTCTACAATCTCTTTTATTTTTTTATTTTTTATTTTTTGGTTTATCAAGATAGGGTTTCTCTGTGTAATATAATCCTGGCTGTCCTGGACTTACTTTGTAGACCAGGTTGGCCTCAAGCTCACAGATCCACCTGCCTCTGCCTCCCTGAGTGTTGGGATTAAAGGTGTGCACCACCATGCCTGGCCCCACCTCTATAATTGCTTGAGTTGCCATGCTTAAAAGGTTTTCATACCCTCCTCCACTAAGTTATTTCAAACAGAAAGGTAAATATGATTGATTATATTATCAAATTGGAAGCTGATGTCTTGGGGAACAGAGAAATTTATCATTGTACACAACAGTGTTTAAATTTTTAAATATAAGTATAATATTTCGTGCATTTAAAACTGAACAAGGCTCAGGACAGAGCGCTTGCCTAGCAAGTGCAGAGCCCTGAGTTTAACCTCTAGCACCAGTGAAGACAGTGAACCAACCTTGACTGTGATGTGGTTCTTGTTCTCAGGTAATTTACCACATAACCAGGAAAGCAGATAAATGCTGAATTACAGTTTCAGGTGGTAAGCTCAGCATATGACCAAGTTAGACATTGTGTAACTTAGTAAAAGGTTGGGGAGCTATGATCCAGCTACCTCATAATGAAAATGGCTTTTAAGTGCTGGCTTTTGCAGGGAATTTCCTTTATGGCAAGGGCCTTTATAGTATTCTAAAATAGAACTGTGCAAAATCATGTTGTCTGGTAAAGTTAATCTGGTTATAACATAATTAGGTATGGGATCTAAAAAGAATGGAAATTCATCTAATATATTAAATATGTTCCTGTATTAATTAAATATTAAATGTTTATATAAATATATGCCTGTTCTCAAGGACTTTGTGTTTTAAAATATAGTGTATATTATATTATTATACTATTATATTATTAATAGTATAATAGTACTATGGCTCCTGTTTTACAAAGTGAGGGCAATAAAAGCTCCAATTACAGCTGGAGCTCAGGGCTGGTTGGATAGTATTTACTGCCAGGCCTCCCAACTCGAGATCATTCCCCAGAAATTACATGGTAGAAAGAGAGGACCACTCCCCAAAGTTGTCATTTGATAGTGCATATAACCACAAAGTGCACTTGCACACATTCATAAATAAATGTAATTGTAGAAGTTTTTTTAAAAGACTGAAGCTCATGAAATTCCATATTCTTTCCATGTATTCTTCACTGCCTTCCCCTTGACCTACTGTCTGTATGTTACTTCTACCTCAGAAATCTTGTAAAATATGATTAGAATACAATTAAAATAGTTTCCAGTTGGGGACAGAAAGTATCAACCAACTCCACTGTTTGATTTTCTACAGGCACTCTCTGTGTGGGATGGAGTATCAGGAAGATAACTGTTGGCCAGAAAATTGCCACATTAGATGACTGAAGCAGTTATTGTGAACATGCTGAGATTAGTTCCTGAGAAACTTAGTACTGAGCTGATAAGACAGTAGAAGACAAGATACTAGCCTGGTGGGCCATGCCATTGGACAGTGGTGGGCCATGCCATTGGACAGTCGAGCAGCATTGATTGATGTTAAGATTCTTCTTTCCCCTGCCACATTCAGTGTTGAGAATGAGGAGTAAGAAAAGGGAGTGTACTATTGCCAATAATTGAGGATTAGTAGATTCCCCAAAGCAATTATATAAATAAAGATTATTTCCTCTTCCTAACTTAAATATACCAAATCATTTGAGTAGAATCACTATGTAGGCTCAGGTTCTCCCTACTTCTGAAAAGAGGTGTGCTTGCTGTATGACTAATGTGGGCACATGAAGCTTCTACTCCAGACTGGACTTGATGTGCTGTCCATGTGTTAAGACAGGAGGGTAAAGGTTTTAGAGTGATAATTTGATATAATATAATGATGAGAAGCAGGGCAACTCAGGAAGTAGGAACACCAGATGTTTCTTAAACATACTTAAGACCATACTTAAAAACTCCATTTGTTAAGTATCAGATATATAAGATAAGAGAAGGTGGAAAATAAGATTCCAATGTTCAAGAATTGTATAGTCCAATAATATTTTTCATCTAACTCCTTGAGAAAACAGCCTTAGGACTCTAAGCTAGAATTCTCCAAGTTGGCATGTATTAGAGTCATATAGACAGTTTGATAATGTACAGATCACTGGGCTCCACTTGCAGAGTTTCTGATTCTGGGCATCGGGGTAGGGGCCTCAAAGTTCTTTTCCAACAAGTTTCCAGTTCCTTCTAGAATTTCTGTTATCTAGTGTATGAAGTTAAATTATTTCTCCCCATGCCTCTAGAAGATTACTGGTTATATATAATCTCTTGGAGAATTTAAGAAAGTTCTCAAGTTTTGTGTTTTAGTTGAGGAACTCTGGTTAGTATAATGTTATTTTTTTAAAGATTTACTTAACTTATTTTATGTGTATGCATGCTCTATCTGCATGTATACCTGCACATTTCAAGAGGGCATCAGATCACATCATAGATGGTCGTGAGCCACCATTTAGTTGCTAGGAATTGAAATCAGTACCTCTGGAAGAGCAGCCAATTTTCTTAACCACTAAGCTATCTCTCTAGTCCCTTCATTTTATTTTTTAAATGACTTTTAAATCTACGCATGTGTGCAACTACTCATAGAGGCAAGAAGAGAAGATCAAATCCCCTGGACCTGGAGTTATTTGTGGTCGTGAGCTGCCCAGTGTGAGTGCTGACAACCGAACCTAGGCCCTCTGTAAGAGTAGTATTCTTGGTGAAACTCCTCAAGTGGGCTCTATAACTCTGTTCCATTTCTATACGCTACTTTTTATTTGAGCAGATGTTTCCTGTTGCTAGAGAGAAGCAGCCTCAGTTTCCATCCTGGAGTGATCTGTCTGTAAGGCTTCACCATTCCTACATGGTGACAGTGAGGACAGTGAGAACAGACTGAGGTGTGAAACAGGGCTTTGTAAAGACTGATAGTAAAATACTCTATTGAAGAGGAGTGAGACTGGTTAGGAAACTATAGGAATATTCTACCTTTTATCGGCAGTTTTAGACACATAGTCTTTATGTGATTAATATGTGTACTTAGAGCTAAGTAGGAAAAGTAAAAGAGTCAAGTACAGAATGAAGGCTATGCCAGACTTTTCTCTTGGTCTTTGTTGTTACTGTGCAGACCCAAGTGAGAAGCCATTGTTCTTTTAGGAAGCAATTTCTTTACCTGTTATACATTGACATAGAGGATTAATGTAGTATCTTGTGTAAGACACACTGGAGTGAAAGTGAGAGAGTACAGGTCCATTCACTTGGGAGAGTCATTTGTGTGCTGGCCAGAATATGACTTAAAGAGACTCATCCATTTAGTATATATTGATTTTTTAGATCTAGATAGCATCAATTATACATTAAGGATAGTTTTTTAAATATAGCACATACCATGATGTTAGTGTTCCATTTGTAACTTGAAACTTAAATTGACTTTGTTTTGATGCTTTTTGTACTTTCCTTATTCATAGCCTTTACTACTTCCACTTGGGTCGCATATATTTCTGTCTCCATAATTGATTTTCTGGTTCTGTTTAACATGTGCATTAAATAATGAATATCATTCATTAGACAGTAAGAGAAAATCATAGCTTTTTAAATTGGAAAACTGTATGGAAAGTAAGACACTTTATATAATATTTTTATAAGAGCAATTTAATTCTATCTATACATTGTGAATTGGGAACTATTATCTTGAGTCTGGACTTTTCTGTCTTGTGTGTGTGTTTGTTTGTGTACTGTGTAATGAGTGTCTTGGCTCTCGCTTCTCATTCACTGTACTGCCTACAGTCTTCCACCTTCATAACTTCATCCTTCCAGGTACATGACAAAGCCACGGAGTCGTCATCACTTTTCCACTCTTACTCCACTTTCAAGGTGTTGGCAAATTCTGTCTGTTCTTACTTGCAGAGTCCATCCCGAGTTGGAATAAGTGCTCACTCCCACCACCCCTGCTGCTTCCCTCTGCTAAGCTGCCTCCCATCAGCTTTCACTTGGATTACTACAGCCGCTCAGAAATGGTCTCCTGCTTTTTGGTTTTTTTTTTCTCCTACCCCCATTAGTTTTCCCATCAGTCTGCCAGCCAGGTTCAATGTAACAGGTCATTTCCCTCCCTGCAAAAAGCTTTCAGTGGCTTTCCTTTTCACCCAGAATAAAAATGAATAACTTAAGGTAATCTTCCAAGAACTTAGCTGCTCCTGTTAGTTCTCTGACCTCCCAGCTCCTCGCTCTTCTCAGCACAGTCTGGCTGCCTTTCTGTACTTGAGCATCCAAGGTTCTTCTTTTTACCTGGAAGATCCTTGCTTGCAGATGGCGCGACTCTGTCCTTCAGCTCTTTACTCAGATGTCGCTTGGCACAGTCTGCCCTGTACTCTTGTAACCATTGTAGCATCCTTCCTTTCCTGGTTTGATAGCTTGAAAATGACACTTATGTTACTGTATGTGAACTGTAAACACATGGGTCTGTGATTCGGTTTGTTTTATTCTATGGGATTTCCCTGTACGTAGGCACATGGTAGATGGTCTAAAAGTACTTTGTCCACATGAGTTTATTTATCTAAAAATGTATATCTTCCTTCCAAGAAGCAAACCTGAAAATCACATCTAAATCCTTACTTTGTTCTGTTTCTCTCATTTAAAAAATCATTTTGTCCTATGTTTTTCTTTTGTTTGTATTTGAAATTACTGATTTTGGGGAGGGGGAGGGAGCAACATTTTCCCCTGGTATAAATTGTGGTTCCTAACTTTATGTGTTTTGGGGGAAATAACTAACCATCTTTTCATCCCTCGTGACATATATGCATTTTTGATTGTTTTCATTGACTACAGTGCTTTCTAACACTCATAGTAAGATACTGACATACATCTTGCTTTTAAGAGATACAATAATGCTGTAGCTTTTTTTTTTTTTTTTTTTTTTTTGGTCATATTTTCAAGAAAAATCAATACTGATT
Organism: Rhabdomys pumilio; assembly: GCA_030674055.1. Taxonomy (NCBI): domain Eukaryota; kingdom Metazoa; phylum Chordata; class Mammalia; order Rodentia; family Muridae; genus Rhabdomys; species Rhabdomys pumilio. Next base: position 13,494,742 of record JANHMN010000016.1, read on the forward strand.
TCCACCTTTTTTTAAAAACCTGAATTGAAAGTGTTGTGGCTGTAGTAGTGGAGCCTTTCATAGACTTTAGTTTCCGTAGCCACTGTTTCTTAGCTTCCTTACTTGGAGCAGTTGTGTCCTACGGAAGATGTGGTCCCTGAATTCAGTTTCTTTTGGCCCAATAAGTCTTGAAATTTATATACTTGATACAAACATGATAGTTGCTTTAGAGTTTTCAAGTAATCTGTCAGACTGTATTTTGAATTATATAGCCTGGCTTTTCAATTTAAAAGTGTCATGTAGCACTTAAAGTCACCTTGCTCCATCTCTTCAAGATATAGAGTAGCACCAGTGTACTGAGACTCAAATCTTCATAATTTGGTTAATCATACAGGCTATTATATTCATGTGCAACCCTTAATACTTCATTAAGATGTATGGGATATAAAATTAAACCCAAAACTAAATAGACGTGGGATTCAAGTTTTGTTTCTGATACTATAGAGTTTCTAATTTGACATAGTTTGGGTCTGTGGCCTTGGTAACAGATAATTGATCTGAGGGGGGGGGAAATTATTATATTTGGTTCCTATAGCAATAGAATGCATTTAACACTTAAGATTTAGGATTAACAAAGATGTATGGAAATAGAAGTGAATTGGTCTAGATGCCAACCAAGATCCAAGGATCTACACATGTAGTAGACTCTGATTTAATAAATGGGAAAGCCAGGATTCAAACTGGGGTTCTCTCTAGAATTTCCTCAGGCTATCATTAAGCCTTTTCAAAATAACTAAGTTTCTAAAGCCTATTTAGTATTTATTAGTTTATTGTAAAATGCAGGTGGAATTGTCTGTGAATTAAATGAGAGAAGCTACATATACCACAGAGATAGGTTTCCCATGGTAACCTTGTTATGAACCCAGCAGTTTACTTCTGCACATGTATTCAAGTCTGTTCAATGTTTTCATTAACATCTGAAATTTAATTCCATAATATTAAATGTATAATTTGCATGCTATTTCTTTCTATTTTCCTTTCTGTTTCCTTTCCTCCTCCCTTCTTTTTCTTCCCCCATTTTCCCTTCCCTCTCCTCTCCCCTCCCCTAGCTTCATTCTTTTTTCATGGGGCTCACTGTTTAACTTATTGCTGGTTTCAAACTCCTGGAAGTCCAATGCCTCAACCTACTGAATGCCAGGATCATAGCCCTGTGCTACCACTTCTAGATGTAAGTTTCATATCTGCAAAGATGAACAAAATGCAACTGTTGATTTGAAATTTGCCCTTTACAGTTTATGTTTATATAGTATAAATTGGCAGCCTTATACACATTTTTTTTCTTATACACGTTTTTTTATTTAAAAATATTTATTAGCTGGGCCTAGTGGTGCATGCATTTAATTTCAGCACTCAGGGTGCAAAGTCAGATGGATTCTTGTGTGTGCAAGACCAACCAGAACTACATAGTGAGACCCTGTTTCCAAAATAGTTCTAGTTGTTGTTGTTGTTGTGTATGTATATGACTGACACTCATGCCCTGGAGCACATGTGGAGTTGAGAAGATACCTTTGTGGAGTGGTTCTTTCCTCCCTCATTTAAATTGGCTTCAGGAATTGACCTCAGGTCAGCAGACTATCATGTGGAGACCACACACTTTTATCTCCTGAGGTGTCTCTCCAGCCCTTGTCTATTTCTTTGTTCAGTCTACTTAAGTGTCGATGATGGTCTGATCCAAGTGTTCTCCTCCTCTTTGGGAAACTGTTGTTCTACTTTTGTGGCAAAAGTCCTGCACACCATGCCATGATTATGATAGGGAGAATTTCCTCAGAATAGTTGGCTTGCTCTTGAAAGAGAAAAAATTTAACAGTTGCTAGGTACTTAAAAATAGAATAGAATACATTGGAGGAAGATATTTGTAGCTCCTTGTTCTATAAAGGAATATGATTGTCATCTTGTAAAATTGGTGAATTAAAAATTGAAATCACATTACAAGTGTAATCATATTGTATAGTTTTTAGATTGTGTTCCTGTCAAATTCATGTCCTGTTTCTGCAGCATACTTTCTACAGGTTATAGGTATTTCCTCTCATATTAAAACTTCTTTACCTTAAGTTTTTGTATAAAAAGGAGAAATAGTTCTTTTTATTAAGATAGCTTATGACAGGGACTTTGTAAGCCATATGGCCATACTTCTAGTTATATACTCTTCCCAACTTGCAAGAATGATAAATTAGTAATGCAGTTGTCTTATATTAAAAATACAAAATTGATCAACAGCCCAAAACCAGATTGTTCCATCAGGGACTCAGCTCTTTCCTGTGGCATCTGGATTTGAGCCAGGCAATCCAGCTGACATCATTGATGTTTCTCATAGTTTAAGGCCCATAGAGGAGTGTCCTAAATCTGAATAGCCTCAGAGTCAGTGTTCTGGGCAATGAGTCGGTGCCTACTTTCATTTCAGTATAGTGTACACTGAGGCTAAAACAGCCATGTGGCGGATAGTGAGTCCGGACTGGACAGTTATGACCTGTAACTTCATACTTCTAGAAATGCTGTTGCAAAACTAGCCTTTTGCAACAGCAAAGAGTTTTTTTCAAGCAAAGATGAAAGGCTAGGTGCCTATGTTCCAAGTTTAAATGACACAAGCATTCTTAAGCTCTTTTTTAAAAAAATTAATGACATTTATTTATCTATTATTGTGTGTGCATGTGCACCACAGCATATATGTGGAGGTCAGAGAACAACTTAACAAGAGTCCACTATCCTCTTAGGGTCTCTGGGTTTGAATTCAGTTTGTTAGACTTGGCAGCCAGTGTTCTTACTTGCTGAGCCATCATACCTGCCTATCTTAAACTCTTAATCCTACCAATCTAGAGTCTATATCAACTCCTGCAAATAAAAAGAACAGACCCCTAAGGGCTTCCCTCTGACATGTGTGTCCACACTCATTTACTTATGCAGACATACCCAAATAAATGAATGTAAAAATAAATACACCCTCTCCAACTTTAAAAGTGTATTGACACCTGGAGATTGTCTCTCATTTTATGTTGTCTTCATTTCTTTCTGATTCCACTGGGCAAAAGTTACTGGGCTTAACTCATTTTAGTTGGAATTTTATCTGTGCATCAGCAACCAAAACAAGTTTTGGTTTTCTCTTCTGTTCAGCCTTTTCTGAATGGGAATAACATTTATGAAATTGCAACTATATAACAGCTTATGTCAGTTTTATCTCACATGCAGATACAGTAATCACAAATAAGAATTTTGTGAAATTTTCCTTCTCTCATTGTGAATTTATTGAATTATCTCTAGCAGTAAAGTTTGTACTTCTAGGTTAGCAGTTGAGCTACAGAGATGAGTGCTGGCTTAAATGTATATCCTGGTCAGGTCACAAAGGAGGTGGGGTAGTTGATACAGCTTCATCTAGACTGCACAAACCTTTCCTCTATGTTGATCTACTATGTTGATTTACTTTGGTTCTGTCGTTTGATTTACTCTTTTTCTCTTTTAACATTTTGTCCAACAAGTGGACCCTCTATCCTACTCCTGCAAGATAAACAAATCAAGTCCCCACTTCAGTGATGCTCACTTACAGCACTCAGCGTGTTACTCAAAGCCGAAATTGACTACAGAAAACAGATTCAAAGCAGAATTAGCAAAAAAGGCCCTGGGGTGAGTTCCACATAAGCACAAGCTTCTTGGAATCCTACCTTTGGAATGGCACAGGTATATTTAATTACTCTAGCACTGACTTGTGACAGCATATGTGAAGTGAAATCTACTGGGGAAGCTCATCAGAGACTCAGTATCCAAGGCGTCTACTGAAGGTCATGCCCAGAAAAAAAGCAGTTATTTAGTATATGCTACATTTTAAAAGAATAACTTATGTATCTACATGCATGTGTGTATGTGTGTGCTTGCGTGTGCATGTGAGTGTGTGCATGCATGGATAGATCAGAAGACATCTTGCAGGTGTTGGCTCTTTCCTTCCATCATGTGGAAGTTGTCAGACCTGGTGACAAGTACCTGTGCTTGCTGAACCATCTCTCCAGTCTATTACATTTGTTCTTTTTAATGTTCATTAAGTACATTTTTAAAAATGGTCCATTTGTTTTTATTTTTTCCTATGCATTGTTGTATCTGTGTGAGGGAGTCAGATCCCCTGGAACTGGAGTTGAAGACAGTTGTGAGCTGCCATGTGGTGCTAGGAATTGAACCCAAGTCCTCTGGAAGAACAGCCAGTGCTCTTAAGTGCTGAGCCACCTCTCTAGTCCTCATATTACATTGTTTTTAAACAATTTAGGTACACTAAGCCACTGTAAGGAAGAAATTATTGGAATTTTGAAATTCAACAAACCAGATACCAGCAACAGGCTGACCTTAAATACAGTTGACCCAAATGTGCTATGTGCTTTTCTCTATTTAATATGGTAGAATGTCCTTAGACATATAAGGCTGAAATTGTGATTTAAACTTAATTTAACTTAATCAATTCATTTAGGTTGAGCAGAACAATGAATAAGAAAAAGGTTCCATTTAGTGAGGTGTTTTGCACTCTGACACCTATAACAATACTAGCTTGTAAGAATATGTTACAGTGGGGGACACAACAGAGGTAATAAGACTTACTGGCTTTGAAAGAATGAGTGGGGTTGCTAGAGAAATGGCTCAGCAGTTAAAAGCACTGGTTCCCCTTTCAGAGGACCTCCCCCCAAGTTGGATCCACACACCCAGTGGCAGCTCAGAACCATCCATAACTCTAATTCTAGAGGTTGTGACACCCTCTTCTGATCTCTGTGGATGCTGCATGTATGTGTATAGACATACCCATGCTCCTAAAACACCCATACACATAAAATAAAAATGAATAAAACCTCATAAAACATTGGATGGTGGAATAAAATATTTTCCAATAAAGATAATATAAATAATTTTGTGTTAAAGCAATTAGAAAGGAAATCAATTTTAAAAACTATTTTGTAAACCTAATTATATATTGTTATTATTAAAGATAAGTTAAGGAGAAATTAAGGTTTCTGAAAATTCTGAGTTTTAATGTACTTTTTAAAAGTTTTAAGCATTTAACACTGCAAATTATTAAAATTAATATTTATAAAAATTAAAAAATATTTAACAACAAATTTTTAAGCTTCAATATGTAGTATTTATTTTTATCTATTTCTTTAATTGACTATATGATGGATTTAGTGTTACAGGCCAGGAGTGTAGCTCAGTGGTAGAGTGCTTACTTAGCAGGTGTGAGCTTTTGAGCACCTTGTCCCTCAAAAAAAAAAAAAAACAAACTAACAATTTACTTTGCTTTTTCCTACATACAAATTTTGTCTTTGTCTAAAATGTATCAGTTTTGAGACCTTGACTTCTCTGATCCTCACAGCACTTTCAATTAAATATTTGCATTTACTTTTTTTTTCCTTTTGCTTTTTCAAGCCAGGTTCTCTCTGTGTAGCATTGTCTGTCCTAGAACTCACTCTGTAGACAGGCCTCACAGAGATCTGCCTGCTGCTGTCTTCCTAGTGCTCAGATTAAAAGCATGGGCCACTATACAGCTACACTTATTTTAAAAATGAGAACAATATAGTATTAAAAAATATGAAACCAAACAACGCTGAATCACCAGAAATTTAAAGTTACCAAAATCAAATGTTTGCTAATAGCACATAAATATCAGTTTGTTTAATTACAAGTTTAGAGTTTGAAAAATAATTGATAGGGAAGATAAAACAAAGGATATTTTGAGTATCTGAAAAGTTACATAAGGCTGGGATCCTTTGAAACAATGTGCATTAATAGGGACTGGAGAAGAGGGATGTTTCATACAGTCTCTGTCCCAAGCTTGCCATTTCCCCGTGTGGATGTCATGCTGTTTTCTGTGTTCTTTACCAGTGTGGCAAAAAGCTCCCGTCAGCTGCTACCTCCTGCAGCTGTTGTAATTTTTTTTTCTAACTACAAAACTCTTTACACACTATGAAAGCTATGTCAGTCTAAATAATACCCCAAAGGAGGTAGGATATGATTGTCTCCTTTCCTACTTACTGAAAAGATTTAGGGAATTAACATAATCAACTTTTTAATTACTACTCTGATAATACTGTTGTGTTTATGTAGTCATTTTATTTTGAATGCTACCATAATATGGTACTGAACAGCAAAGTTAATTCAAGTTCTACAGTGCTTATTATAGGGAAGTTACTTTCTTCTTTAAAAGATTTTTTCTAATTCCATTCATTTTTCTAATACTTTCTAAATATGGAGAAATTTTACTGTAGACTTCTAGAATCCATGAACTTGAAGAAGCTAACAAGAGTGAAGTTACATTTGGTTCCAAACCTAATGTGCAGTTTGGCAAGCTAAACTCCAGCCTTTGCTTTTCGTAACATTTCCGAATCAGAGTTTTTTACTCCCTGCTTCTGGCTTTTTGATTACCAAGTCTTATGTCCTTTTCAGTTAGTACTTGTTACTGCAATAACATAGGAAAGACCTGTGTTGATACCACCAGCTATGTTGAAAAATAATGAAAATGAAAGAAGCCTTTGTTTAGATAAAGTAGAAAAAGAAGTTTCTTTTAACAGGTAGATGCCCAATAACAAAGTCTAGACTACCTGCTGTCCATCATTTTGATATAGAACATAGAGATGATGGCTTCTTTTAGGTTCACAAAAAAAGAATAAATAATAACTTCTTTGAAAGCTACAACTAATCCTAATTGCTTGAAAATCCTGATAGGAAAAATGTCATGGAATATCTACTGTGTTACACGTTAAAATAAACACTCTAGGAGATGGAGAGAATGGCTCAGTAGTTAAGAGTACTTGATGCTCCTGGAGGACCTGAGTTGAACTCTCAGTGTCTACATGGCAGCTCATAATCATCTGTACCTCCAGTTCCAAGGGACCCAACCCTGTCTCTGGCTCTGTGGACACCAGGCAAGCACGTGGTGCACAGACAGACACACAGGCAAAGTAAGTACTACCTTTGTAGTTACAAACATCTCAGAACGTGGTGTTGTTCTTTCTGTCTTACTGGTAAGGGAATTAAGATACAGAGAGAAGAAAGGAGTAATTTATAATAGACTTAGAAATTTTTTTTTCTGTGCCCTTTCCACCAAACCAGGTGTCAGTAAACTGTGGTCCATTGTACAAACTCTGTTGGCCTGTTTTTCTGTTTTTGAAATGGAGTGTCTTAATTTTTGCTTTGATGAAACACCATGACCAGAAGCAACTTGGAGAAGAAGGCTTATATGCCCTTAATCACAGTTCATTGAGGGACGCCAAGACAGGAACTCTAACAGGGCAGGAACCTGAAGGCAGGTTCTTATGCAGAAGCCATGAATGGCCATTGCTTACTGGCTTGTTCCTCATGACTTGTTTAGCCAGTTTTCTTATAGAAGCCAGAACCTCCTGTCCAGCCAGGGTGGTACCACCTGCAGTCGGCTAGCCCTCCCACATAGATCACTAAGGACATGATCTGCAGACTTACCTATAGAGGCATTTTCCTCCTCCTTTCAGATGACTGTAGCTTGTTTCAAGTTGAAGTAAAACCAGCCACCATGTGGGGTCTCCTAAGTTTCTACTGGCATCAGCTTATTATGTAACTGAGGCTGGCTTAGAACTCCTGATCATCTGACTTTTACCTTTCAGTGCTGAAATGACAGGTATGTGCCACTGTGCTCAGCCTCAGCCTGCTTTATAAAGAACATGTTATTAGTCTTACAGCTTAGGAGCAATAGCATAACAGTGGAGGGTTATAACAGAGTTATGGTTCACAAACCCACATTTATTCCTTTTTCTTCTTACATGAAAGCCATATAAAGTGGATTCCCTGTAATCTAACAATCCAGAGTATTAACAGTAAGCCATGAATGTTTTAAAGCTAATCGTGTTCAGTTTAGAAGAAAACTCTGAGAATGATTTAAAGGCCATCAATTGTACACCCATAGTTTTATTATAGTTTCTTTTTAAAAAGCAATGTGTATAAAAATCTCAGTTTTCTTTTAAATGTATGTACAAATATCGTATCTTGTTGTTTTACTTCTGACGAATACAAGTTAACATTTAAGCAGTATAGATGTGACATTTAAACTAAACCTGTGGTAATTGGTGTTTGCATTCCATTATAATACTTTGTTAAAAAAAGATATGGCAGCTTAAAATTGTGAAATCTGTTAAAGTAATGTTTCAGCTCAAAAGTTGCTTACTGGGGCTGGAGAGATGGCTCAACAGTTACAAGCACTGGCTGCTCTTCTAAAAGACATGGGTTCAATTTCCAACACCAACAGCTCACAACCAGTTCTAGGAGATTTTATGCCCTCTTTTGAGCCTCCACTGGTGCTGCATGCACAAGGCAAAATTATCAGTACAGCTAATTTTTTAAATTACATGTTGAAAAGTCAGACATGTATAGGGACTTGCTGTCACGGATCAAATACAAAACCACTCAAGAGACCCTTTTCTGTTAAAAAAAAAAAAAGTATTACATTTACTTACACATGTGGGTACAAGTACACCATGGCATGTGTGTGGAGGTTAGAAGACAACACTTTTCTTTTTTCTTTTTTCTTTTTTCTTTTTTCTTTTTTCTTTTTTTTATTGGATATTTTATTTACATTTCAGATGCCATCCCCTTTCCCCATTTCCCCTCCCTAGAAAACCCCTATCCCGTGCCCCCTTTTCCTTTTTGCTTTTATACAATTTTTTTTAAATGTTAATCAAAGGCTTTCTAAGTATGGTAATGCTCAATCAGAAGTGTAACCAAATACCCAACCTAGATATATAAACTATCTTTGACTGGTGGAGACACGTGAACATCTGCCTCCATGCTCCCCTCTCTCTTTCTCTCTCTCATCACCTTGCTTCTCCTCTACTTCATCTTCTCCTCTCCTTACTCCATTTCTTCTTCTTGGTGTTCCTTCCCCCTTAGCTCCTCCTACATATCACTCTTCCTGTTAAAATAAAACTTTTCTCTCAAAATACAATTAGAGCATAATTATTCCTATTTGTACCAGTGAGGTACAAGATAGTCTTAATACCCAGTCCATCATTTAGTTGACCAACCAGAACCTCTATCATCTCTCTTGACTAAAACACTTATTTTTGAACCTGGTTTTGTTCTTGGCTTTAGAATGAATGTCAGCTGAAAACCATCCACTCAGATCTTTTCTCTCAAAGTAAATAGCCAGGATTGGCTACGAGACTATAGGTCTTCAACCCCGTCAAAAATCCAGAATGACTGAGTTAACTGAAGTTATGGGAAGCACTAAGCATAGCTTCTAATACTTAGCCAATTTATAGAGACCACTGAACACCTGGACAGCCCCTATACTACCAAACGTTGGAGCATCAAATCTTCAGCCTTCTGGCCCAGACTCATCTGACAGACCTTAGTGATGCAGAATTATTAAGGGCTGATTACTCTGTCTAGGCAAATATAATCAGTCGACTATTCTGCGAGTATGTCCTTTTCTGGACAGTAATTTGTCTGTAGATGGAAAGAGGCAATTCTTGCCTAGTGGCTGTCTCCGCACAACTGAAGTAACTCCAAGGATGCTCAATTTCTTCTTGGAATCCAAGACAGGAAGCTGTCAGGAGCAGACAGGTCTCTAGTCAAAATGAACATTAATATAGAAATATTTGTGACGTCAATTCTATGGATTTCTGACTTTTTGAAATCCAACTATCCATGTAAGGTAACCTGGACTGTTGTCTGTTAACTCCTCTCAGCTATTTCTAAATAAAATATAGAAAACACCCTAACAATAAACTCAAAGTCATGAATTTGCTATAGTCCCTTAACTCACAGGCTAACTGTCCCAAATCAGTTTAAAAAAGTTAAAGAAGGACTGGGTCTAAGCCTTGTGTTCCTAAATGTGTTATACAGGCACAATGCCCATGAGAGTATCAATATTCATTTCACTTTTATATCAATAAGAAGCTCATACCAATGAAAACCTTAAATTTGAAATCCAAGTAAATTTTGTATCATTTAAGAAATTATAACTTTATCTTGATACTAATTATACAGATTTCTACCAATAGGTTATGGCTATGCCATAACTCCTAGCTAATCCTTCCTGTTCCAACAAAACCACTACTTTTCCCCAGAAAGACAGCCCAGTATTAACCACTTTAGTCCCCAAGCCCAAGGAATAGGGGCGCTGACTCTTCTTTAACTTCTTCAAGCTGATTACAGGCGTTGAGATATTAGAAGAGGGGTGGGGGGAAGAGTAAATTGATAAGCCTCTGATGCTGTGTCTTCACTGCATCCAGATGGAATTCCAGGACATCAGATGTTTGAGCAGGCCTGCTCATTTTGCTTGATGAGTAGATACACAAAGGCTGGACAACACTTTTCTAGAGTCATTTTTGTGTGGAAATTAAACTCAGGTCGTTGGGCATGGCAGCTGCCACCTTTATACCAAGCCATCTCCCTGGCTCTTGAAGTCTTTCTCTTCCTTCCTTTCTTTCTTTCTTTCTTTCTTTCTTTCTTTCTTTCTTTCTTTCTTTCTTCCTTTCTTTCTTTCTTTTCCCTTTCCCTTCTCCCTCTTGCTCCAGCCCCTGCTCACTCCAGGCTCCACTCTGTCCAGCCCTCTCCAGCCCAAAGTACACTGTAGCTGTCTTCAGACACCCATATGAGGGCATCAGATCTCATTATGGATGGTTGTAAGCCACCATGTGGCTACTGGGATTTGAACTCATGACCTCCTGAAGAGCAGTGCCCTTAACCTCTAAGCTATATTGAAGGCTTTCTTACTAGTCAAATTCAACTTGGTTATTTGAAGTCATTTTCTAAACCAACTACATAGATTTTACGTTATTCTAGTATTTTGAAATAGCATTTTGTATTATTGTTCCCAAAATATTTTTTAAAAACCATTTTTTTTCATGTTTGTGTGTGTTGCCTGCAAGTATGTCTGTGTGCCATGTACATACAGGTTGATACCCATTTTTCTTTTGTAATTGTCACACTCATATGTGTATGTATATGATGTATATGTATATGATGTATATGTATGCACAAATACACATGCAACTTGCTGACTCCATTCTTGTTTATGTGTATGTGGTTTGGCTCATTCATGGGCGAGGCTAGTTCTCTTTTTCCTAGCAGCCATTAGTTGTCTGTTGTTCTTTGTTTAGGGATGGGACCTAACAAAAATTTCCCCTTTCATGTAAGCATGCCGTTGATATTGTTGTTGTTGCAGTCATATTTATACAGCCATTTCTGGAGAGAATGTTTCGCAGGACCATCTGGTACTCTGGTTCTTACAGTCTTTCTGCTTCCTCTTCCAAGATGTTCTCTGAGACAGATGCAGGAACTGGGATGTAAATTTACATACTGGGACTCTATCAAGTTGCGTTTTTCTGTGACGGTCACCATTTGCTATAAGACAGAGTTGTCTTTGCAGAAGGTTACAAGATACAACCAGGAAAGGTGGGTCTTAAAACAACAAAAGGAGTAGGAGAAAATATCAAGAACTTTTGGTGAATAAAATTTATTTTAGCTTAAAAATTCATGCTTTTACTAGGTGGTAGTAGTACATGTCTTCAATCCCAGCACTTGGGAGGTATGTAAATCTCTTGAGTTCAAGGCCTATGTGGTCTATAGAGTGAGTTCCAGAACAGTCAAAGTTACACAGAGAAACTTTGTCTCGAAAAACAAAACAAAACCAAAACCAAAAAACTCTTTTGGGAGCAACTAGTACCTCATTAAATGACCAGCATTGTCTGATATCAATATGAAATGTGAGGCTAATAAGTACTTTTTTGAAAAGATTGTTACTGTGTTTCTCCTAACGTGTACATGACTTTGAGTGGGTATTTGTATATGAGTGTAGATGCCTACAAAGGCCAAAAGAGGGCCTCGGAATCCTTGGAGCTGGAGTTACAGATGATTGTGAGGCTCTTGATGTGGACACCTAGAACCATATGCAAGAGCAGAAGATGCTCTTAGCTGCTGAGTCATCTCTTCGGTACCTAGAAATCTATTTGTAATTTTATTAGTGTATATGATGTTTCTTTCTTTTTGTTTGTTTGGTTTTTGTTGTTGGTGGTATTGTTGTTTTGTTTTGTTTTTCAAGACAGAATTTCTCTGTGTAGCCCTGGCTGTCCTGGAACTCACTCTGTAGACCAGGCTGGCCTCGAACTCAGAAATCTGCCTGCCTCTGCCTCCCAAGTGCTGGGACTAAAGGCATGCACCACCACTGTCCAGCATGTATGTGTTTCTGTATTAGTGAATACTATACATATGTGTGTCCTCAAGAAAGCTAGAAGAGGGATCTCTTATCACTGGAGCTACGAATAGCTATAATTTAGATCCTATGGAAGCGCAGTAAGTGCTCTTAACTACTGAACTAACTGTAGTTTAAATGCTTTCAATAAAAGATTTTATCACACACTTTTTATTATCTACTATATAAAGTAAACAGCCATGAGTCATAAATGTTAAAGTTTTATGATTAAATACAAATGGGAAAGATTTAACTGTATTTCAGTTTCTTTGATTTTAAGAATTAATAAAATTTTATGCTACTAATAATATTTTTCATGTAGTAAAAATGCATGCCTTACATTAGTGAGCTTTTTAAGTGTTACATGAAGAGAGATTATGTTGTATTGACCATTTTTATAAAGTAGGGAACTTTACAAACTTTGTCAGGTTTAATTTTTAATTAAAGTGGCTTTCTACAGTTAATATTTTCTAGAGAAGAAAACCAAGGTTGATATTTAAAGTCTTGCCAATTATAAACTAGTTCTATCTTAAAACTATTTTCAACCTACTATACCATATAGCATCAAGTAATTTGTATAAAAGGTATAATAAAATATGACTAATTAAAGTAAAGCTGGCTTCAAGGAAGAATTGAGAAGGTATTTGTAAATATATGCAAATAACTGCCGTTTCACATAAAGGACTTCAACATCCAGTAGTCTGAAACCAATTCCCCAAGAACATGGACCAACATCTATATATACTGTATTTATATTTACCAGTTTTCCATTATTGCCTTACTTTTTTCTTTTATAATTTAGGGCATGGCATTTAGTTGTCATGTATCCTTAGTCTCCACTAATGTGTAAGTGGTTGTACATACAGTCTTTGCTCACTTAATTGATCTTAACACTCTTGAAGAGTTTTTCACCAGTAATTTTGTAAAATGCCTCAATTCTCATTTCTCTACTTTTTCATTTGGATGGACATTAAGTATCTTTTCATGAAAATATTATAGAACATAAGTATCATTTTTAGTGTCAGATTACATCATGTTAGCATGTTATAGGAGGTGTTAACCTGGGTCATATCTCTCATGTGTCTCAATTGTAAGTTAACTTTTTTCACTTAGTATTATTAGATATATTAGGGACATTATTTGAATATGTGCTAACAGCTTTCTCCTCAATCTTCTGATGACTAAAAAAAAAAAATCTATGTTGGTACTGTAAAAAGTAAAAGGAATAAGACTATAAGTGATATAGATGCTTCCCCCCCCCCCCCCCCCCGCAAAAAAAAAAATCTAGGGTTTTCCAAATTCTTAGGACTAAGAAGTGAATTTATCAGTTTCACAGGTTACAAGGCCAATGTGCAAGTTGAGTCATAACTCTGTATGCTAAAAATGAGTATGGGAGGTTGTTCGTGTAGGTTTGTGTACATAAGCACTCTGGTGCACATCTGGCACATGTGTGTAGCAGCCAGATGTTGGATATCTTTCTTGATTGCTCTCCACTTTAGTTTTTGAGATATGGTCTCACCAAACGAGCTCATTGATTCAACTTGACATGCTAGCTGGTGTAATCCAAGACACTGCCTGTGCCTCCCAGAGTACTAGGATTGCATATATGTATAGCCATGTTCAACTTGTACATGTATGCTAGAGAGCCTTGCTCAGCAGGGATATTACCAGCTGAGCCATTTTCTCAGCCCTTGGTGTTTTTTTGTTTTTTTTGTTTTTTTAAGTTCCATTTATAATAGTGCCACCAAAAGAAATGTACTTACTATAAATCCATTTTATACGTTTATAAAATATTACATGTCACATAGAAAATATTACTTAAAGGTTTTCATTTAAACAAAAGATGAAAAATTGCTTCAGATAACAGCAGCCATGCCTGTGAAAAGCACAAGGACATAGCTGGCAGCGTTCTCCTCAAGACTTCTGAGGATCATCTGAATGGCGTGAACACAGCTTTTAAATGATGTGCAGGCTTTCAGGCTTATTGATCAAGTTTTAAAAATGAAGCAGCTCTGAAAATAACAAAGCCACAAAAAAGCTTTTTGGTGCCATTATGCCTTTCAGCATGAGTAACAGTAATATTTAATGCACACTTACAGTATTGATTTTTTTAAAGTTATCTTGTAACTATTTAAAGTGCCCCCAAAATACCATTGCTTTATTATTTTTTCTTTCTATGTTTGATGTAAATTGTTGTTCCTGCAGAACATTTTGGTAATGTTTTTATATAAATCAAAGAAATATGTTGTTAATCTAGTAAACAACTTAAGAAATGTTTATAATGGAGCAGCATTGTATCAAGGGTGCTAAGACCAAAACAACTGAAAGTTTTCATATTCTTAAAAAGAGATACGTCACAATCTACATATCTTTTGTATTTGTATAGATAAGTATGTACAGTAAGCTGAATGGAGTTCTTACTAGAGTAACATAAACCAGGCACAGTGACACTCACTTGTACTCCCAGCACTCTGGAGCTGAAACACAGAGGAGGATCACTAAGCCAGCATAGGTTTCTTAGTGAGATGCTAGCCACAGCACAACAACAGCCCACTGTAGTTAAATTCTTAGAGCCATAGACAACAAAACAAATACTGAGAATGAGTATACTACTCTGCATTCTGTTAAACAGAAGAATAAAAGAAAATCTAGGTTGTCCCTGAAAAATTCCAGAAGAACCTATAATATATGGTAAGAAGTGTAGAATATGGGAGAGGATTTGCTTTTTTCACTTGAGATGAGACCATGAAGTAGTATGAAGTAGTATGTCAGGATCTTTTTGCAAGAGACATGACAAATTAATGTATTTATAGTTACAGACATGTACAAAGTAGTTAATTAACAGTGATAATCTTCAGGTAAATAAGCTGGATTTTCTTTGTGGTTCTTTTTTAATATCAGAGTCTCCTGTTCCACAGGATACTGTCTACCTCACTATGCAGCCGAGTATGACCTTGAACTCCAGACTCTGTGGTCTCCTCCCAAGGGCTGCAATTACAGATGTGTGTCACCATGCCTGCTGTTTTAGGGGCTGGGAATCAAACCTGTGACTTAGTGCATGATTGACAAGCATGCTGCCACCCAGCTACATTCTTAGGCTCTGGGTTTTGTTTTGTTTCTATTTGAGGGGAAGTTAACATTCATATTTTTAAAAATTACTATAAATATATTTGTATATTTAAACTTTAAAAACCAGTAACAGAAACATTAGTAAATACCTGATTTGTGGCCTCATTGAAGATAATGATGAAGCAGAAGATGGAGTTCTGCACTAAGCACATAATTCATGTCTCTGAAATAGGCTTGGATAATATCATACCCTGATAGTTACTTAATTGGAAACTAACACAGGGATGTGTGCATATTGAAAGAGCTTTAACCACCAATATTACATACAAACTAGGTACATCAAAGGTACAACCCCTGGACACTTTCTAGGATTTGATCTATCCAGTAGGATCCTTTCTATTCTCCAGGCTACTAGGATAGATAGCCACATTTGAGAACCACCCTTTTATAAGAAACAGAAAGTTTTTTCCATCCTTTAACTTGTATTCGTTTTGAAATTGTTATTGTTTTGCAAAAAAAACTGATTGTACAGCATGAATATTATTTTTGAAGTGATTTTTAAAGCAATGCTTGGGTGGCCAACTTATTGAATGAAAGGGGTAATGTATATATCCTCTGCATTTACAGTTCTACCTTCTATATTCTCACACATTACCTAAGAAATAAAACAATTATATCCCTGCCCTGTATAAAAGCTTTTAATTATCTGTCCATTTAGATTAAGTTGTAAGTTCCTTATCTGTCCCAACCTGTTTTCAGTTTTACAGCCTGTTTTCAGTGCTAGAGTCTAACAGCCGTGCATACTCACCAAGTCTTCCAGAGGCTCTTTGTTTCATACCTTTTATGTTCTTGTTGGTGCTGTCTTCTTCGTTGCCAATGGTGCTCATCATAGGCCTGCTGCTGTGATGAAATACCTGAGGAAAAGGAGGAAGGGCCTTTCCTCAGTTGCAGAGCTATCAGGGCCTGTGGTGGCCCAGTACAGTGTGATGGGAGCATGGAGTAGAGGAATTCTGTTTGCCTCAAGATCACAGGGAAGCAAGAAAAAAGAAAGGACTGGCTCTCAGCATCCTTTTCACAGGCATGTTCCCCAGTGCCATAATTCAATCCTAGTAGTCACAGGCTGATGACCTAACAAATGGATCTTTGGGAGGACATTCCCTTCACAACAACAGTAATTTAACAATAGATACAGGAAGGTTACCTTGTAGAATAGAGTATTGTAGCAGTGAACCCTTTAAACAAAGTCTGTTTTAGGTAATTTACATAGACTTTCTCTTATAGTCTTTATATCTGTGTCTGAGACAGTCATTTTCCTTATAGTATAGATGGGAACTTGACATTTTCAGAGGGTAAAACACTTGCTTAAAAGTAGTGTTAGCAAATATGACATTTCACATTTCAGGTCTATTTTTCATTTCACGTTCCCCTTCCCCACCTCACATTGCCCACCCGATGCTCATCATGACTTCTTCCACATGTAGAGTGCATAAACATTTGATGTTTTCAGCCTTGCTTTGAAGCCTTTATAGAAGAGTAGTCAATGATTTTAAAAGGTAGGATAATCATCATCTTCATTTCTTCTGTCCGACGGGTTTTCTTAGTTTGCTGTGATTATCTTGAGTATCAATAAGCTGTAGTTATACATGTATTTCTTTATATTTTGTCTTTTTCTTGTAAGTACTTGGAGTTTCACTTTTCCCAAACTGTAGCCCAAGACCTGCAATTCTTAATTTCAGTTTTTTTTTTTTTTTTTTTTTTGTGATCCACAAATTGACTTAGTAATTAATACCTGTGTATGATTAACTGCACTGGTTTTTTTGTTGGGTTTTCTACAGGAATAAAACTGTTAGAATGAGCCTGAATGTGTGTGTGTGTGTGTGTGTGTGTGTGTGTGTGTGTGTGTGTGATTTATTAGAGTGACTTATAGGTTGTAGTCTTAGTAGCCCCATAATGGCTTATCATTTGATCTTTTTGAAGATCCAACAGTCCATTAGTTGTTCAATCAATGAGCCTGGGTGTCTCAGTGGTTCCAACCTAGTGTTGGAGGTTCTAGAGTATTCCTAGAGCCGCTGGTCTCCATCTGCATTAAGGTTCTGAAGAAATAGGTTCTAATACTGGCAGATGAACGAATGGTTTAGCAACAGGATAGGTGGACTTGCCAGCAAGAGTAAAGGTGAGCAGAAAAAACAGCTTCCTTCTTCTTGTGCTTTTAAGTTGGCTGATACCACAAGGTGTGGCCCAGGCTAAGGGTGGGTCTGCCTACCTCAAATGATCCAGTCAAGACAATTCCCCACAGCTGTGCTCAGCTGCTTTTATTCATTCTTGAGGTCACTGGATTGACAATTGAGATTAGCCATTGTTTTATTCATCCATAAGCTCAATGCAAATGATTCCTGCTCATGTGAAAAGTTTATATATGTAGACTTTTTAGGTCAAGTACAGCTGTACAACCTTATATAGTCTTTGTATGGGAAAATGTTAAATTTTAACAAGAAGTTAATTTAAACAATGTTAAAAATACAATAAATTTGGCAGCATGTAGTAGTGTTTATTCCCTTCATTTGCTTCCCAGATGTTATTAACATTTGTAATTGTCTCTTTAGGATGCTGCTTTGTTATTACGGCATTACAGTCTAATTTGATAACTTCTCCTTCGTTAGAATGTGAAACATGTTGTAGAAGTACTCAAGACGTGGTTGAAGGAAGACAGAAAGTGCCACTGCCTATCAGAAAATAAAACAAAACATGGGAAATACAACCACCAAATTCCGCAAAGCACTCATCAATGGTGATGAAAACCTGGCTTGCCAAATATATGAAAACAATCCTCAGCTAAAAGAGTCCCTTGATCCAAATATATCTTATGGAGAGCCCTATCAGCACAACACTCCATTACACTATGCTGCTAGACATGGAATGAATAGAATATTAGGGTGAGTATTACTTTAAACCCATTGATAATCAGTGAAAAGGAAAACACTTGTGATCTTTGAAAATGTATAATACTGAGACTGTCCTTGTTCTATGATCTGTTCTGAGTTCTAATAGTAAAGGTGGTTCACACATACGTGTTGCTTTGAATATATCTCTATCTGCACTGTAATTAGAAAACAGATTAGATTACAGAGCAAAGTTGAGCACTCTGGGGTAAGAGTGAACAGTAGCCAGAGGGACCATTGCAGAGCAGGGAAAGTGCCTAAGCAGGTTAAGAACAATTCAAGGCTATTAGCATTAGAAGTGAAGGTAAAGACTGCTGGTTGTACACAATCCCTTCCTCATTATCGGAATTTACAAAACTAAGGACTAAACTACAGACTTCCATTACTAGGCTGGAGATCTGAGTCTTCTTAGCTCTGGTATGACATTTTGAACTTCCTGGAATGCCATTAATAGATAACCTAAAATTATTAGCTAGCTAGAAGCTTTCTGTTTAAAAAGGAAAAAGTGACACTTCACCTAAGAGTCAATCAAATGGATCTGTCAATCAACTGGTCAACAAAAACTCAGGAAAAGCTGTCTGTTACAGTAGAGACTTGAGAAATACTACGAAAGCTGCCTAAAATACAGACTAGACACAAGGACCTCTTTGTTCATTGTTCACGTTCACTCCTTAAGAGTACACACTGTTCTGCTATGGTCCCTGTGGACCCCAACAGACAGCCCACAGACCTCTGAGAGGAGCGGGGCCTCATGGGAGGTAAAATACTGAGTGACCCAATCATCTTACAATCATGTGCAGATCACCACAGCTTTGAGTTAGAGTGAGCGTAACAGTTGCTGTATATGGCCAGAAAACACCTTTTTGCTGTTCAACTCCTGTCTTCTGGTCTTGCCTTCTTTCCACAACTCTTCTGGGATTTCCCACATCCAGTTAAGGCTGGGCATTTGTTTTCAGCATTTTGGCCTGTTATGGTTTCTTTATTAATTGGTACTCGCCGGAGTACAGCAATGCTTTCAAATGGAGAATGAAAGCTGAGGCCCTAAGCTGACATTTTCTCAAAAACTAATTAAATCTTTCAAATAAAACAACTGCTGGTCTTTGATACTAATGATAAAGTTTGATCTTTCAAGCGAATGCTAAAATTTTGAAAGACTCATTCTTTATATTCAACTTGACAACTTGCTAATTCTTACTTTCTAATAAATTGGTAGTGATAAAACCCAATGTAATGTATTGTACAATAAAAGATGACAACATTTAGAAGTTCTCTGTAACTCACTAAATCAAATATATTTTACATTGGTATATGATTGTTTCAGATTCTGCATTGATTAAAAAGTTAAAAAAGTCACTTAGACCGTTAGATTTTTAATAACCACTACAACAAGTTGATTCATATAGTTTCCTCCAAAAGAGCACCAATTAATAAAGAAACCATAGCAGGCCAGAATGCTGAAAATAAATGACAATTGAGTGCTCAGCCCAACCTGGAATAGTCGACCACTTGTTAGTTGTTTAGTGTAGTGTCATTATTTGAAAAGGCGATTTAAACCTACTTTTCCATTTCCTAAAGTATATAAAGTCTAGATTTTGTTCATATACTATACTTGAACCAAAATATGTTAAGGCAGATTGTGTCCTTTGAAAATTCATCTGGAGGTTCTAGACCTAATGGAGTGGGCACATGCCCCCATCCCTTATCCAGAAGCAACCTCCAATTGATAACCATCTATAAGTGAAAATTTAGTTTCCTCCAGGAGTCTCACTGGGGAAACCCACTTCTCTTATGGGTAGGATAGGCTGTGTGCCCAGCACTAGACGGCTAACAGAAAATGGACTGAGCATTATCTCTGGAGGGTCTTTGTCTCAGAATGCCACGTCAGGACTTTTCCTCTGTTTTGAATTTTTATTATTTTTTAAAGTAACCTTTTGCTGTGTAACATCCTCTGTCCCCTCCTTTCTCTTTTCTCCTCTTTCTCCTTTTCCTTGTACAGTCTCATATGCTTTTTAGACACTAAAGTTTATTTCTCTTGTGTGTGTGTGTGTGTGTGTGTGTGTGTGTGTGTGTGTGTATGATTCATGCACATGAATGCCTCCATTACATGTGCCACACCTCATGGTGGAGGTCAGAGGACAACTCTGAAGAGTCATTTTTGTCCTGCTACATGAGTTCTGTGAATAAAACTCTGATTGTCAGCCTTACGTGAAATGCACTTTATCTTCTAAGCTATTTTGCTGGCCCTCCATCTTAATTGAATGAATTAGTCATGCACACACCTCAATAGATATTGGATTTTTAGCTTTGAAGTAGACTTTACCCTTAAAATTGTTATCTTCTCTGTATTTTTGGGTAGGAAAAAGCTGTTTTTATCCTTCCTTTCCATTTTAGGACTTTTCTTTTTGGTAGAGATGGAAACCCAAATAAACGGAATGTGCACAATGAAACGTCTATGCATTTGTTGTGTATGGGACCTCAAATCATGATATCTGAAGGAACCCTTCATCCTCGCTTAGCACGGCCTGTGGAAGATGATTTCAGAAGGGCAGATTGTCTGCAGATGATCTTAAGATGGAAAGGAGCAAAACTTGACCAGGGTGAATATGAGAGAGCGGCTATTGATGCAGTTGATAACAAAAAGAACACACCCCTTCACTATGCTGCAGCCTCAGGGATGAAAGCCTGTGTAGAGGTAAAGCCTGCTTTCTTTTCAATATACTGTGTTAGAAAATATATATGTTGATAGTATGTGGTAGTTAGTGTTTGCTTTGTCTCAGCAGTTCTCACCCCTTTATTCATTCTAAAAGAACCAAAGCCCTTTATAAGTAAAATTACTACACTGTTTGGGATCAACAACCAAAGTGCAAGTTTCTAGCCTTTCGGAATATAATGTATTAAAAATCAATAAGAAAATTGTTAATATCTTCTAAGATAACAATCAGCTAAGTACTATCATACTGAAAATAATAGGGGTTTTTGTCTGTGTTTGCTGAAAGTTTTAATAGCCAATTCCTAAACTTCCATATTTTGGATGTGGGAGAAAGATGACAACTATTACCTATAGATATATTATCTTTACTTGATCTGTTTATTAAATAGATAACTGTTAATTGGATGCATTGGTTAGACTCCTTTTTAAAACCTTGTCTTTAAAATGTCATTTTTAAATTGAATCTGTGTTCAGGTATTCCTGAATACATACTACATTTTGGAAATTTTTATTTATAAGTATCCATTATATATTACTAATATATAAAGCATCTTCCAAGCTTAGATAAAAATCACTCAACCTTTGATTTCTTAAAAGATGTTGTAACTGTGTTAAACTTCTGACAGGAAAGGTATCCTAGCAGTTGGGAGTCAAGGAATATCACAAAGTCATACTGTACAACAAACCTCACATGAGAGATTTATTGAGAACGACACAAGTGGATCGCCACCTCTGCTCAGGAGTGAAGCAGCAAGGAACTGAGCAGGAGGCAGGCATTATACAGTTCTTTCTTTCTAGGATGGTCTGGGATTGGTGAGATTTTATAGCCCAATCTTGGGGCAAGCTCAAGAATTGGTAGGATTCTGTGATCTGATCATGGGCTTTTTTTTTTCTCTGTGGGGCATAGACAGTCATTAAGGCCTTTAGAGTACAGTAGTCTGAAGGATGGGACCTGGCCACTCCCATGATTATTATTAAACTAGAAGTGTTTTCCTAGTATAAGTGCCTAAACACATTGAAATATGTAGCACTATGTAACTAAAGTTCCTAGAATATCATGTATTTTATAAAATTTACTATCATGGGTAACTTAAATACTTTTAAACTTTTCTACCTTATTGCTTACAGTTTTTATTATAAGAATAATAGGAATAAATACCATTTATATAATTTTTAAATATTCTTAATGCTTAGTGGCACCAAGTATCATATAATGGTACACATTGTGTGAATAAATACCACCAGATATTTATTATTTTTCATAGAACTGTGAGACTATCTAGCGATGGAAAGGGCAGAGATGTCCGGTATTGGTCCTACTGCTGTTTATGACACATTTGTGATAGTTTTATCTGGGATGTTTAGGATAAATCTCAGAATTATCTCAAAAACCCCTTAGTCACTAATGCTTGTTATAAAATATATCCCACTTTCTCTGCATAATCTTTAAACTTAGAGATCACTCCTCCTAGCCCAGTAGACCCAACTTACTTTTTTAACTTTTAGGGATTCTTATTTATGGAAGCATTCTCTAGTTGTTAATTTTGATTCTTTTTTAAATGTTTTTTATTGGATATTTTATTTATTTACAATACAGATGTCATCCCCTTTCCCCATTTCCCCTCCCTAGAAACCCCTATCCCTCTTCCTTTGTGCTTTTATATCATTTTGATTACATGCATATAATAAGGTCAGTTCTAGGCGGAGGATCTAGCAATACAATAGATGCAAATAGTCTAAGAACAAGCAATACAATAAACACCAAAGAAAAAGCAAGGCATTAAACCCAGTTACATGAATACTCCCATGAACATTGTTTCTAAAGGCTTATCAGAATAACCAAAGTATCAGAGCCTACTTCCCTATCCTAGCCCAAGATCATTTTCATGTCTGAAGCTTACTTCCTTGTTCTAGACTAAATTTTAGAATCCTGTCTGAAATTACTTCTTTGTTCTGGCCAATTATTTAGATTCCTGCCTGAGATTACTTCTTTGTCATAGCCTATGATTTAGACTCTTACCTGAAATTACTTCTTTGTTCTACTCTAATGTCAGATTCCTGCTTGAAGCCTACTTTCTTGTTCTTGGCCAATGTCATATTCCTGTCAAGCAGCCCTTTATCTTGTCCTTGGTCCATGTCAGCTTCTTGCCAAGCAGACCCAAAGGCTCTCCACCTCTCCCCTTTTTTATTTCGTTAACAAGATGGAGCCTGTCTTAGGTCATTCTGACAAGAATGCCTTCCTTACATCTCTATTGTAAATACATCATAGAATATGCATTATCAAAGGCAATGTACTTCTGTCTTAAGTTGGTAAAGCTCTGTGCAGAATCTTGCCCGTCCTTGGCTTGCCAGCCTGTTAATTTAATAACTCTGTCTTCGAGTCCATTTTCAGGTTTAAGCCATCTGTTTTGGCTGCCAATCTGTTGATGTTGTTAAAGATAAGCTTTAACATGGTGGACAGGAATAAAAGTATTCCCAGGACAAGAAGGGCTAGCCTGGTCAAGCTATATATGCCATTTCTGAGGTTTGTCCAAAATGGAAATACTGAGCTCAGGCCATGGATAATTTTATCAGCATTATCTGCAGTATCAAAGGTCAACAGAGCAGCATTCTTTAAGTTCTTAAACACACTATGCAAAGTTAACACACCCAGAGAGGTGTTAGGATTATGCCAAATATCCTACAGGTGTCTTTAAACTTTTTTCTAATTATAATGACAACCATTGTGAATTTCAAAAGTAACACTACTCCAATGATATTTGTCATGACACTTGGGATGGCTCCTAACTCTTGAACCCTGAACCTCCTTCAGATAATCTGAATAGGTTATAGAGCATCATCCATTGTTCCAGATACTTATATAAATCCTTTTGTATACTCAATACATTAATAACATTTTTTTTGCTAGATGGTAAACAAAAATAGTTGTCTTAACTCCTTGTGTCGATGCTATTGCAGAAGCAGCGGTGCTAGCAATTAATGGAATTAAAGCTGTTATACCAGCAATAATCCAGCCTGCTACCCTCTTACTTCTGCTTAAAGCCTAACTCACTTCTTCCAGTACTTTCAAGCTTTTTTCAGAGAATCAAGGTTTTCTAATACTCAGGGCAGTGATTGATAGACACTCCCCCCCGCCCCCCCCCCCCCCCCCCCCCCCCGTAACAGACATGCCAGGTTTCAACACACTAACATAATTGGAAATTACACAGTCATTCCAACTTAATCAGATCTATAGTGTGAGGTGTTTTTTTGTTTTTTTGTTTTTAATTTTTTTAGCTTTTAGTAAAACATGGAGGAGACTTGTTTGCTGAAAATGAAAATAAAGATACTCCTTGTGATTGTGCCGAAAAGCAACACCACAAAGACCTAGCCCTCAGTCTGGAGTCTCAGATGGTATTCTCTCGGGACCCAGAGGCTGAAGAAATAGAAGCTGAGTATGCTGCATTAGATAAGCGAGAGGTAAGCTGTTTGTCTCTAATCTCAGTGTGGGTGGTTATTTTTGCAGTATGCTTAATAGCCTTAGCAGTACTTAATCCATAGCAGTGAGCATCAAAATATGTCTAGAAACTGTGACTGTTGAGTCTTTCCTCTAACATGTTTATATATTTACTAACATGTAAATAAACATGTTAATGTGTAAGTCCTGCTTACCCATCCATGTATCCTCACGGGTCCTACACTCTCAGTCTTTCCCTTGGTGACTGCAACCAAAAACCCAAAATAAAAGGAAAGTGTAAAAAAGTCCTAATTCCTTAGTGTTTCCTGTTAACTTCATTCTAACAAGAATTTTGTTGGCTTACATTGTATATTACTTATATTGGCTTATATGTCTATTACTGAATCTTTCTCGTGAATTCTCAGAATTTCTGAACCTTTGTTCTTCTCACAGTGGCCAAAGGAACTGAGTTCCCAGAATCAATGTTTCCATTTCTTAACTTTTTTTGTTTTTCTAATTATTTTATAAAGTTCTTCTTTTGGTTTAGGTTAATATGGAAACAAAGAGGCCTTTCATACTAAGCATTTGCTGACTCTTTCACATGGTTTTGAATCCACACAGGAAGCAGAAATTATTTGAATAAGTTGTCACAATCAAAGTGAGGTAAACTTTATTCCTCCTACTCTTTCAAAACCAAACACCTTCTGTTTCCCATTTGCCTACCTTTTGACAGTCCGTGACTTTGAGCCAAACAGTAATTGGCACTCTGATAATACAGTCATTTACTGAGAAGGTGTTTCAGTAGTGTTTCAGAAGTGAAGTTGATGTGCTGCAAGGGAATTATGATGATAGATTTAGTTTTTTCCTCTCATGATACTATCTTAATTTAATTCCTAATTTAAAAATAATAGAACTTAGTGGAGGGAAGAAAATATATTATGAAATAAAGAAATTAATAAAAATTATTAGCAGGTTTATATCTAAGTGAATTTAGCATAACTATAGCAAACTATTATGTTGAGTTGGAAAAAAATTACAGAACAGAAAAAAGAGCATTCAATACTAAAATTTTAAATTTATTCTCCTCTCATACAGTATATACAAACCACCATTTCCTGTTGTATATAATATTAAAAAACAATTCATGCTAACACTGGCTACTCTCTGGCTCTGCCATCTCACCGCCTCCATGGCTAACCTCATGCAGTAGCCACCCAATTTACAGTTCCTTTGCTGTGGAACCTGTTCGTATTCCCAGACATCCAGCCCTTTTGGTTAGCTGTCAAAATCCCCATAACCCAGTAAAAAGCAAAACTCTAGAGGCTGGTAATTTATCAGTCAGATTTATATCAGTAAATTCTCAACCCACAAAACACCCACACAGTGAACTCACAGCCAGTTGATATTGATATATGCTGCCCACCTAGATAAGACAAATTGTCCTGTATTATTCTATTCCTTCTGTGATATTCATAGCTACCTGTGGCTATTTAAAATCACAGTTTATCCTTCTCTTCCTCCATCTTCACTCCTTCTCCCTCTGTGTCTTTATCTGTCCCGTCTCTAAAACTCTCAGTCCACCTTTCTTTTCCACTGCCCAATCACAGACTCTAGCCTTATCTTCTGCCCTCACCTGCACATAGACAGCAGTCTACAGTTTCCTCTTTCTCCACTCCTCCCAGTGCCCCAACCCCATAGTCCACTGCTCCTTTTCCCTTTAGATAAGAAGTTCTGGCCTCCCATGGATATTAGGTGAAAAAGTTACAATAAGACTAGGCACATCCCCTTATATTAAGGCTGGACAAGGCAACCCAGAACAGGCAAAAGAGTCAAAGACACCCCCACTCTCACTGTTAGGAGTTCCACAAAAACACTATACTAAACAACTACAGCATATATGTAGAGGACCCATGCAGGCTCTGTGTTTGCCACTTCAGTGTCTGTGAGCCTGCTTAGTTGATTCTGTAGGTTTGTTCTGGTTTCCTCTGTTCCTCTGGGTCCTATATTGCTTCCTCCCTGTCTTTTCAGGGTTTTGGCCAGTCATGTTTTGTTATGCCCTAGGTTTCTGGACTATCTAGCCTCCAGTTCCTGACCATCCAAGCAATATTACATGGCCTCCTCTTATAGCAAGAGTCTCAAGTTAGAGCAGTCATTGATTGGCCACTTCTAAAAGCCCTGAGCCACCATTACCTCAGCACATCTTGCAGGAGGACAAGTTATAAGTCATAGGTTTTGTAGCCTGGTTGGTGTCCCAGTCCCACTACTGGAAGCCTTTCGTGGTACAGAAGATGGCCAGATCAGGCTCTGATTTCTCTATTACTAAGAATCCTCACTAGGGTCGCTCTCATAGATGCCAGAGAGTTTACACCATACTAGGTTTCCACATTACCCCCAAATTCCAGTCATCTCTTCCTGAACTCTCTCCCTTCATCCCTCCCTCCCCACCTGATCCCTCTGTTTCCCTCCCCATCTAACCCCAGTTCACCCACAAAATCTATTCTATATTTCCCTTCCCAGAGAGATCCATATGTGCCCCCTAGAGCCTCTCTAGGTTGGTAGGTTGTAGTGTGATTGTCCTTTACCTAACATCTAATGTCCACTTGTGAGTACCTACCATTTTTATCTTTCTGGATCTGGGTTACCTCACTCAGGATGATTTATTCCTAGTTCTGTCCATTTGCCTGCAAATTTCATGATGCCATTGTTTTTTAAATAGCTGAGTAATAATCTATTGTGTAGGACATTTTTATACATTGTTGTGATTGAGGGACATCTAGGTTGTTTCTAGTTTCTTGGCTATTATGAATAAAACTGCTGTGAACATATTTGAGCAAGTGTCCTTGTGATAGATTGGGGCATCTTTTGGGTATATGCCCAGGAATGGTGTAGTTGGGTCTTGAGGTAGATTAATTTTCAATTTTCTGAGGAACCACTATTTTTATTGAAAAGTGTCTGTGCAAGTTTGCACTCCCACCAGCAGTGGAGGAGTGTTCCCTTTGCTGCGCATCCTCACCAGCATGAGCTGCCACTTGTGTCAGATGGAATGTCAGAGTCGTTTTGGTTTGTAGTTCCCTGATAGCTAAGGATATTGAACATTTCTTTAAATGATTCTCCGCCATTTAAGATTCCGCTGTTGATAATTCTCTGTTTAGATCTGTACCCCATTCTTAAATTGTTTGGATTTAAAAATTGGATTATTTGGTTTGTTGATGTCTAGTTTCTTGAGTTCTTTATTTATTTTAGATATTAGCCGTCTGTCAGATGTAGAGTTGGTGAAAATCGTTTCCCAGTCTGTAGGCTGCAGTTTCATCCTATTGACAGTGTCCATTGCCGTAGAAGGGTTTATTTCAGTTTTCTTAGATGTTGAGACTTGCTTTGTGACCTTGTATGTATGTGGTCAGTCAAGGAGAAAGTTCCATGAGGTGCTGAGAAGTAGATATAATATTTTGTGTTTGGGTGAAATATTCTGTATATACGTTATATCCATTTGGTTTAAATCATCAGTTAGCTCCAGTGGGTGACCTGTCCATTGGTGAGAGTGGGGAACTTAAGATTCTCACTATGAATGTGTGGGGGTCAAAGTGCAATTTAAACTTTAGTAATGTTTCTTTTACAAATGTGGGTACCCTTGTGTTTGGGGAACAGATGTTAAGAATTGAAACATCAGCGTGGTATATTTTTCCTTTGATGAGTATGAAGTGTCCTTCCCTATCTCCTTTGATTAATTGTATTTTGAAGTATGTTTTGTTAGATACTTGAAGCTACACCAGCTTGCTTATTAGATCCATTTTCTTGGAAAATTTTTTTCCAGCTATTTACTCTGAGGTAATGGCTATCTTTAATGCCAAGATGTGTTTCTATAATTTTTTAATTTTTTAATTTTTTTTTTTATTTATGAGTACTCTGTCTGCATGTATACCTGCATGCCAGAAGAGGGCATCAGGCCCTCTTTATAAGATGGTTGTAAGCCACCACATGGGTGCTGGAAATTGGACTCAGAACCTCTAGAAGAACAGCTAGTGCTCTTAACCACTGAGTCATCTCATCAGCCCTTAGGTGTGTTTCTTGTCTGCAGCAGAAGGTTTGGATCCTGTTTTCCCATTCAGTCTTTTAGTCTGTCTTTTTTGGGGGGGAATTGAGTCCATTGATACTGAGAGAAATGACTGATGATTGTTAGTTTCTGTTCTTTTGATGGTGGTGGTGGTGTCTTAATTAGGGTGTCTGTTGCTGTGAAGAGACACCATGATCACAGCAACTCTTATAAAGGAAAACATTAAATTGGAACTGGGTTATATTTCAGAGGTTTAGACCATTAATATCATGGCAAGAAGCATGCAGGCAGACATGGTGCTGGAGGAGCTGAGAGTTCTACATGTTGATCCATAAGCATCAAAAGGAGACTGCTACACTAGGCCTAGCTTAAACATATGGGACCTCAAAGCCCTTCTCCACAGTGAAACACCTACTCCTACAAGGACATACCTCCCAATAGTGCTACTCCCTAATAGTTCCAAGCATTCACACACATGAGTCTGTGGGTACCATTCCTTTTAAACCAATGTGGTGGTGGTGGTGGAGGTGGTGGTGGTGTGTTTATTTCCTTTGTTTTTGTGAATGTAGTTAATCTCCATGGGTTGGAGTATTCCTTCTAGAGCTTTCTGTAGGACTGGATTTCTATATAGATGTTGTTTAAATTTGACTTTATAATGGAATATCTTGTTTTCTCCATTCATGGTGATGGGAAGTTTTGTTGGGTATAGTAGTCTGGTCTGGCATCTGTTCTCTTAAGAGTCTTCAGGACATCTGTCCAGACCCTTCTAACTTTTACAGTCTTCATTGAGAAGTCAGGTGTAAGTCTAATAGGTGTGTAATATGTCTTTTTTTCTTACAGCTTTCAATATTCTTTATTTCTTCTGTATGTTTTATGTGGTGACAGGACTTTCTTTTCTGGTTAAATCTATTTGGCATTCCATTAGCTTCTCAAACCTTTATAGGCATGTCCTTCTTGGGTTAGTCAAATTTTCTTCTGGTTTTTTTTTTTTTGAAAATACTTTTTGGGCCTTTGAGCTAGGTTCTTCTATTCCTATTATTCTTAGGTCTGAGCCTTTACAGTGTCCCATAGTTCCTGGGGATACAGTTGCAGGGGCTCTCTGAGAGAGTGGGGCAAGTCCTTGTGGGGGCAGCCTACCTGCCTCCACAGGGTATGCCTACCTGAGGGAACAGAGAGTGGGGAAGGTTCTCCTGCTAGGTGGGTGGCCTACCTGATCTTATGGAAGGCATGGCCTGTGGCTGACCAGGGGAAGAGTTATCTGTCTGAGTTGGTAACTGGAACGCAGCAACCAGGTGGGGAGAGACAACTGACGATTGGGTCTGTTGGAAGCTAGTGCATGACAAAGATCTGCAGGCATCTAGCCTACCTGGCCTCCTAGAAGAGGTGGCTTGGTCTTGAAATTCTTAAATTATAATATGTGTAATTGAAAATGTAAAAATATCTCCTTCTTAACTCTATTCCCCAAATGGTACTAGTCATATATAAGCAAGTCTATAGTCAATTTTATTGTGAATAAAATCATAAAATCATATTTTACATTGAATTTACCAGATCTGTCTATGAAGACCTGGCTGTCTAGGAACTCAGTATGTAGATCAAGCTGTCTTTGAATTCCAAAGATCTTCTTGCCTCTGCCCCCCAAGTGCTAGAATTAAAGGTGTGTGCTACCACATCTGGCTTGCAGTTTTTTTGCTTTTTTTTAATTTAACAATTTATTGTGAACATTTTTATTTTTACAAAATTGGGACATATAGTTTGTGTATTTTGACTGTTTTCTCACTGATGAACATATCTGATTTAGATATTTTTAATCGTTATATTTGAGCTAAGGTTTCCCTTTATTTTATGGTATAGGTAGTATATTGCATAGCCTGCAACTTTTGGCACATCTTAATTTAAGACAAGTTGTGTTAGTGCTATTGTTAAGAGCAAAATAATTAACAAATCAGATAATTTATGTGTCATCATCATTTTTGATTGTTTTTAATCTACTTTATCCCATCATCCAACAAAATTGTCTGCTTTGACAGACACAAATTTAGGTGAGCCGAGGTAATCAGTAAGGAATAAAGCTAGAATACCTGCCCTCCTGATATTTATATTCTAACAGAGAAACATATATAAGAATTTGAAAATTAAACGAGCACATAATTTCCACAGAGTGGTATTTACCCTAAAAAAATAAACATGATTTTTTTTTACTCTAAAAACCTGGTGATGATTAGGCCTCTGTAAAATGTGCATCATACAAGGTTCTGTCCTGCCTCTCTCTAAGTGAAGAGAAAATGGCATACACTGGATCCTTCCCCTAGCAGAGAACCCACATGCTGCACAGATAGTCTGACTAGCAGAACTACATGGTTGTACCTTGTAAGAGCAAAGCTTCCAGTCAGGAGAAAGTGTAGGATGTTCCACACGTGAGCAGGAAGAGAAGACCTGGCATGCAGGACTCCTGTGGTGACTCTTCTCCTGTTTTTCCCAGGCTGACCTTGGGATCAGCTAAAGTTGGTATTAATACACTCCTCTAAGTGTATGAATGTGTGTGTGCACACGCGCGTGAGTTGGTCAGAGGACAAATTCTCTCCTTGCATTGGTGGATTAAACTCAGGTCATGAGGCCTTTGTACAAATGCTTCACCCAGCTGAGAAATCTCTTTTTTACAATGAACTTGTTTACCTATACCGGGGTTGGCCAATTTCAGCTCTGGAATAAATAATAGAAAAAATAACTCTTTTCATGATTCATTTATACTTGTAGTCTTCTGAAATAGGTTTTGAAGATAGCTATCTTTTTTTTAACCTGTTATCAGTTTGTGTGTTAGGCTGTGCTGATTTCTTCTGTGGTTCTTTCATAGCAGTAATATGCACAATTACAGAAGAGGTACTTTTATGCATGGCTTCTTTTTAATTTAGCTTCCTTTTTTATATCAATTTTGACCTTTTTTTTTTTTTGAAGGTTATTGCTGGCTTGTAATCTGAAAATAGTAACAGCTTATCTTTGCAACAAGAAAGAAACAGGCACCTTCGTTTTTATTTTTGCCGCAGAAGGGAGAGCAAGTGTGCACTTGAGACTGAGCAGTCAGTGTATTGAAATGTTTCACATGACCTAATTACTGCTCTGCTGCAGTTTCGCAGAGAATGTGTTATATGCTCATGAAGGCAATGTGCCTTTGTCCTTCAAGAACTCTTCCTTTGTTACCCACTTGAGTACAAAACTGCAAGCATTTAAAAGTTTAATATATACAGTCCACTTTATATTTCTCTTAAATATTGGAAATCCAAACTCTATATGTTGTCAGAATTGCAAGAAAGTGTTTTTACTAAATATTTGTTTAACTGTTGTGATTAAATTTGCTATTCCCTCTCTACTTAGTTGACTTCCCATGAAGGCAGTAGAAAAGATGACTTATCTGAAAAGGAACTTCTAGGAAACAAATGCAGGACATGCAGTCACCACCATTGGGGATACGGAGAGTCCTCCTATTGCTGAGGCAGGGTGGGGTCCCTAGGGATGTGTGGCCAAACGTGGACCATCACTGAAGAGACTGGGTGAAGTTGTGGGAAGCTTTTGGAACAATTTCTGCAGATTTAACTATGAAGGGATTTATTGTGTTTTACAGGTGAAAGTGTGCTTTATAATTAGCTTAACGAGCTTTTGACACTTTTCTAATGATAATTAGGATTAAATTATAGTGTTCATTAAATGATATCCCTATTTGGAACCTGGGTTAATTTTTATATCTTTGTAGTTAATTTCATATAATCACAATATGGGATAGCCATGACAGAAATATACACAAATGAAGTAGGACATTTAAGGCATGTGATAGAAAATATTTAACCTAAGTTTTTTCCTCCCTTTGTAATGGGCGGAGTTCTGCACACTGCACATGGCCACTGTGTCTCCTTTACATCTGGGGGGCGGATTATTATTTTTTATTTTTTAAATAATTTTTATTCACTTTATATCCAGATCGCAGTCCCCCTTTCTTCTCTCCTCTCTCTCCTGCCCTTGCAAATCCCTCCCCACATTCCTCCCTCCCCTTCTCAGAGAAGAGGAAGCACTCCTTGGGTGCCACCCCACCTTGGGACATCAAGTCCCAAAGGGAATAGACGTATCCTCTCCTGCTGAGTCCCAACTATAGGTAGACTGGGTAGGAGAAGGGGATCCAGTAGCAGGCAGCAGAGTCAGAGACAGCTGCTGCTGACAGCTGTTGCACCACTTGTTAGGGGACCCACATGAAGACCAAGCTGCATATCTTTTACAAATGTGTAGGGTGCCTAAGTCCATGCTCTTTGTTTGGTGGTTCAGTCTCTGGGAGCTGCCATGGGCCCAGGTTAGCTGACTCTGTAGGTCTTCTCGTGGGGTCCTTGACCTCTCCAGCTCACTCAGCCCTTCCCTCTCTCTTCCACAAGACTCCCTGAGCTCCAGCTGATATTTCGCTGTGGGTCTCTGCATCCATTTCTGTCATCTGCTGGGTGGAGCCTCTCAGGAGACAGGCTTGCTAGGCTCCTGTCTGCAAACACAGCAGAGTATCATTAATAGTGTCAGGGGTTGGCTATCTTACATGGGTGGGTCTCAGGTTGGACCAGTCATTGGTTGGCCATTCCCTCAGTCTCTGCTCCATCTTTATCCTTGCACATTTGTTATCAGGACAAACTGGGAGTTTTATTTTTAAAGTTTATCATTCTGCTACTTTTAAGTAATCCTCAGCATTTTACAGGATTACCTTAACATTTGCCCTTTGTATATTTTTATGCAATTGTTATGATACTACATATTTTATTTGAAGTTTTCATTCTTAATGCTTTTGAATTTTTACACACTCAAAAGAATCATTTTAAATGGGTAATGAGTGTTGAAACATGTAAGTATCATGTAAGTCTGTTAATACATGTGAGCTATTTGCGTTTATTCTCTTTTCCAAGTAACAGTACAAGTTATACAAGTTTACAGTGGAAGAGATTCTAACAGTGGGATAAGAGGTGAATTTTCTGAAGGAAAGCTTGTGACACCAAGTTGTTAAGTGATATGTGTATTTTTTTATTTTCACCTAGTGACTCTGAAGAGCCACTCTCTAAAACTTGACCAGCGTTAAGTATTATCTTATTTTTCTAACCATGGCTAAATTAATAGGTAAAAAGTTTGTACCTTTTTGAGTGTTTATAACTTTCCATTTATGAATTGTCATACTTTTCTGTATGATTAAAATAATAGGTGTTTTATTAAATCTTGGTAGACCTTCATGTGGTTGAGTTCTGTCATTCTTTCTGTCATTAACATACTAATTATCTTTTATGTGACTTGGCTCAAAGACATCTAGGAGATGAGAAAGTGAATCCTATCACCTCAGATGTTACCTTTGATAAGATTCCTGCTCATGTGTTCCAAAAGAACATCCGATGAAATGATTGTCATGATGTTTTTTAAAACTCAAAAGATTAGAAACAGTTTCAAATTGTAAAATACCTTTAAACTAACTGTAGTAGATGAGATACATCCTATACCCAAAGCTCTCTGACAACTGGTAAATGCTGCCAGAGGACATCGTAAGTGGGTTGGTGGGTTTGTGGATGTTTCCCCTCTCCTACATATTTAGAAAATTCTGCTTCCTTTAAAATGTAATCTCTAGTTCTATCTTTACTAGTATAAGTTGTTTACTATTCATTTGTTTAGTTACTGAACCCCTGCCAAAGTGACCATACACACAGCCAACTCACATCAAGAAGAGTAGATTAAAAAGTACATGAGAATTATAATTATGATCATTGCTTAGTGGTTACATTTTGTTTCTACAGGTCTTTGTACATTATTCAGAACTGTGGATCTGTAGAGTGCAGTGGTCTTCCCGTCATAGTACTTGGGTTTGAGAATGATAAAGCACATGTGCAGCTGCAACCATGTTCCAGTTTGAAGTGGACTGGGGCAAGCATAGACTGCACCCAAGAGAGGGGAGCCAAAAGTCCTTTCACAGCTACACACAAACTGCAATGTTAAGTAGTAGCCATATTTATTCCTTTAAGAATATAGTAGCCAATTTAACCTTGTTTTTCTTCTTTCCAAAGCCATATGAAGGACTAAGGCCCCAGGATCTTCGTAGGTTAAAAGATATGCTTATCGTGGAGACCGCAGACATGCTCCAGGCCCCTCTGTTTACTGCTGAAGCACTGCTTCGAGCTCACGGTAAGGAGAAAGATGTCTAATGCCTCTGGTAACTCCATGCCTTTTGAACTTCAGAATTAGATATACTTATGTCTGTGTTTTAATGGACAAGGTTTTTCAACATAAGCCTACATAGTTTCTGTGCACATGTTCATTAACAATCATTTATCCTCTAACACTTCGTATTTCATGCATGCAGTGGCTGTAAATCAAGAAGAAATTAGAAATTTCTTTGTTTGTTTTAACATTGAGATACTAAGTAGTTTTTGCTGAAGTCATTCAAGTGTCAGATTATAGTGACTCAATTAAAATGTTTTAGCAATTATATTTATTCAAAAGCTGTTTCTTACCATGTAATATATAATATACTATCTCTTATAAGGTCTTTTGTTAATTTTTATTTATTTACTTTGGGGTATTTTTTAAATCCATTCATTCAATTATTTTGGTCTTTTGAGTGTAGCCCTAGCTGTCGTGGAACTCACTCTGTAGACCAAGCTGACCTAGAACTCAGAGATCTGCCTGCCTCCGCCTCCGCCTCCGCCTCCGCCTCCGCCTCCGCCTCCGCCTC
>JANHMN010000016.1:13531033-13544216 GCA_030674055.1 Rhabdomys pumilio
GTCATACCCTGTAACACATGCAGCACCTCCTACATGCATGTAACAGTTATACCCTGTAACACATGCAACAAATCCTACATGCACGTAACAGTCATACCCTGTAACACTTTTGCAGAGTCATCTTTGCCAGATACCTATGTTCCCAAAAGAAAGTCTAACAGTTTCTCTGTTTAAGATAGGATCTCACAATATGGCCAACTGGCCTCCAGATCACAGTCCAGATTCAGCTCCCTCAGTCTAGGTATATCCTACTATGCCACGCTCTGATAAGTTGCCAAAGCATTTGTTTTGTGCTTCTTCTGTTTAAGCATTAAGTGAAGGATATGAGTTTTCTGACGGGCATTTCTTTTGTAGTATTTAGGTAGCATTACTGACATTAGATAATGAAATAAGATTTACAGCAATTAGTTGTATTAGAGTGTAGAACAGTACACAGAACTACCTTCTGTTATGGTATGCTCTGCTTCAAAGCTATAAATTCTACTGTCTAGAAGACCATAGTCTTGCTGACACTCATCTTTTCATAGGAATAGATTATGCTATCTTTTGTCAAATTTAAACCTAATCTAATAAAATTGGCCTAAATTAAGCAGAAGTAATAAATGTTTTCGTGATGTTTAGTAAATAGTAATTTAAATCTTAATGACATCTCTTGGACTTTTTGCAGTAATAAAAACAATTTACCTGGTTAAAAATCATTTGGGTTGATTTTATGTGTATGCTTGTTTTGCCTGCATGTGTATAAATGCACTACATGCTGGCAGAAAAGGGTCTTGGATCTCCTGGAGCTATAGTTGCTGGTAATTGTGAGCCACCATGTTGATGCTGGGACTCAAACCGGTGTCCTCTGCAATGGCAACAAGTGCTCTAAACTCATGAACTTATGAGATTCAATGAGACCTGTTGATAAAGAAATATCTAAATAGTATAATACTAACTTGCTTGTCCTTAGAATAAGTTCATATTAATGAATTATTCATAACTGCTTTGCACTTCATGATCTCTGTCCAACATGGGCTCTCTTCACCCAAGGCTTTTATCAGTGTAGATTTCTTCCTCCACAACATATCTTTGTTCTAAGCTCTGTATCTTATATATAACACCTTGCTGAAAGTCCTTCCAGAACATATCAGTTTTTCATGTTAAAAATTACAGTCCTACTCTTCCAAGTGTACTTTGTTCACTAGTATTCCCAATCTCTGTAGACGGAAGCAGCAGACGACCAACTAGGACACAAGCTGATGTTTCTTCCCCCACAGTCCCTGAACCTTCTCACTAACAAATTGTCAGTTCTCTCTTCTGCTAGCGCCACCTTGTCTGGGCCATGGTTACCTCCATTTACAGCATAGGTAGCCTTCTTCTAGTCTGTTTCTTTCCTTCACTCACAGCCTATACAAATCATGTCCTTCCTACTCTACTCAGAATAGCCTTTTCAAGTTTAGTCATGACAGTTTACCTTCAAGTCTCCAACTCAACTCAGCTGTACTTTGACTTTTCTGTCACTGCTAAAATGAAGATAGAAATACTTTTGAAATGTCCTGTGTGTACCTCACAGTGCTTCTCCCTCGTCTCTGTGCTCCAGCTATGTTAACCTTATTAGTGTCACAGCAGTGCTACCTGTGAACGTTCTGCTTTCCCTCTACCTAGAGGACTCAGCTGCCATTCATCCTTTATCTGTGCATGCCTTGTTCTTTCCAAAGGGCTCTCTTGCCTTTTTCCCCCCGACAGAGTGTCTGCCTCTTCTCTATGGTGCCTTTAACCGTGATGAATTTTTTGTACATATGCTTATTGATCTCCTTATTCTAAGTTCCGTGAAGACAAGGATTGTGGGTGGTCTTTTCCACAATAGTAATTTGTAATTTATAAGCAATTTCAATACCTGACTTAAAAGATATTCAGCAAATGTTTGCTAAATGACTAATAAGATAAAATCAAAGCATTTGTAGTAGGTAAGACTAAACATGGCATATTTAATCTATGAATGTGCTACAATAACATTTTCTTTATTAAAAAAATAACATAACAGGTGGCTGGAGAGATGGTTAAGAGTACTGACTGCTCTTCCAAAGGACCTGGGTTCAAATCCAAGCAACCACATGGCAGTTCATAACAATCTATAATTCCAGTCCCAGGAGATCTAACACTCTTACACAGGCATACATAGAGACAGAATACCAATGTAAATAAATTTTTTAAAAAGCATAATGTAACTAGGCAGTGGAGGTGTACATCTTTAATCCCAGCACTGGGGAGGCAGAGGCAAGTGCATTCCTGAGGTCAAGGTCAGCCCCTGGTCTATAAAGTGAGTTTCAGGACAGGCAGGGAGACACAGAGAAGTCCTGTCTCAAAAAGCAAAACAAAACAACCAAAAAAAGATGATATATGAAACTATTTTAAGAAGTCATTAAGAAAATTAATTATTTTGTATGTTTTACACTTTGATAATATTTAATATATTTTAAATGAGAATCAATTTTTATTGAAATTCTGTTAATATATTCTAAACATTTTTAAGTTATTATAATTACCACTTTCAATGACTATATCCAAGAAGTTTCTTAAGATTTGGAAGGTGACATTTCTCTTTATATTAATTTATTGTTACTTTAGTCTGAAGAAGACATTAAGAGTTGATGGTACTCAGTGGCGTTACTGATGGCTTCTGTTGGGTTTACAGGTCTTTGCTAAGAGCTCAACAAACACTTAAAGTTGAAAGGATTGAGACCAAGTGGTTATAATTTTTCTAAATGTTGCCCAACTTCATGCAGTTAAATAAGTAGCGTGTGTGGAATCTGAACTCTAGACAGCCTGTTTCCAAAGCTGATCTTCACATTGCACACCATTGCTTACGTGTGGAGGGCAGCAGAGAGAAAGTGTTGAGGAGCTGACTGGGCTGTGTGTTCCAGATGCACTGCCCTGGCACATTGTCGTCATAAACAAATACCTAAAGCAAAAGTAGCTTTGGCAATAGTATCTTTAAACCTTTAAATTGAAATTCATAGAAGGAAAAGCAAGTAAAGATGAACTTTTTACAATTGTTAATTTCACAATAAAAAAACTAAATTGTCTTGTTCTTTTTCTCTTTGTTGTAATGTTTTATGTGATTCTAAAAGTAATGTTATTTATGTGAAAAAAATCTAACACAGGGAAACCATCATTGTTTCAATAGTAGTAAGATTAATATGCAAATAATGTTTTTAAGATTTAATATTAATGTAAAACTTGATATCACTGAAAACTAGTCCACATAACCTTCTAATTGCACAACTACAACCCTACTGTTAACTGTTCTCACTTTATACATGTCATACAAACAGGCACTGTGCTCTCTCAGTTGAGCAAGGATCAGTGCTCTCCACATTCTACCTGCTCTTTATTGCTCACTAGTGTCTTCAGAGAGTTATGATTTACGTCTGCTCCATCATCTGTGGCTGCTGTTTGTAGGACTTGTATAAGCTACGTTCTTTTGCCAGACACAAACCTAACTTATTCTATTCAAAACATGTCCTTTGGGTATCTTGTGATTTACAAGAAGGGTAATCGTATCATTTGTATAATGGTGATTCACACACACATATGCACACACACACCCTATCTGGTTTATTTATATTGTGTAACACACCATTGTAACACTCATTGTTAGCAGTGTTATCGTTTTCTTGGATTTAAAAAAAAAAAATCAGACATCAGTTTTTGCCGTACTGTGTTGCAAACAGGAGTTTTGGAGAAAAATGGGAAAATTGTATAGGGTTTAATTTAGAGAGGAAGTTGATTTTTAAAAGTTCTATATCAGTGAGTAGATGGAAACTAATCCTGGGAATGCATAATTATAGAGTCACTAACTATTGGTTTTCAGTTTAAAAGAAGTATCTTTTACTTGCTAACAGAAACTTTGTTATAATAAACATTAATTTATTTATTTTATGGATCATGCTATTGCCAGTTGTTACCTAATAAAGTCTTTGTTTAACCTAAAGTTATGAAGATTTTGTCCTGAATTTTGAGGCACTTAATTGCTTGACTGGTTTGTTGGTTGGTTTGTGATAAGATCTTGTTGTGTAGTCTAGGCTAGTCTTAAACTTACTGCCTTTCCAGTATTGGGATCACACTTGTGTACCACCATGCCTGACTTATCTTACATGTTTTGTATTTTCTTTTTTTTTTGTTGTTGCTATTACTAAATGATCAATCCTTGGAGCCTTTGTATGCTAGGAAAGATATTTACCACTAAGCTACATCTCGAGATTCAGTTTTATGATAAAATTTGTTCATTTTTACAAGATATGGATAAAAATTATAATTTTTTTGTGTGGAGATTTGTCCTCTGCTGAGAACTCTATCCTTCTCTGCTTGACTGCCCCTTCACCTAAAACTTCAGTTGAATATATATATATATATATATATATATATATATATATATATATATATTTCCTTCTTACTTTGTTTTTATTTTACTGTGCAGAGTAAGAGGTTTTATTATGACACTTTCATTCACAATTTCTTTTGTTGATCTTCCTCCCTTCCTCTCTTCTTATTCTCCTGCCACACATAGCTATTGTAGTCCAAATAGTCTCGATCTCACTCCCTTTCTATTTCATGGCATACCCATATTTATTCATATATTTAATTTATATATAAAGTAGAGATTAGGACCCATGTGTGAGAGAACATGCAGTGTTTGTCTTTCTAAATCTGGGTTACTTACTATAATAATTTATAGACTTACCCATTTTCCTGAAAATTTGATAATTTAATTTTTTTTACAGATAAGTAAAATCTCAGTGTGTATATATACCACATTTTTATTATCTCTTCACTTCTTTATTATATGTAAACTGGCTCCTTGCTTTTGTAACTAGAGTGACAATAAACATACGTAGAGAGGTATCGCTATGATATCTATAGAACCCTTTGGGTACGTGCCCAGAAGCTGTGTCATATATCATAATTTTATTTCCAGTTTTTGAGAAATGTACATACTGATTTGCATAGTGGCTGTGCCATTGAACAGCCCAGCAATCAGCGAATAAGAGTTTCCTGTTTCCACAGCCTTGTTGCCAGCATTCAATATTGTTTTATTCTTTAGTCACTCGCAATAGAGTGAGATGGAATTCCAGTGCCTAAAGATGTTGAAGACTTTAAAAATGTGTGTTGACTTTTGATTGTTTTGAGAATGGTATGTTGACTCATTAGTCTATTTTATTGACTGGCAGTTGGGGAGTAGGGTAATGTTTAATTTTAGTAGTATATATCCACTAAAGATTTTCTCTTCTTCTCAAGCTGTCTTTTCATTCTACTGACAGTCTCCTTTTATGCTTTCTTTAAAAACTCAAGAATCTTGTCAAATGCTTTTTCAACATCTAGTGTGATGATCATGTGTTTTTTTTCTTTGAGTTTATTTACATAATGGATTACGTTGATGGATTTTTGAATATTGAACCATCCTTGCATTCATGGGATAAAGCCTACTTGATCATGATGGATGATTGTTTTGATGTGTTTTTGGATTCAGTTTACAAGAATTTTATTGAGCATTTTTGCATTGATATTCGTAAGGGAGATTGGTCTGAAGTTTTCTTTATTTGTTGTGTTTTTGTGTGGTTTAGGTATAAGTGTAATTATGGCTTCATAGAACAAATTGGGTAGTGTTCCTTCTCTTTCTAATTTGTGGAATAGTTTGAAGAGAATTGGTATTAGGTCTTTCTTGAAGGTCTGATAGAATTCTGCATTAAAACTATCTGGTCCTGGGGTTTTTTGGTGGGGAGACTGTTAATGACTGCTGCTATTTCTTTAGGGGTTATAGGACTGTTTAGATGGTTCATCTGCTCTTGATTTAACTTTAGTACCCGGAATCTGTCTAGAAAACTGTCCATTTCATCCATATTTTCCAGTTTTGTTGAGTATAGGCTTTTGTAGTAGGATCTGATGAATTCAACATCACTTCATGGTAAAAGTCTTGGAAAGATCAAGAATTCAAGGCCCATACATAAACACAGTAAAAGCAATATACAGCAAGCCAATAGCCAACATCAAACTAAATGGAGAGAAACTTGAAGCAATCCACTAAAATCAGGGACTAGACAAGACTGCCACTCTCTCCCTACCTATTCAATATAGTACTGGAAGTTCTAGCCAGAGCAATTAGACAACAAAAGGAAGTTAAAGGGATACACATAGGAAAGGAAGAAATCAAAAGTTCACTATTTGCAGATGATATGATAGTATACTTAAGTGACCCCAAAACTTCCACCAGAGAACTCCTAAACCTGATAAACAACTTCAGCAAAGTGGTTGGTTATAAAATCAACTCAAACAAATCAGTAGCCTTCCTCTACTCAAAAGATAAACAGGCTGAGAAAGAAATTAGGGAATAACACTCTTCACAATAGTCACAAATAATATAAAATACCTTGGTGTGAATCTAACCAAGCAAGTGAAAGATCTAGATGACAAGAACTTCAAGTCCCTGAAGAAAGAAACCAAAGAAGATCTCAGAAGATGGAAAGATCTCCCATGCTCCTGGATTGGCAGGATTAATATAGCAAAAATGGTCATCTTGTCAAAAGCAATCTACAGAATCAATGCAATCCCCATCAAAATCCCAACTCAATTCTTCACAATTAGAAAGAGTAATTCTCAAATTCATTTGGAGTAACAAAAAACCCAGAATATCAAAAACCATTCTCAACAATAAAAGAACTTCTGGAAGAATCACCCTCCCTGACCTCAAGCTGTACTACAGAGCAATAGTAATAAAAACTTCATGGTATTGGTACAGAGACAGGCAGGAAGATCAATGGAATAGAATTGAAGACCCAGAAATGAACCCACACACCTATGGTCACTTGATCTTTAACAAAGGAGCTAAAACCATCCAGTGGAAAAAGGACAGCCTTGTCAACAAATGGTGCTGGTTCACCTAGAGGTCAGCATGTAGAAGAATGCAAATCTATCCATTCTTATCTCCTTGTACAAAGCTCAAGTCCAAGTGGATAAAGGACCTTCACATAAAACCAGCTACACTGAAACTAATATAAGAGAAGGTGGGGAAGAACCTCGAATACCTAGGCACAGGGGAAAAGTTCCTGAACAGAACACCAATGGCTTATGCTCTAAGATCAAGAATTGACAAATGAGACCTCATAAAATTGCAAAGATTCGGTAAGGCAAAGGACACTGTCAATAGGACAAAACAGCAACCAGGACAAAACAAAACCTGATTGGGAAAAGATCTTTACCAGTCCCACATCTGATAGAGGGCTAATATCAAGTATATACAAAGAACTCAATCAATTAAACTTCAGACGACCAAATAACCCTATTAAAAATGGGGTACAGAGCTAAATGAAGAATTCTCAACTGAGGAAACTCAAATGGCTGAGAAGCACCTAAAGAAATGTTCTGCATCCTTAGTCATCAGGGAAATGCAAATCAAAACAACCCTGAGATACCACCTCACACCAATAAGAATGACTAACATCAAAAACTCAGGTGATAGCAGGAGCTGGCAAGGATGTGGAGAAAGAGGAACACTCACTCCTCCATTGTTGGTGGGATTGCAAGATGGTGCAACCACTCTGGAAATCAGTCTGGTGGTTCCTCAGAAAATTGGACATAGCATTACCTGAGGACCCAGCTATACCACTCCTGGGCATATACTCAGAAGATGCTCTAACATATAACAAGGACATATGCTCCACTATGTTCATAGCAGCCTTATTTATAATAGCCAGAAGCTGGAAAGAACCCAGATGTCCTTCAACAGAGGAATGGATACAGAAAATGTGGTAAATTTACACAATGGAGTGTTTCTCAGCTATTAAAAACAATGAATTCATGAAATTCTTAGGCAAATGGATGAAACTGTAAAATATCATCCTGAGTTAAGTAACACAATCACAAAATAACGCACATGGTATGCACTCAGTGATAATTGAATATTAGCCCAAAAGCTCGCAATACCCAAGATGCAACTCACAGACTACATGAAACTCATGAAGAAGGAAGACCAAAGTGTGGGTGCTTTGGTCCTTCTTAAAAGGAGTAACAAAATGTTCAAGTGAGCAAATATGGCGACAAATACAGACAGAAACTGAAGGAGGGGTCACCTGGAGACTCTTCCTGGGTATCCATCCCATGTGCAGTCACCAAAGGTAGACACTGATATGGATGTCAGAAAGTGCATGCTGACAGCAACCTGATATAGCTGCCTCCTTAGAGGTCTGCCAGAGTCTGACATATTCAGAGACAGATGCTCACAGCTAACCACTGATCTGATCAAGGGGTTCCCAATGGAAGAGTTAGAAAGAAGACTGAAGGAGCTGAAAGGCTTTATGGCCCCATGGGGAGAGCAACAATACCTACCAACCAGAGCTCCCAGGGTCTAAACCACCAGCCTGGGAGCACATAGGGAAGGACCCATGGCTCCAGCTGTATATGTAGGGGAGGATGACCTTGTTAGGTGTAGGTGGGAGAGGAGGTCCTTGGTCCCATGAAAGCTGGATGCCTCAGTGTTGGGGAATTCAAGGTTGGGGAGGCGGGAGTGAGTGGATGGGTGGAGGCCCATCCTCATGGAAGAAGGAGGAGGGGTGTGGGATAGGGGATTTCCTGGGTGGGATGAAATGGGGAAAGGGGATCACATCTGAAATGTAAATAAAATATTTAATTAAAAAAAATGTCAAGAATCAGTTTTCAGTGTGTTCTTTTTTTCAGTGTTAGAAATGTCAATACATGTTATTCTCTTTGAACATGCTGATATTATAAATGACCTTTCATAATTCTCAACCACTTTCCTATTCAAAGAGTAAGATATCTATATGTCATCCTGTGTTAGGTTTCTAATACTTCATTGAGTTTGGCCTTATTATACACTAAATTCTTTTACCAGTGCCAGTTTAGCTTGACTTCCAGTGTTCTCTTCGTCAAGTATACTGAATGTTTCTACTCAGTGTTCTTGTGCATTTAACTTGCATTGAATATGTACAAGCCAGTATCATCTGTGATTATATAATGTAGTGAGCAACTACTGATAAACTTATGTGAAGAATTTTGTTTTCCTGAAATCTAAATCAGATTGCTTAGAGAGCATTTAAAAAGGCAGGTAATTACT
Organism: Rhabdomys pumilio; assembly: GCA_030674055.1. Lineage (NCBI taxonomy): Eukaryota > Metazoa > Chordata > Mammalia > Rodentia > Muridae > Rhabdomys > Rhabdomys pumilio. The sequence goes on from JANHMN010000016.1 coordinate 13,540,143, forward strand.
AAAACAAAGAAAAGGGAGATAGTAACTGTATGTGGGGTTCTATGTACACTAAGGAAAGGACAGAAATTATAGATGATATTTTCTGATATGGTGGACATAAGAAACAGGAAGTAGAAACAGAATAGTAAAAAAAAAAGTCCATGACCTTACATAAAAAAGTTTAATAAATTTTACAGTTTCTAGTAGAATTTTTAAAAACTATCTTAGTGTGGGGTGTGTGTGTGTGTGTGTGTGTGTGTGTGTGAGAGAGAGAGAGAGAGAGAGAGAGAGAGAGAGAGAGAGAGAGAGTGTGTGTCTGTTGTCTGGGGTAAGGGTCTGGGAATGTGTGTGTATTTGTGTGGTATGTGGAGGGGTGTTTTCTTTATCTGTTCATCTGTTGATCAGTACCTAGCTTGATTCCATTAGCAGTTGCAGTTAGTGTTAAGACAGACATGACTGTCCAGGTATTACAATAGTGGGCTGACTTTGGTTCTTGTGAATCCATGGCATGACTAGATTATATCATTCTGTTTTACATTTGGGGGGCACTTTTAATATACTTGGCAGTGTGGTAGTAGAAAGAACACACTCTTGGAATCCCAAAAGAGGTTTCAAGCCTCTTTCTGAGCTTAGGTAAGTTAAATAACTTCCCTGGGTCTTAGTTTCTTCAATTTAAATAATAACTGAAAATTTTATAGGAGAAATAAATTAATATATTTAATAAATATGTTATATATACAACATCAAGCAAAATTATTGAATATTTTTTAGCTAGTTAGTTTTTTTTAATTTTGGATTTTTATGACTCTAGATTTTATAATAATGTTTTACTTAATTATTTTATAAATATTCTCAGAAAGAGTATCTGTTCTAAATTAATCTGTATTTAAGCTAAATTAATTCACTAAAATTTTATCTATAACCAAGTTTATTTGGGAAATTCTTCTTCTTTCAGACTCTTTACCAAATGACTTTTAGGACTATAACCATTTTACAACTAAATACCATGTGAAGGCACTTGCAAAATTATATACTAAAAGTGGAATGTGGCTATATTAAACCCCTACCAAAAAAATTAGTAATTCATAAGTGAAACATCTACTTAAAATAATAGTAGAAATTATTAGGAATTCTGAGAACATTCTTAACATAGTGGTCCTAGTAATAGTAGTTTCAATTCCATTTTAAAATATTACTAACTTTTATCTACCCAGACATGCTTTCATAGTTATCTTCTTCATTTATCCTCTTTCAGTTTTAGTAGGTTTCAAAACATTGTAGTTTCTGGGTTTTCATAGATATCTGTTTTGTTTTTCCTAAAGATTGGGACAGAGAGAAATTGCTTGAAGCTTGGATGTCCAACCCAGAGAACTGCTGCCAACGGTCAGGTGTGCAGATGCCAACTCCACCACCAAGTGGGTACAATGCCTGGGACACGCTGCCTTCCCCGAGAACTCCAAGGACTACACGATCCTCTGTCACCTCTCCAGATGAAATCAGTCTCTCTCCAGGGGATTTAGATACCAGCTTGGTATGGCTTACTATACTTCCATAGCTTTTACTCTTTCCACTTTTAAACTATGTGATACTGTCCTGTGGAGTGGTTGGTTGTTACTGTACCTGAATCTCTTACCTCGTTTTTAAGGCTTGGTTATTTTTGTGCTTTTGTAAATTCTTAGTACTATAGAATGATTTTGCAATCTCTATAAGTTAAAAAGCAAAATATTTTCTCACTTCAAAACATATACTAAAACCATATACTACATTTTCACCTAAAAGTATTCGGTGTGCTTAAATAAAGCATACTGAGATACTAAAACTGTTTATAGTAGGTATTCTTAACCTAAAATGAAATTTTAAAATAATTTATTGAACATTAATATTTTAAAGCATTTATAATGTATTTTGATGATCCTGTGCTTGTTCTAGCAAATTTTCTGAGTTCATTCAGTTCATTTTCTTTTAAATGCTTCTCCTTTAACAGGCAACAGTCCTGCCCTGTGTGTAATAAACAGCACCCTGCTGCTATGCTGTGTAGGCGATTATGATGCATTTGACTGCTTTAGCCACTGGAAAGTTGTAATAAATAAGAAAGCATCCCTTTGTCTTTTGTAGGAACTATTTGGGAAGGCAAAATGCTGTTTCTGTAATTCACATTTGTAACTAAGTTTGCTTCTCCTAAGTCATGTTTGAAGATAACATAGCTTTGTATCAGACTTACTTACTTCAACACTTTACCTTGCTACTGTGTCTCTGTCTCTGTCTCTCTCTGTTTCTCTCTCTCTCTCTCTCTCTCTCTCTCTCTCTCTCTCTCTCTCTGGGGTGTGTGTGTGTGTGTGTGTGTGTGTGTGTGTTGGGGTGGGAGTTAAGAAATGCTGGTACTTGAACTCAGATGATCAACCCTGCTAGGCAAGCACTGTACCACTGAGCCACATCTCAACCCAAGTTTCCACTCTTAATATCCTGAATTGTTGTGTTCAAAACACAAAGTTTCTCTGTTCTTGTGTATTTGCCACAGTATGCATAGAATGAACGATATCATGCTGAAATGGTTACTCTGTAACAATGCTATGTGATCTTGACCTGAATAGATGCTAATGATTTATTTCTTACATTTCCCTTTCCCTAATGTTCAATGCTGATTAATAGGTAAACTTAGTTAGATGGGAAATATAAAAAAAGATAGTCAACATTGTAGCTTTGAAACTTTTATTAAATTTTTAAGATTTATAATTACTGTAATATTTTTGTCTTTGAACTATTGAACAGAATTAATGTCTTGCTTCTCGTCAGAGTCTGACCCTGTTATTTTTCTTGTACATCTCCAGTGTGACATTTGTATGTGCAGTATTTCTGTATTTGAGGATCCAGTGGATATGCCCTGTGGACACGATTTTTGTAGAGGCTGTTGGGAGTCGTGAGTATATGGACAGCTTATTCATCTCTTTCTAATTGATAGCACTTTTGATTTGGTAATGAAATTGTCTTCAGTATTTAATGATGCTGATTATTTATATTGGTTTTTTGAGTTATATTGAAATGTACTGTTTCACAGACAAAGAGTATTTTTGTTTTTTTTCCCTTTGATGTCAAGGAAAGTATAACTAAACAATTATGTTAGTATTTTCTTTTATATTACATATAATATAAATTTCAGGTGTGTACCTAAATATCAAGAATCAGTTTCTATCTTATATCCCAAGAATTTTAAGCATTGATGGTCTCTGAATTTTTTAAAGCAGGTAGATAGCCTTGAAAATCTGTAAGAATGCAGGTAATTGAAATTCTTTTCTGTTAATCTAAAGTCAAATGCCTACAGTAGAGATTGGGTGTGTATTACAGTAAAAGTTTTTCTTTTACTTTCTCTCACTTCCTCTTTGTAATCTGTCTTAGATTTATGCATTCTCGTGTCTTACCTTGAACTTTTTGGTTTTTCGAGACAGGGTTTCTCTACGTAGCCCTGGCTATCCTGGAACTCACTCTGTAGACCAGGCTGGCCTCGAACTCAGAAATTTACCTGCCTCTTACCTTGAACTTTTTGAGACAGTTTTTGAAACAAATGAACAGTATAGTATCTTACTGTCTCTGGGGACTCACAAAACTTTTTATTTATTTAATGATTTAAGCAAAATATATTATAAGTATCTAAGAAAATCTGTAATACTATTTTTTCATGGATTGGGTACTAAGTGTAGGGATGTGGGGAGCATTACATGAATGAGATAGCCAAGACCTGGTGGTTTGCTGCTTTTGTTTTGTTTTGTATTGTTTTATTTACAATTTTATTGTAGTATAATTGCTATATATCTATACATTTAAAATAAATTAGTTCACAAATTGAGACATATGTGTACACTATGGAACTGTCACCACAATCAAGATAATGAGTTAGTTTTCCAAATTTACTCATTAACTCATTATGGTTGAAAGTGGTTAAAGTGGTTGCCCAAGATTGGAAACCAAGCTCACGTCCTAGAACACACATCCTAGCATGCACTTATAGATGCAGTGTTAGAGGCAGAAAAGCTCCTGGGCAAGCCAGTCTAGCCTCATTTTTAAAAACTAGCTCTTTAGCTCCAGGGCAATGAGAGGCTC
>JANHMN010000016.1:13544226-13627650 GCA_030674055.1 Rhabdomys pumilio
GTGTGTGTGTGTGTGTGTAACAGACTGATCTGTGTCCTGGTTTCATTTGGTGTACTTTTATGTTTTCTGAAACTGTGAAGCAAGACTTCATTTGATTGGAAAGAAATGCTTTTCAAAAAGTCAGCGTAAATAAGTATACCTGTTTGTTTTAGATTTTAAACATAGACTAGACTTTTAAATCTAATGGGATTAAGTCAGTGTAGCTAATACAAGTCAACTAAGTCACAAGAGTCAAACTCACAAATTAAAGCAATTTTTGACACAATTCTTTAACAGAAAATCTTCCCTAGGTACTTATTGTCAAAGTCTTAACTATATTGTCTGAGGGAGTGTTAGCGGTTATTGTTAAACTTGATTCTGATATGAAAATTGATATTGCCTGTGAATTACTTGAATTTTTTTTACCTTTAATGACCTTTCTCATATAACTAGTATCATAGAAACTATCCTCTATTCTTACCAAATACTAGCCAGAAAAGAATTTGGTAAGGTTTAAATTTTGTTCTTAATGTTTTCCTTGATATTATACCATCTTTAGCATTCTCCACCTGACCCGTGACAGCTCTTGTCAAACCAGACACCAGTAAAACAAATTGGGTCATTGATACACAGTTACTGGCATTTGCCCTCTAAGCATGGTGACCTGAGTGTGACTCCCCAGATCCACACTGAGGAAGGAGAGAAGTGGCTCCTGCAGGTTGTCCTCTGCTCTTCACAGGCACACTGTAGTTAGTGTGCATGCCCCACCTCATGCCAATAAATAAATGTACACAGTCTCTAAAAACACTCTTTCAGCATCACATAGAAAAATAAAACTTGGCTTTTAATGAGAGTAGTTTTGAAAGGTTCTTATAAAGCTTGAAACCCATCTATTTCACTTTTACAGTCTCCTCTGCATTGTCACTGTTGCCATATGCTTTGAGACATCTGTGCCAGCGACCTAAAAGGAACTTATTTTTTCTATCCACACAAAGATATTCTTCCCAATAGTAAGACTTAAGCCTCATGTCTAATGCAGTCTTTCTAAGTCTCCTTTGGTTTTTTTCCCCCCACTGTTCCTAAGTACAGTGAAATTAATAGATAGCACTAAAGGAAGAAGATGATAGAAAAATCAAAGTTGTTGGTCATGATACCAGGAGTTTCAATTTAGTTACCTGCTTTTCATTTTTTTTTCTCTAGAATTGCTAAATACAGTCTAATCCACAGCTAGGAATGTATCTCATTAGAGTGCTTGGCTAGCATGCATGACTTCCAACCTTAGTATCATGTAAACCTGGTCTGCTTGGCATATATCTGAACAACATATGTGAAGGGAGGCAAGAAGACTAGAAGTTCTAGGACATTCTCAGTTATATAGCAAGTTCAAGGCCCTTCTAGGGTTCATAAGACCTTGTCTCAAAAAAAAATCCATTAAAATCTACTTAAAATGTTTGTTTCTTGCTTGTACATAGATGGTATTAAATAAGTTACAACACCATATGCAGTGTCTGGCAGAGTGAGGGAAGAAAAGTAAACCCAGGTCTTGGTGAATGCCATATGGTGAATAACACCATATAACTCTCGATGTTATTTTCATCACACTGTCATAGAAAATCCTCAAAAAAAAAGAAAACATTCTTAATATCTACAAATAACTTACATCCTCTTCTTTTCTGTCAATCAATATTTTAATAGGTTTTTAAATCTGAAAATTCAAGAAGGTGAAGCCCATAACATTTTCTGCCCTGCATATGAATGCTTTCAACTCGTGCCTGTAGATGTCATAGAAAGTGTAGTTTCTAAGGAGATGGACAAACGATACCTACAGTTTGATATTAAGGTATGGTATCAGTGTATTAAGCCTGTGTTTTATTTTTATAAACAAAATAATGTTCTCTGTCTTTCCCAGAAAAAAACGTATGTAGTAATGGTGATATTAATTAAAACTTTGAGCCAAACCAGCATTTTGTAAGTATAAAAGGCAAAATGAAACTTAACCACCCCCCAAAAAAGCTGTTGTCCCTTTTTATAACTGATTGATTAAAATAAATTTCAAAATACATATTTTCATAGAGCCTACTCTTTCCCTGACAATATTTTATATTCCTGAGAGGATATTTACAAACAAAATATTAACTTAGAAATTAATCATTTTTATTCCAATTAATAGCTTAATACAATAAATTATATTTTTGTTCTTTATCCTCTGTTTTCATTTAGTAGTAATAAGAAACATGAAAAAATTTGTATATGTAACTTAAAGCTTTTATTTCAGTTGCTTTGTATAGATTTTTCTACTCCAAGTACTATTGCATAATCTTTAATAATGTCTTACTTCTTGGGTATAAAAAGTGTTGTAATGCCGGGCAGTGGTGGTGCACGCCTTTAATCCCAGCACTTGGGAGGCAGAGGCAGGCGGATTTCTGAGTTCTGAGTTCGAGGCCAGCCTGGTCTACCGAGTGAGTTCCAGGACAGCCAGGACCACACAGAGAAACCCTGTCTCGAAAAACAAACAAAAAAAAAAACAAAAAAAACAAACAAAAAAAAGTGTTGTAATGATTTTTTATAATATTGTCAAGACAACATTTAGAAATTTAGCATTAAAATGTAACATAATTATACACAAGTTTCTGCTTACAGTCAATCAAAAGAGTAACACAGAATGCTGCTGAGCCTCCTGAAATAGAGCAGGTTGCAAGACACAGAGTTGGACTCTGGTGTTGCTTTAAAGACTGATGGTCTCCGGACATTTTAGCTCTCTAACTATACTAAACGCCTGTTGATAGCTTCTAAAGGATCTTTAAAAAAAAAATTCTTGCTTGTTCTAAGGGTTAAAAGCCACTGGCTTAGGCAAAAGTGAGTTTAGCTTTTATTTCTAAGTTCTCTCTAAAAAGTTTACTATGAAAGTTTTCTAAGAAAAAGGGAGAGGGGGCTTGTAAGAAAGAAGGATAAACAGAAAGCAAAGGCGGGACAAGGAGAGTGCTAAGGAAGGGAGGATGCAGAGAGTCATGCTCTCCGCTCCGTCCTCAGCACTTCTTCATCGTTCAGAATACATAATCACGTGGCCGAAAGTTCATCAGAAGTTTACACATAAATTCAAATCATAAATCAAATTAGAAGTTTACAACAAAGACTGTTTACATGCGTATCTATTAGGAGTAATTATCTGGCTAGACATTCATTATCTATCACAGCTCTACAGGTTTACCGAGAGTTAAAAGCAGTAGCTAAGTTATTAGTGAAGTTCTGTTTAGATAAACCCAGTCACTATTTTATCTCTGTCCTAGCACCTATAATAAACCATTAGTTCCCTTTTCGTGACCTTTGGTTAATAGTTTTACAGCCTTTTGGAATGTACTCTGAGTAATAGATACCTGCTTGCTATCTCAGAAGCAATTAACTCATGACACTAAAGAGTGGCAGAGTTCTCACTGCAGTTTTGACATCAGAAAGAATTTAATAGGAGTATTATTAAAAGAGCTTAATAATTACTATAAATTTAGGAATTCTTGTAGGATCATCATTTAGGTTTAAGAAATCATCTGTTTGCCTGTATAGCATCACTGCAAGACAGTAGATCTTCATTGTTCTGCAGAGATCTGCTCAAAAGGGTGGGCTAAGACCTAGTGATTGTTATGTATAGTTAATAATAACAGGAAGGCATATTAATAGCAGGAATCTTTCCTAATATGAATTTCTCCTGGGCCTTGCCTACCAGAACTCCATTGTAGATTTTAATTCAAGGCAGACCCTTGGAAAATCACCTTCTAATTATTAGCTTGTTGGCTCCTGACAAAAAAATCATTTTTAAGTTAGACATTATTTATGCAGATAATTGCATTTTTTACCTTATTGTCATTTACCTGGTTTTTAGATTAAAGAAAAAAGGATTTGAAAATCATTCTATTACTTAAGGTAATTGCCACATTTTTGATTCTGAAGTATTTACATTACTTTCCAGTACTGTTTTTAGTATTGTTTTTCTTTTATTTGCTTTTAGTCACTGTAGAAATATACTGTTTTAGAATTTGCAGCTAAAATAATTTCCTGTTTTTTCTTATTATGATTTTTAAATAGGCCTTTGTTGAAAATAATCCTGCCATTAAATGGTGTCCTACCGCAGGCTGTGAAAGAGCAGTCAGGCTGACAAAACAGGGGTCCAATCCGTCTGGGTCTGACACACTCAGCTTCCCATTGCTCAGAGCCCCCGCTGTGGACTGTGGCAAAGGACACCTCTTCTGCTGGTTAGTATAAGACAGGCTGGAGTCAGCCTTAATACTTTGCTGATAGTTTTGATACATACTTTGAACCTTGAATCAGGTGTTTAAATTGTAGTGTACTTGGTACTATTTTTAGTAATTTAAGAGAGTGTAATAAACAGGTCATAACTGTTGTGGGCGTGGTATTTCCACCATACTGAATCTTTTTTAATGTGATTATATTGTTTAATTGGATTATTTTCCTAATCATCTGAATTGCATACTGTTATATCCATGTTATCCATAAGGAAACTCACTCTCAGAGACACTTAGTGTTGTACTGCTCAGAAACAGCAGAAATGGAATAGAAACCCACTGTTAATTCCAGAGCTCATTTCCTACTCTGTAATAACAAAATTGCTAACTATAAGTTAGAAAGTTCATAGTGTCATGTCTTCATAAACTGTAAGCCTTTGGCAACTGTTCTAAGCCAGGGCCTCTTAGGATTACTAACCAGTCTTTTCTAGATTTTCATCTTGGACTTCAGGTTCTCCCAAAATGAGTTCTTAGGTGACTATAAAGCGTGAGCCTAGTTAATAACTTATGACTGCTGCTTTTAAATATCCTGTGTTTTGCTCAGTTTCTAGAGCCTCCTAAGTACTGAATAAGGTTGACTTGATGATGAATTAGAATTGCAAAGGATATGTCACTTAGCGTGCCCATTTGGTTTTATGTTTTTCATTAATCAGTGTTCTCATTTATTCAGAGTAGATTACATTTTTTTACTTAGTTAGTTGATCAGAAAATGTATTCTGCCTTTTGTCTATTTCCATATTTATCAAATATTATGTAAGTATACTTTCTAATTTTTAAAAATTACCTATGTATTTGTATGTGTGTTTTGTGTGTGTGTGTGTGTGGATGCATCACAGTGTATAGATAGTGCACACGTGAGGTCAGAGGACAGCTGGTGGGAGGCAGTTCTTTCCCTGCACCTTCTCAGTTCCAGGGATCAAATCCAGGTTGTCAGACTTGATAGCAAGTGCCTTCACCAGCTGAGCTTCAGTACACTTTAAATTGTAAGATGAAAGCTCTAGTCTGCTAAGTCACGATCTAATCACAGCACTGCTGATAGTGAGAAGGCACAGCTGTGGAACTATCCCTACCCCATCATGTGTGTTTCTTGATGTTACTATCAACAAAAACATGTTGGAGGTTAGAGGTCAGCAATTACTATGTAGACCTAGTTTTAAAGATGAAATTTTGTTGGAGCACCATTAAGGCCTTCTGTGCAAGTTTATTTATGTATATTTGTATCTGTTTTGAAGTTGTGACACAGAATCGAGGTGTTGCCACAAAGACCCTGGATACACAGTTGTGTAAGGCATTTATTGTTTCCCTCTTTACTGAAAAAGTTTGCTTACTAGAGCTTGGATATAGTAATTAAGAAAACAATACCAGATTACTACTTTTCTGGCTAAATGAGACTGAAAAAAATATCAAGAAAATTCTTAGCAATAAATTCTATTCATGTGCCTTAAAGGTAAATTTTCAAAACATTTAAAAGAAAACATTCTCATCTTTGCAGTTACACATTTTTATTAATCACTGCTGCTGACTCTGCCTCACTGATAGAAAAACTGAGGGTAGAACTATAGCATAAAAATGAGTAAAGCACGTGTGTGGCGGTAAGTGGTCAACTTCTAACATCTGGAGAAACGTACCGGTTTACTCTTTCTGCTGCCCGATACATCAGGCTGCCAATGACTGAGACTCACAGAAGATGAAAGGCCAAAACAGAGCTTAGCTGAATCCCATCCCAGGCTGGGATCTGGGAAAGGCCACGTGGGACTAGATCACATTTGACAAATCATTTGAAGGGCAGCAAAGAACTTGCCACACTGAATCATCTTCTGAACGTCAGCCTGAGGAGGAGAAAAGTCAGTGACTTGAATGAAATGAAGTTAGGTTTATGAAGGACAAACTCAAATTCTCAGTTATTAGTTAATCTTATTGCCTTTCAGTTTTGTTAATCACTTGACTATATAATCACTGCTACATAGTTTTCTGGAATCTCTGTATAGTCTACCCCAGCACTGTGGGCATTAATATACAGTCCTTTTTTTTTTTCTTTGTTTCTTAGTCATATAGGATAAATGTTTTGACTGTAATCAGAAATCTTGAGTAGAAATGATCACATCTTCTGATACTCTTATCTCATTGACCAAGAAACAAAATGTCAGTATGCATACGTGTAGTTATTTAGAACATTGCTTTCAAGACTCAGAACTCTAGCAAAAGTAAATAATTATAAAATGATTATTCTTATGTAATTCACTTAGTATCGGTTACTACGAAGGGTCTGTAATGACATATAACTGGAATGTCTAACTTCTTGAGAGAATTTTTTTTTTCATCAAGTAGTAAAGCTTGAAAGTAGAAGATTTTTTTCTTTTTCAGAGCCTTTTGGAGCCATTTTATGTTTCTACCAACAGTTGTGAATATTAGCATATCTTCAAGAAAGGGCCATTTCTTGTTTTGTTGATGTTAGTTTAACATCCAGAGCCAAAGACTTTTAGACAAGCATGTTTTTCTTTATAACCTCTTACCTATACACTTTCTTGGATATTCCATTGATACCTAACCAAGATTCTTCTCTGTACCATGTTGTATAGACATTTTGAGATGCACTTTCAGTAGATGCCAAACAGCAGTCACCAATTAAAAACATTTCTAGGTGGAAGGTATGGTAGTGCCTCCTTGCAAACTTAGGAAGCTGAGACAGAAGGATCAATGTCTTGAAACCAGCCAGTTATACAGCAAAATACATCTCAGAAGAACAAAAACTCTTAAAGAATTTCATTTATGATGTTAGCAGGACTACATTAGCAATGTAGAGTATCACCCAGCTACTCTATCTGGCCATTGTTGCAGTACTTTGGAGGGCAAGGCTCTTTTCTTGGGTGCTTAGTGCTCAAGATAGCACTGAATAGCAACTGTGACTCTCTCTCTCTCTTTGCAGTCCTTGCTGTAGCTTCTTACAAGTGTCTCCTGTTACACCCACTCTCAGTATTCATAGGAAACTGACAAATTGTCATCACACCCTGAAAAAAATCTCACTGACTGGGCTGGCTCTTGCAGCAGCAGAGAGCCTTTGTCCTGTGATTTTTGGAAAGGAAGAACTTCTGTCTCTATCTGATGCCACAGTCTTAGAGAGCTATCTGTGCATATTGATAAGCAGTTACCGCTTTTTAAAGAAATGTTTGGTTTCTTTAGATTCTATCTGAGAATATTGGGTTTTCCTCCATGATTTTCTTTCATTTTACACTTAGAATATATTCTGACAGCGAGATCAATATACTATTATTGATTCTTCTAGGAAAAGATAGTAAATACGATATTTAATCTCAGGGATAAAAAAACATAATGGAACTAATTGATATTTATTAATTTCACTCATTTCTTTTAGTTACTGCAAATGTATAACCTTTTTTTTTTTTTTTTTTTGCATCCTAAGATTTATTTCCTGCTTCCTTGAGAATTAACAACTAGGTTTTTTTTTATAATGAATGGTGAAAAATACAGATTCTGCATTTCTCCATTCCCACATGAATTATCAAGCAGCAAATAAGAACACTGTTTCTATCCATAGTTACAGCATGTACTCCTCACTGCTGTGCTAATGGAGGTGAGAGTCTGTGCTAGTAGTAGTGAAAGTTGCAGTTATCACAGATCTGAGTATGCACTTATCAATATCGTAACACATGCACTTCTGCTTTACATGACCCAGCAATTTTGAGTGTCTATTAAGTCGCACTAACTCTAGTTACTGCCTCTCACCTATTTGTTTTTCAAGAGAGGGTTTATCAGTGTAGCCTGGCTGTCCTAGAACTCACTCTGTAGACCAGTCTGGTCTTGAACGCACAGATATCTGCCTGCCTCAGCCTCTGCCTCCCAAGTGCTGGGACTAAAGGGTGCATCACCACACCCAGCTTCACCGAATCTTACCTTTTTTTCAAAACTTTTTCGTGACCCGTAGACACCCTGTGACTCTGAAGCAGGTGTCCTCCCCAGCAACCATTAATAACTGTTGCTTTATTTTCTTTTCTGTGAATTGGCCTACATTTAGTAGCAGTGAAATCCTGCAGTTTTTATGTTTGTTTATCTGGCTTATTTTCCTTTAGAGAATGAAGGTCGTTCGTTAGAGCACTTGGTCCCAAGCTGAAACACCGTTCAGGGACATTGTAGAGCCTCTGCGAAGTGGGCCTATCTTGAGGAAGTAGGTTGTTGCTGTGTAACAGGTGGGACCCAGCCTTCATACCTCCCTTCCCCCCGTGATGACGCACATCTGCTTCTAAGTTAAACCCACCTTCCCTAAGGCACTTCTGTCATGGTGTTGCTTTGTTACGGTAAAGAAAAAAGTAGTAATGCAGTAATACCTGATGTGAACTTGTTTGCCGGGGGCCACTCCACGCTTGCCCCGGCTTGGGGTGGTGAGGGGGAGAGAGAGAGATGCAGCCTCTTCTTCTTTCTTCTCCTCCTCCCACGGTCCGGTTCTTCTCGAGGTAGCCCCTGGGCTGCTGCTGTGTGCTGATCTGCAGTCAGGGATCCTGTGGCCTGAGACTGGCACTAGTATCCCAGCCTTAAGACCAGCAAGGGGTTAAGTAGATAGCTTTGTGCTATCCTAAAAACTTCTGAGGGTAAGAGACTGCAGGCTGGGGTGATTAACACCTGTAGCCTAACTGCAGAGAATTAGGCAACTGGCCTTTGTTCTATCTCAGCAGGAACTGCTGGGCTCTAACTTAAGGCTGGGTCGCAGGAAGAAAAGACACTTAGAAAAGTTGCTATAGAGTTTATTAAGTGTAAAAAGTATCCTATAAAAGCTATCTGAGGGGAAACGTGGAAAGGTCCTGAGTGGGAAGAAGAAAAGATTCTAACAAACTAAAGACTCTAAGGGAGAAAAACTCTAGACAGGGGAAAGGAAAGGGCAACAGGGTTTTAACTGACTAACTCTATTCTAACTCTACTAACTAAACTTGCTCTCTGTCTTTGTCTTCGGTATTTGTACACCATTCAGAGTACATGATCACATGTTACAAAGTTCATCACAAGTTCACACCAAAATTCAAGTCATAAATTGAAATAGAAGTTTACAACACAGAATGTTTACCTGAATATCCATTAGGGGTAATTATCTAACTAGACATTCATCACCTGTCTAGCTCCACAGGTTCGCAGAAAGTTTGAAACTATAACTTAAGAAATTAGTGAAGTTTTGTATAGATAAACCCAGGCAATATTTTCTCTTCTGTCCTGGTACCTATAATAAATTGTGAATAACCTCTATTGACCTAGGCTAATGGGTTTATGACTTCTTGGAATGTGCTCTAAGCAGGAGAAGGTCTAGGGGCAATTAACTGATAACACTCAGGAGACTGGCAGAGTTCTCATTGCAGTTTCGACCATGCCTGAGGGACTTAATAGCAGTCCCGATATAAAAGAGCTTAATAATCATTGATATAATTTTAGGAATTCTTATAAGATCATCATTAAGACTTAAGAAGTCATTTATTTATCTATATAGTATCATTACAAGACAGTACATCTTCGTGGGTCTGCAGAGATCTGCTACAAAGGGGTGTGCTATTGCTTAGTGATAGTAGCAAATGTCTAATAATAATAATAATGGGAAAAAGCATATTAATAGCAGGAATCTTTCCTAAAATCACGTCCACCACAGCCTTGCTAATGGGGCACACTCGTCGCAGATTATATAATAATCCGAGGCAAGCATTTCAGGATGATCATCTGCCAATTATTAGCTTGTCCCATTATGGCTCCTGACACTTGTTAGATGATAATTCCGCTTCACTTTATAAAAATCCACCAACCTGTTTCTCAGACAGCTACATCTACAGTAGCATTTTCGTCAGCAGTGCCCAAAGGTTTCAGTTTCTAAGTTCTCAACAATGGTGATAATTATGAAGTATGAAGTAAAATCAGTATCAATACATTTTTAATATAGTGAAATATTAACCTCTTAGTTCTTAACAAACTTGATCTTTACAAATGTCTGTTTAAGAAGGTGATAGTGTTAATATGTCTAGATTTGGAATATCTCTCCCTAATGACACTTTCTAATACACAATATAATACAATGCTAAATCAAGACGACTGAGTTTATAAGTGAATTCGGCTCTTTCTTAATATTTGGGTTCTGTCATAGTTAGGGTTTTGTTGCTGTGAACAGACACCATGACCAAGGCAACTCTTATAAGGACAACGTTTAATTGGGGCTGATTTACAGGTTCAGAGGTTCAGTCTAGTATCATCAAGGTGAGAACATGGCAGCATCCATACAGGCGTGGTACAAGAGAAGCTGAGAGTCCTACATCTTCATCTGAAGGCTGCTAAGAGAGGACTGGCCTCCAGGAAGCTGGGAGGAGGGTATTAAAGCCCATGCTCACAGTGACACACCTACTCCAACAAGGCCACAACTCCTAATAGTGCGATTCTCTGGGCCAAGCATATGCAAACCATCACAGGTTTTAATACATTCACAGAAAGAACATATAATTGAGTCTCAAATGATGGGTTACTATTTTCAGTTGCTTATATTGAATTTCTGAGGTCCTGTAAAAGTAACTGTGGTTGATCAAGGAGATTTTGAAGGCAAATGTAACTATCCAAATATGGTTGCAGTGCTGGGGTAATGGCTGTGTGGATAAAGGACTTGCTGGATAGCAGATGTCCGTGACTCTGGCACTGAGGGCTGAGGTGACTAGACATAGTTACTTATAACCTCAAACTTGTGGGACCTGCGCTCCAGCACTAATAAGCCTCTGAGACAGTGGAGTGCTGCTAACACCGAACACACGCCTCCAATAGTAAGAATTAGAAGCCTGGTTGAGGCTAAAATCATAGCTCCTAAAACTGCAAAGCTAAGTTATGCTAGATAGTCTGTAACTTTTAAAGTCTATAGCCATACTGATTTTTAAACATTGGGCTGAAGTTGTCTAGCTTTGAACTCTCATTTCAAAATCTCTTTTGAAATGCTTTGTATCTTATTTGTACCTTAATTTTTTCCATTTTAAAATTGGATGAGTGTT
This sequence comes from Rhabdomys pumilio, assembly GCA_030674055.1. NCBI lineage: Eukaryota > Metazoa > Chordata > Mammalia > Rodentia > Muridae > Rhabdomys > Rhabdomys pumilio. The sequence goes on from JANHMN010000016.1 coordinate 13,555,514, forward strand.
TACCATTCATGTTTTTTTATCCAGATAGTGATGAGGAATATTTTTCATCTGCTTTTCTGTTTTGTCTCTTAGGGAGTGCCTTGGTGAAGCACATGAGCCTTGTGACTGCCAAACATGGAAAAATTGGCTCCAAAAGATAACTGAAATGAAGCCAGAAGAACGTGAGTGGAATTCTGCATAGCTGGGCTACATCCTTCCTACAGCATTCAGCAGATAATGTTATAGTTCTCATAGACTTCATTTAAGAGGAGTGTCCAGTTTGCCAGGCCCCATGGTCACCATGGGCTTGCTCACTTAGATCCTTTTGGAGGTGGGTTTATACAGGGCAAAATCACAGGCACATCTTCACCTTTAACAAACGTTTTAGCCTAAGGTACAACTGACAGTCATGTTTAACCTTCCCACAAAGCCCTCTTCATCCTTGAATGAGCCAGCTTACTTTTCTGTACTTTGCAAGATGAAATTTTATAATCTGTAGTAAGAAAAAAACAGGGTTTTTTTTGTAGTAAGAAAAAAAAAGTTTCCCTGAAACTTCTAGTGATGAGTAAGAGAAATTAACTTCTTGCTACTTTGATATTCTGTATATTTATTTAAATATTGAGACTTTTTCCATTTTTTTAGAATTTTTCTTTTCTTTTTTCATGAAAATAGATTGTTCTCTCATATAATACGTACTGACTACAGTTTCTTCTCTCTCCACTCTTCTCAGCTTTCCACCCCCCACCCTTAGTTTGTTTTCAGAACAGAGCAAACGTCCAAGAGAAAACCAAACTTCAACCCCTCCAAAGCTCCACTCAGACAAGGCAGTGGGGCAGCCCAATAGCAGGGAGAGTCCTAAGAGCCAAGAGTCTGAGCACACTGCTGCCTCCCACTTTCGGAGCCCCACAGCCCCAGCCTGAACAGCCCCAGTGTGTGTGCAGACCGTGCAGGCCCTATGCTTGCCACTACCACGTCCTTGAGGCCCTGTGAGCCCTGCTCACTTGACTCAGATACTGAGACTTCTGTAAAGACGTTACCTCTGCTCTGTGACAGAAAGAATACAAAGTGATGTTAGTAATCCCATTTTACAGATGAGATGGCCCTTGGATTGAGTGGCATAGAGCATATATCAAGTATAGAATAGATTTTCTGTATTTCTGAAGGATTCCTTTTTACATTCTTCCCAATAGTAATTCCTATATTTAAAAAATAAATACATTTTCTTTTAAAGTAATACAAGCCAAGATTTAGTGAGGGTCTTTTTTGGATAATGGAGTTAGTTTGAAGTGTTGCAACTCAAGATCAAGAATTCACTTGGTGAGCCTGTACTTCAGAGCAAAGCACATAATAAAGATGGTGTGAGCCCTTCCTAAGAAGGGCCACGAGTAGGAGGCGCTGTCAGATTGTGTTGTATAGCATATAACATACAGTTAAGTAAACACGAGAATAACTAACTGGGATTGACGGGAAAAAGAATATCACAGGGTCTTCCTGAAAGCAGTGGACTATGAATTGAGTGTGAGCTTCTCTGCAGAGGCAAAGGTGTGCTCTAGGCCTTTGTGCTTGCATCAGCATATCACTTGGAAAGAGAGGCTGGCGGTGCTGAGAGCTTTGGGCTTGGGTTATGTGAAGGAACTGCCCATTGCCCAAGGACTAGGCCTCAGTACGGTAGATTTTTGAGGTTCTTGTTGTCTGATGAGTTGGAATGTCATTTGTTCCTAATAGAATAAGCCATGAAGTACGTTGTTTAAACGGGATATAAATTTATCAAGCATTTTTATCAGAATACTGATAACTGTAGAAGGGTAGCTTTAAGGACAGGTAGATCAGTATTGGAGAAGTTGAGCTTTTAAGTTTGTATCACAAGATAGACTATTATACCATTAGTCAGAGTTAGCAAATTCAGATAAAGAAGATACCTTCTAGGAAAAAGAATGGCCCTTGTTGTGCACATTTTGAACATGTGGTAGTCACAGGATAAATGATTGGAGATGTCCACTGGAATTCTGTAAGTGTTAGCCTCAAATTCAGTAGGAATATTAAGAATAGTTAGTAATTTATTTTAAATGCTGTCTTCTTTAGTCAAGTACTATGTGTGTTAGAATATAAAATTTAGATACCATTCATTTATGTTTTAAATAAGTGTCATAAATATTGTGAGAGAGTTCCTGTGATGAGTTGGGGAGGTGAAAGATGGAGTCAGTCATCTCTAGGAGAGGGTAACAGATTTGATGTGTAAACTGAATACTTAAAACCACGTCAGTGTTCTTATAGAACGTGTTAAGGGACATCGTGAATGCAGTAGCTTTGTGAAGCATGGCCTATTCAATGACTGCAAATTCAGTGCTGCAGTGTGGGATGGCGCAGTGAGCAGCGGGCCTGTGACGACAGTGGTTCAGATCAGTGCCAGGAGAAAGGAGTATAGCAAGGCTGGCTAGAGAGACACTGGACAGAGTCTAATAGACCGATTGCTTAAGCCGTGGCTCAAGCTGTGGTATAGCCGACATGCTAGTATGTGAGTGCACCCTGTCTGAGATGACTGCACAATATCCAGATGAGAGATGCTCCAAGGGCTTAACAAGATGGGTGAGTCAGGTGGGCTTAAGTGGACAGGGCAGTTTAAAGAAACTCAGTGCAGTGTCATTATTTCAAATTTAGCATGCTTCCTAGATGCCTAGAAGATTGCTATGCTGCAAGATGTAATTAGTCTAGCATACTATTTTATTCTGAAACAGAATATGGTCCAAGCATCTAGTTTGAAATGTAAAGCAAGTATTGGGGCAAAGTATTTTTTTTTATTGGATATTTTATTTACATTTCAGATACCAACCCCTTTCCCCATTTCCCCTCCCTAGAAAACCCCTATCCTGTGCCCCCTTTTCCATTTTGCTTTTATACAATTTTTTTTAAATGTTAGTCAAAGACTTTATAAGTATGGTAATGCTCAATCAGAAGTGTAACCTACTACCCAACCTAGCTATGTAAACTATCTTTGACTTGTGGAGACATGTGAACTTCTGCCTCCAGGGGCAATGTATTTTTAAAGGACTTGTATTAGTTACTTTCTATTGCTGTGATAAAGCACCATGAGCAAGCAAAAGAAGGAACAGTTTATTTGTTCTTAGGGTTCCAGAGACCTAAGTGTCCATGATGGCATACCATGTCAGCTAACACCAGATATGGCAGCTGAAGCAAAAAGCTCAGAGTTTGCATCTTGTCAACAAGCATGAAGCAAAGACGATAAACTAGGAGTGGGACAAGGTCTTAAGCTCTCAAAGCCCATACCCAGGGACATACTTCCTCCAGAAGGACACCCCAGCTAAGCCTCCCCAAACAGCACCACAGTGGACACATTTCCATTGAGGGCACCACAGGAGAGTTGCATGTTGCTTGTGCAATAGAGGTTGAGAGACGCAGCTTTCTTCAGTCATCACCCTTGCTTACCTGGCCTTTCTGGTGGCACACCTGCCTTTGAATCACCTATGCTTCGTAGCTGATCCCCAGTAAACACATTGGTTCAGAAATGCCCTGTAATCCATTGTATAACCAGCTCATTTGGCTTTATAAATCTTCACTCACATAGTTTGACCAGTACCACGTGTTGAAGATGCTGTCTTTTTTACAGTCTGTATTTCTGCCTTCTTTGTAAAATCAGGTGTTTGTAGGTATGAAGATTTATGTGTGAGTCTTTGATTCCATTGGTCAGCATGCCTGGTTTTGTGCGAGTGCCATGCTGTTTTTATTACTATAGCTCTGTAGGGTGATTTGAGGTTGGGAATGGTGATACCTCCAGCAGTTCTCTTATTATTTGGGATTGTTTGAGCTATCCTGAGCTTTTGTGTTTCCATGTGAAGCTGGGAATTGTCCTCTCAAGATCTGTGAAGAACTGTGAGGGAACTTTGATTGGGTTGCACTGAGTATGCTGATTGCTTTTGGTAGTATGCCCATTGTTACTATGTTAGTCCTATCACTACTTGAGCATGGGAAAGTTTCCATCTGGTGATATCTTTAATTTCTTTTATTATACAACTCTTCTATTTTCTTGGTTAGAGTCACTATTGGGAGATTTGTAATTAGTATTACATGTTATATCATGTATATGACCAGATCTCTATTCAGCCAGAAAAGGGTACCGATGACAGAAACAGTTCTACCCAATCTAGCCTAATAAAACAGTGGTTTTATTAGGGTTACTTATAGGAGTATGGAGGTCTTAAAGGTGTATCATGAAAAGTTCACCCCAGCCTGCCATGGCTTAAAAGCTGTGTTCCTCGATTCCTTTCACAGCTTGGAAACAGCTCAGCTGGTTGGAAAGTCTCTCCTCAGCAACTGTTACTTCTGATACAACCTTGGGGACAGAGCCTTGTGGATCTTGTAACTTTCAGGAGTTCCATGAGCCTTGTAAATTTCTACTTCTTCCTGAATTTCCTTCCTCCAGTGGCAGTGTTTCGTTAGGACAGCACAGTGCTGCCCCTTACCATATTAAAACTGGGTCAGTTATTCCAGGCCCACAGATAAGTTCCTATTCTGGAAGGAGGGGTAAAAGCCAAGGCTGAGAAGAGGTTAGTGGTGAGCCTTGGAAAGAGGACTTTTGCACTTAATAAGGACCCTGTGGTAAGAGGAGGAAAGAAGTGTAAGATTAGAGCAAATGGGGTGCATAATATTTTTGTTGGCCAGAGATAGACTGCAAATTAAAAAATAACCACTGAACTGCCTGAATGAGATTTTGATCCAGAAAGACGGAAAGTTGGGAAGAATGTTAGAAAACAGGGTAGAAAAAGCAATGTTCACCTGGGAAGTACCTAACAGAAAGGAACAAAGCCATCCCGCCTGAGGATTACATGGAGAGTCCCAGTTTCCAAGAGAAAGAAAAACTTAGGTGTTTTCTCTCCATACTTGTGTCACATTCAGGGGTTACTATGCAGACCACTCTGTGTACGCCTGTGTATGATACCCACAGAGGCTGAAAGTGGACAAGAGCAAGGCAGCTCTAACACTAAAGTAGAACCCCAGGCATATGTATGTAAAGTGAGAGAGATTCTGAAGAAGGAAAGCATGACTAAATGTTGTTAAGTGCTGACATATTCCTTTTTATTGCAAGTACCTTATACCAGAAAATATTATAAAATCACATAAGCATTTTTAGGACAATTTCTTCCTAAGTTATACAGGCTGACTTGAATCTGATGTTTGTCCTGCCTTAGCCTCTTAAGCAGCTGAGATTCAGGCACCAGCCACCACACTTAGCTCTCATAAGCACTTCTTTTTCTTTTTCTTTTTCCTTTTCTTTTTCTTTTTCTTTCTTTTCTCTTTCTTTTTCTTTTTGCTTTTGTTTTTCTTTTTCTCTTTTTTTAACCACATTCCTGAATTGTTTTCTGAATTGTTCCTGAATTGTTTTCTCTTAGGCCCAGGTTTCTTGTCCTTGAATGGTGAAATTCAAAATAAGTGACACAATCAAATTAATGAGAAAAAGTATTAGAAATACACTAAAAATCAGTTCAGAGGTTTCCATATAACCAATCGATTAGTGTTTTAAAGCACTAAATTGATTCTCTTGTGTTTTATCAGTGCAAGAAGTAGATATAGTTATACTGTCTGTGATAAAATGGCAAATTTATACAATTTGCAGACAATTTATATATTCTCTAAATGATTGATGATAGAATATAATTCAAATGGTTTATTTAAAACCAATCTTTAAAAGCAATTTTCAAGAGAGAGAGAGAGAGAGAGAGAGAGAGAGAGAGAGAGAGTGCGTGTTCATATGGAGGGATATGCATATATATGTATACCCACTGTATACATTTTGTTTCTACTAAATAGGTTTAGATTGTGTTATATTCTGGCACGATTAAAGTGCTAATGAAGCTAATATTTCTTAACACAAGAGCCTAACACATCAAATTATTAAGAAAACAAGATTAAGCTATATTAGACAAAAAGTGAGGTTAGTGGAAGAGTTTGAAAGTCAGTGGGGCTAGGAGGGCTCACTTGAACAGCTATGCATCACAAGTGTCCAGCAGCGAGGGATCAGAGAGCTGAAAGTTGAAGGTGTTTCCCCAGAAGTTTTATTGTAATCGTAATTGGTCAGTTCCTAAGTATAATTGCCATAAGATAACCCTACAATACAGTTAGAGCAAGCTTTCTCCAAGAGCAGAAGAAAAGTATTGTGTTGTGCCTCACACAGTGGCTTTGTTTTAGTGGCTTTGTGCTCTATTTATCACAACAATGAACAATACGATCCTAAGAATATGCTAGAACCTCTAAACTAAAAATAATGTTGATGTTGAAAAGAGAAGAAAGGCCCCTTCTTTTAAACAAGAATTAAGTGTTTTAAGTATGTTTAGATTTTGCTACATTGCCTCCACAGCTTGGCCACAGTAGCCATACTGAGTTCTTCTCAGACTTCTGTGCTCACCAAATGGTGTGAGTTCTCCCACTAACCATTTCTCTCAAGTAGAAACTGACACAGCCTGACCCCCTCACTACTGCTGTTGCCTCTCTTTGCTCTGTAGAATTAGAGCCAGTAATTTTCAATTAACAACAGGGACTGTGGTGTTGTGGATACAGACATGTGTATGTATCTTTGAGGGTCCGTGCAGCAGGAAAGCTGCACTTTCTGGCTAGATTCTATGGAAAGCCTACTCCTAGTACCCAGCCCCTCTGGTTCATATACAGAGCTATTTCCTAAGGGCCAGTCATCTCCAACTGCTGTCCCCCTTTTGTCATCTCATACCTACAGATTGAGTAAATGTTCCTTTAAAACAGGCTTATTTCTCCTCTGGTTTGGACAGTACAGCTAAAACCGTACTATAGCTTCTTTTAGAAGGTGCAGGCAGTTAGAGCTTTGACTTGAGTGGGCCATGCACAGGGTTCTTAAGTGACTCCTGACATCATTTTCACTACAGAAGAAGTAAGGCTTCCCAGTGCAGTTAGAGGTAGAAAGGAAAATGAAGCCTGCAGATCCCTGCATATCTAACAGGAAAAACAACATTTTAATTTTACCTTTTAAATTGAAAGGAGGCAGTTAAAATGAAATGCTTAGAATCTTTAAAAACTGTGGCTTTGCTTAAGATTACATATCTCAAATGATAGCAGAGTGAATTGAACTTAAGAAGAAATTTATAAAGTTGTTATAGGGCAAGCACTGAGCCATGCATCCCTAATCCCTAAGAGAAGCTTGCCCAGTGAAAGGCTCAAGGGAAGGACTTCACACTGCTTACTGAAGTGACTGGATTTTATTTTGTAGCCATTGGTCAAAGGAAAGCAGGTAAAAGATCTTAAGCAGAATTTTATTTTCAGAAGATCACTATGTAGGTAGTTTTGTTGAGGGTAGGAGGAGGAAGGAACTGGAAAGAAGGGTTGGTTTTCTGTTGCTGCTGTCTCAGCAAGAGATGAGGAGGACCTTAGCTAAAACAATAGGGATGGAAAGGAAAGGAGAGAGGAAAGACTGGAATTAGCCATGCTCTGTGAGTGAACTAGCCAGAGGATGTAGAAGCCAGTCCTCTTCACAGACTGAGTCTAAACTTTCTAGATGGCTGACAAGCATGGGTAGATAAAGAGAGACAGATTTGGAGAGATGAATTTAGTTGTAGGCATACCCCGCTGGATTTGCTTATCTGAAGTAATCACAGATTAAAAACAGAAGAGGGGGAGGAATAGGAAGTGGAGGAGGAGGAAGAAGAAGAGGAAAAAGTGGTGCTCTTGTGTAATGTTGCACTCAGGAGGCTGAGGGCCAGGTTCTATATTTGTAAGTAGTCTGGACTGTGCATAACAAGCCCTGCCTCACAAAACAGATATTGGTGTTTAATGCTTTCCACTATGAAGAATCCCTGATTATTTGTTTGCAATTAGCCTATTTTAAGAAATGATAGTTTAGGGGCTGGAGAGACGGCTCAGTGGTTAGGAACACCTGTTGTTCTCGCAGAGGATCTGGATTTGGTTCTCAAACCCACAAGGTACCTTACAACCATCTACAGACAGTTCCAAGGGATCCAATACTCTTTTCCGACATCTGCAATCACCAGGCAGATACATACATGCAGGCAAAACATTCATACCCGTAATATAAAATCACAGTCCAACCTTCTAATGCTGCAACCCTCCAGTACAGTTCCAGGTACTTGTGTGTGGGCATGCGTACATATGGGTGCACCCCCTGGAGATGGGGGTCAGTGTCTCAGTTCCTAAGGCCATCCAAAATATGTGTTTTCCAATGGCCTTAGGGGGCTCCTGTGAAAGGGTCATTCGACCCCCAGGTTGAGAACTGTTGGTCTAAGGTAATCACTCTTTCTATAAATTTCTTTATAGTTACTTTACATAAAACTCATACTCTTCAAAAAAAAATTGCTTCTTTCCCATTTTTATTTGTGTAGATTTATAGAGAAATTTCTTTTCAAGTAGGTTTTCTAAGAATGTTGGAACAGAACTTCCTATACTATTGAAAATGAAGAAGTTTTAAAATCTTACCCTAGACACTGATAAGAAAAACAAACACATGAGTACCATGGAGAGAGCCCGCTAAGAAAAGCCTAGTTCCCGCCCCGTGGAGTTGTGTGCTTAACCATGTATTATGTTTGTGCTCAATATCTCAAAGTTGTTGGAGTCAGTGAAGCCTATGAGGACGCTGCCAATTGTCTGTGGCTGTTAACTAACTCCAAGCCTTGTGCAAACTGTAAGTCTCCAATACAGAAGAACGAGGGCTGCAATCACATGCAGTGTGCCAAGGTAAGATGCTGACATGCATTTCCATGCTTTGTCCTTAAAGTCTTAATTTAGTTTGTGCTACAGAACAAGATGGTGTTCTGCTAATAAATTCATCAACTAAATAAATAATTCAGTTCTTTACTACATTGAAAACTTAAAATGCCTAAAGAGATCCACTTAGCTGAAACCTTTAAAGGATTGAAAAGAAGTCTGTACTCTTCTGATTTCATTGTAGAAATGAAGTTACCTACGTTTTTAACAGTCTTGGAATAAGGTTAATAATACTATGATTCATGCCTCTATTTCAGTGTTTTTTTTTGAAAACTATAGTAATATTCACATTTTTTTCCTTTAAAACCTAGAAGGACCATCTAGGTTTTTAAATGATGTTTTAAGATATTAAGACAATATAAATTTTCTCATTTAGAAAGTGAAATAAATTAAAATAGTTAAGACTAATAAAATATATTAACATTACCCTAAGAATACTTGATTTTTTTCATCTTGAGCCAGTGCTCATTGAATTATAACTTGCAAAAGAATGGAAGTTAACAAAATTATTTTACAAGTTTATATTATAGTAAAATGGACTTCTTGAGGCAGCAGTGAATCCCTGAGGGGCAGAAGGAAAAGACCTGCTGTTTGTTTCTGAGAAAATTACCCAATTTTAGTTCAGCTAAGAACTGGACAAAATTATTTTCTCTAAATATGGTCTCATGATGTTCATGATGTGATGTAGATTTTCTAAATGTGCACAGAAGTATACACTGACCATAAACAATCAATAGCTGACTGTTGGGGTAAACACCAGTATTACTTTTCTGTCCTTCACAGCACAGTAGTAAGTACTTGATAAACACGGATTACTGGATGGATATTTTCATGAATTAATCAAACTAATAATACAAAGGTACCACATTAAACAGCTGTTTCTTGAGATTCTCTGGGATTTAAGACAAACATTTATTTACAAGATCTGTAAATGTAAGGACCTTATTTTGTATACTATTTTAATTGTTCAAATCGAAAATATAAACTGAGTAGTTTATAAAGCCATGGTAGTGCATGAGGACTGGATTTCAGATTCCTGTACCCATGTAACAAGCCAGGAATCCTGCAAATGCTTGTGACTCCAGCTCCAAGGGTTCCAACATCTTCTGGCTTTTGTACAGGTCTGGGCACCCAAGCACACATACATGTGCATACTAACACAGACACATATACACATTTAAAGAAATAAAATCTTTCCTGTTTTGTTTATTATTCTCTCATACAATACATCTCAACCAAAGCCTCTACTGGCTCCAGTCCTGCACCCCCCAACAGCCTCCCCCACCCCACCCCGCCCCACCCCCACTGCCTCCAATCCACTGCTCCTCCATTTCCCTTCAGAAAAGAACAGGCCTCCCAGGGATATTGACCAAACCACAAACATGGCATATCAAGATACAGTAAGACTAGGCACAAACCCTCATACCAAGGCTGGACAGAGCAACTCAGTAGGAAGAAAAGTTCCAAGAGCAGGCAAAAGAGTCAGACACCCCATCTCCTACTGTTAGGAGTCCCACAAAACCCAAGTTAAATAACCACAGCATGTATACAGAGGACCTGGTGTGCAGACCCATGCCTGCTCTGTGCTTGCTGCTTCAGTCTCTGTGAGCCCCTATGAGCCCTGCTGAGTTGATTGAGTGGGCTCTGTTCTCCTGGTTTCCTTGACCTTTCTGACTCCTACAATCCTTCCTCCCCCTCTTCCGAAGGACTCTCTGAGCTCTAGGGAGAGGGACCTAATGGAGATCTCCAATTTGGTCTCTCTACCTGATGTTTGGCTGTGGGTCTCTGCTCCCATCAGCTAACAGAGGAAGCTTCCTTCACTGATAATAATTGGGCTAGGCATTGATCTGTGAGTGTAGCAGATTATCATTAGGAACCATTTCATTGATGGTTTTTTGGAGGGGAAGGGGACGCAGTCCTGTTTGGTTCTACCCTAGGTCTCTGAGCTACCCAGCCTCCAGGTCCTGGCCATCCAGGCACTATTGGGCATGGCTCCCTCCTATGGCATAATCTTCAAGTTAGATGAGTCATTGGCTGGCCACTCCCACAAGTTCTGTGCAACCATCGCCCCAGCATATCTTGCAGCCAGGACAGATTATAAGTCAACATTTTTGTGGCTAGGTTGGTGTCCTGGTCTCACTCTTGGAAACCTAGGAGATCACCAGATCTGCCTCCATGTCCTCCATTACTACGTTACTACGAGTCCTCACTATGGTCACCCTCATAGGTTCCAGAGAATTTCCAGTGCATTAGGTTTCCACGTGTCTCCCCCCCCCCCATATTCCACCCAAATTCTGGTCATCTCTCCCTGTAATTTCTCCCACCATCCTCCCCCCAACCTGATTTCTCCTGTTCCATCCCTACCTGTCCCCAGAATAGCCACAAAGTCTATTTAATTTCCCCTTCCCAGGGAGAATGAGTTCCCCTCTAGAGCCCTCCTTGTTATTTAGCCTCTCCGGGTGTGTGGACTGTAGTGTGATCTCCTTTACTGACCACGAATATCCACTTATAAATGAATACATGTCATGTTCGTCTTTCTGTGTCTGTGTTACCTCACTTGGGGTGCAAATCTTTCATTTTTAAATATTATAAATTACATTTTAAATATTTTAAATATAGAAATGTTCTTCATCTGACACTATGGAACACTTGTGTTAAAACTTAAAAAATAAAAAGCATTAATAAAGTTCTATATTGTATTTTTCTACCATGGTTATTAATGTCTAATTAATTTATTGAAATTTTTTCACTAATTTTGAAAAATCAATAAAGCTACATGGCAGGGAATTTGTATCAAAGCAGTCACAAAGTTTGCTTTTGTCAACCAGGAAAGACTTTGTGTAGAACTTTGAAACAAGTCCAATTTATTGAATAAGTGTGTGTTAAATGATAAATGAATGCAAAAAGTAGTTGAAGAAATAGAAATTATGTAAAAGTAACATAGTTACTGATCATACATGTATATATTCAAATTATTTCCTAAAAATATTAGCCATGTCATCTTTTAAGTGCCTATGCAACAGTGACCTTCCCTGGTAGGTCATTAGAGAAAAACAGTAATAATCTTTAAGTATTAGTTGTTAAAATCAATAATTTTAAATGATTATTATAATCAAAATAAAAAATTAATTCAAGTAATATTCTTGGTCATAAAGAATAAGTTAGAAATTAATAATGAAGTTATTAAAATGCCATGGAAATTTTTAGTCTTTCAAATAACTCAAGAAATTATAGAATTTATATGTGAAAATACTACTTTATTAGAACCTCAGTGCTATAGCTAAAACTATGCAGAAATAATGCTCATTTAAAATAATATAAAATAAACATTAAGTTGCAAATATGGTTACTTTTTTTTAATTAATAAATTAACAAACAACAGTAAGAACAATTTTTTCATTAATTAATTTATTTATTCACTTTATATCCCAATATCTGGCCTCTTCTCCTCCCAGTTCCCCTTCCCACATCTCCTTCCCCAAGAGAACGTTTTTAAGACAGAAAATAGTTTTTAAGAGTAATGATTGAGCCATGCAGTGGTGGCGCATGCCTTTAATCCCAGCACTTAAGAGGCAGAAGCAGATGAATCTCTGAGTTCGAGGCCAGCCTGGTCTACACAGTGGGTTCCCAGAAAGCCAGGGATATACAGAGATACCCTGTCAGGGGTTGGGGGAGAAAGAACAACAAAAAAAGGCATAACCAATGTAGCAAGAAATCTTAGGTTTTGAAGAAAAGCTAACTTAAACCACTAAGCTAACATAATAGAGCAGGGATCTGAGGATTTCAGATACACAACAAAAGGGGAACAGAGAATTAAAGAATCAGACTATTTAATATAGAAACTAGGAACAATTGGGAACGAGGAATGAGAATACAGAACCTAAAACTACAGTAATGATATGACTGTACCTATACAGAAGGCATGATTACATACCTAGAAGTATATTACTAGTAGCAATATAAATTCAGCTTAGTAGCAAAATACAAAATTAACTTGCAGAAAATAAGAATTCTCATATCTCCTGGCAACATCTAGATGAAATAGATAGACCTCCTGAATCTAAAATAAGACTTAGAAATATGCAAGACTTTTGTTGAAAATCTTTTCAAATCCTCTTTAAGACAAAAAAGATGGCAAACAAAAATGCCAGCAGATTGTCTTTCTGCATCCAGGAAAACTTCATTCAGATGCTCATATGGTAAATCAAAGCAAGTTTAATTAGGAAAATGCTGAAAAACAAAGGTAGCAGGGGAGCTAGCCTTGTAAGATAATATGCCATGAGACCACAATACTTGAAGCACTATGTATGGTACTGGCATGTGAATACACATAGTATGAACAGAAGAAAGCAGCCTAGGAAATAGATGTATACAAGGGGATTTAATGTGTGGTGATGGTGATGTATGACCAGTATATAACCAGTGGGGAAACATGAAGTATTCAGAACATGGTGTTGTGACAACTAGACAGCTCTAAAGTTAAGGTCATGTTAGAGAAGATAGACCCAAGATTTAGATGTTTAAAAATAAATGAATGAACCAGTACCTGGAGTACTGATAAAAGTATCAAAAGAGTGTAGACTTGGAAGATCTTTTTGATACAGAACCCATAAGCCTAAAAAGATAAATTTTCATTTTATAATTGTCATCTAATTATGGTCTACTTAATGAGTGAATTTTTAGTTAATACATGGAGATATGTGCATATGTTTCCTTTTAAAGTGCAAGTATGACTTTTGCTGGATTTGCCTAGAAGAATGGAAAAAACATAGTTCTTCCACTGGAGGCTATTACAGGTGTACTCGCTATGAAGTCATTCAGCATGTGGAGGAGCAGTCCAAGGAGATGACTGTGGAGGTAACGCCTGCCTAAGTTGTGTATTCCAAGCTACTGTGGGAGGGGTTTGCGTGTCTTCACTATGATGAGGCACTACATTGAATACACTTATACACTTTAGAGTTCCCTTTAAGCAAAAAAAAATTAAAATTGGGAGCTTTTTTCTTTTAATTTTTTCTTTTTTTTTCTTTTGATGAAAATATGAAAAATATCTTAATTCTAACCTGCCTTTGTAAAGATTTAAAATTGATTTTAATATCAGCAATACAGTATAATACAGTATACTTGTGTCTTTTTTTTTCCAGTCAGGCCCAAGGAGGGAATGTTTCTTTTTTTTTAATTAACTTATTAATTTTATTTGTGTGGTTGTTGCCTGCACATATGTCTAGGCACCATGTTTATGCCTGCATGGTGCTCACAGAGATCAGAAGACAGTGTAGGATCACTTAGGACTGTAAGCTGTAGTTGTAAGCTGCCATTTGTGTGCTGGGAGTTGAACCTGGATCCTCTGGAAAAGTAGGCAGTGCTTTTAATCACTGAGCCCTCTCTCCAAACCCCTCAGTTGTCTTACTTTGCTTGTCTACTATAGCCTAGATAATTTTTTTTTAATTTTTTATTTTATGTATGGGTGGTTTGCCTGAATGTGTATCTATGTATACATAGTGTCCATGTGAGGGCTTTGGAGTCTCTGAAGTTGTAGTTACAGATGGTTGTGAGCTACATATGGGTGCTGAGAATCAAACACAAGTGCTCTTAACCACTGAGCCAGCTCTTCAGTCTCTCTCCAGTGTGATGACTATGAAGTCTAAGAAAAGTTCCACCTGACTCTTTCTTGGTGAGGGTGCTTGGCTTGGCTTGCCAGCAGGCCCCTACTTTCTGGTCTTTGTCATGATGGCTGGGAAATAGAACAAGAAATCTGTGGTGTCTGTTTTCATTAAGATAGCTCTATAATAATGGCCGTACTCAACCCATCACCTCCTCATAGGTCCTGACTCCAAATGCCAGTCGCACTTTGGGTTAGGGCTTCAATGTGAATTTTGAAGGGATACAAATCTATCTATAGCTGTAAGCCATACAATCAAAACTGAAGATGTAGAGTCAGGGGTTCATTGTTTTATCACAGAGAATACAGACAACTTTAAGATGCATTGGTCATCTTAAAGTTGGTCATTATATTCTAGCAACAAAATAATAAATACATCTGCATGCATTGCTACCCAATACTAATGAAACATTAATCCCTCTCAAACCAGTTTTAAGAATAGTTTTAATAAAAGTCGTTTATGTACTTTTGTTTCCTAGGCTGAGAAGAAACATAAACGGTTTCAGGAACTTGACAGATTTATGCACTATTATACAAGATATAAAAACCATGAACATAGTTATCAGGTATGTCCCAAATCATTACAAATAAGCTAAAATACCCTGTTAAGGATAAATAAAGAGGCTGGGTGCAGGTGGATCTCTGTGAGTTCAAGGCCATCCTGGTATGCATACTGAGTTCCAGGACAGCCAGTACTACACAGTGAAAACTTGCCTCAAAAAAAGAGAAATAAGTAAAGATTATTTAAATTATTTATTTCTGTTCCTTTAGTTAGAACAACGCCTTCTTAAAACAGCCAAAGAAAAGATGGAACAATTGAGTAGAGCTCTCAAAGAAAGTAAGTTTTAAAGTGTGTGTGTGTGTGCGTGCGTGCGTGCATGCGTGTGTACACGCATCTGCTAAGTAAGCTGAGTGGCAGAGGGCATTCGTGTCCTATAAAAGGACAGTATCCCCATGAGCTGCTTCTGGCATTGTCCTGAGTCGTCTTAGTACATGCGGGCACATGATTAGTATCTCTGAGGCTTCTCCTAACGCAGCCTCTGCTGGTAGTAGAGAGAACCGCACTGTAGCTTTCCTTCCTCTGTGCCACTGCTGGTCTCTAGTGCTGCCAAAGTGAATGGGCCCCTAAAGAGCTTCCAAGAGGGGCAGGGCGTGCCTGGAGCTGCTTCAGACATCACATAGGAGTTTGCTAGAATTGAACTCTAGAAGGGAAGCCATGGAAGGACCTAATTTGTGAGTTCCAAATTGAAAGTTAGAGGTTAAATAATTCCTAAATACACACAGAGTGTTGGTCATCATTGGGACACAATATCCATATCGACATAGAACATAATTTCTGGTTTGCTTATTTTTGAAGAACTCGTAATTTATATGTTAAAAATACATTTCAAACCTAAAACTCATGTTACATTTGTCTCAGTTCATAAATTAATTTGCTCTCCTCTTTTTTGTGAAAATAAGTTTTCTAATAAGACAGGACAAAAGTTAAATAAATTAAAGTGGAGGCAGCACTACTGGCCTGGTGTTCCTACTAATTATTATTCTGTAGACTTTAGAGGTTATATGACTGCTCTACTAATACAAACTCAGGAGATGTCCACAGTGAGTCTGGAAGAGGTCTCAGATGTATATTTCCCCATGATTAGAAATGTGTCTGACATACAATAAACATTCAGTAAGTGCAAATTATTGCTTTTATTCATATTAAATGTTCTAAGCAACTTAGTAAAGCTGAAAATTAAAAAATGTAACAATTGGAAAGTGAAACACTCTGCTTCTTACACGTCTCACATGTATTATAATGAGAGGCAAAGGGTGTTCCTATCCCTTTGCGTTTTATAGCGTAGTACAGATATTACCTAGAGACATAATACATGCAGATATGTTGGGGTGTTCCTTGTCAGCTTGCACATGCGTGTATAGTATCTTCCTAAAGTGTGCATATGATTTTCAGCAATACTTCAGCTGGGATTCTACAGCTTAATTTCTTTTTACTTACAGTTTTAAAATGGAATGTTAGGGTAACTTGGTATTGTCTTATTAAGACAGTTTCTTCTTCTCTCCTCCTCCTCCTCATTCTTCTTGCGTTCTTTTTTCTCCCTCATGGCTTTAGTGTTGGTCAACCACTTATTCCTCAGCACTTACTGTCTGTGGGAGTGATTATAATTAGAGTTCTTTTTAGGCAAGCCACTTAGCAAAGGCACTTATACAAATTCTTCTTTCATGTGTGAGTGTGTCTCTAGATTTCTAGATTGGTCAAAGTATGTATTTGCAAAAACATACACCGTCCTAAATGTCTTTGTAGCTGAAGGAGGCTGTCCAGATACCACTTTCATCGAAGATGCAGTGCACGTTCTTCTAAAAACTCGGCGCATCCTCAAGTGTTCTTATCCATATGGATTTTTCTTAGAACCTAAAAGCACAAAGAAAGAAATTTTTGAACTAATGCAAGTAAGATGCCATTTTAAATTGTTTTGACTTTAAGTATGAGTAGTAAAACAGTTTTGTTTTTATTTTTAAATGGCTTTAAATAAAGAAAAATTACCCTTAATGAACTAAAATTTTCTTTGTGTTTAAATTTGTCAGCATGAGTTTAAGTGAGTTCTGAGCTGTGCAACATTTTTACATCATTAGTTTACTTCAAACTGGTCAAATGTGACCTATTTCTTAGTATATATAAATGGAGGCTTTATCTTCAGAAATGAAACAAACTATATTGCATATTTGAATAGAAAGTTCACCTTCCCATTTTATTTCAAAAGTTCAATTCAGAAAGTTACATATTTAAAACAGAGACCCTTACATCAGTCACTGGCCTCATCGGTCTCACAGAATTACCCCTAGATGGAAGCCACAATTTCCTCCTTGCTGTTTTTATTTTACACTTTTAAGCTGTTTTCTACTGATTTATAATCTACATTTTTCAAGGTCATGGTAGTCTTGCTTTGTCTTAAATCCTTCAGCATTTATACACAGGCTGCATCCCAGCAGCTGTGTACTAACTTATGCAGTGCCCCGACTGGACTGGACTGGACTGCTTCGTTTTGTTTCCAACGAAGACAATAACAAATTCCTTCCAAGTGGTGACTTACTCCACTACTGGGTGATTTGTACCCACTGCCATCTTATAAGTGTCTATCAAATGAATGTTGCCTTCTTTTTTTTTTTTTTTTGATGACTTAAACTATCATCTTTTCATAATGTGAAAATCATCCAAAATAATAAGCATGTTAAATAGAAAATTATTTCAAAATTTAATTTCTGACCTCAAAAGAATTTGACTTGACTGAGAAACCAGATATGCTTTGTATGTATTTACTAACCATTCAGCTTGTAACTCTCGTTTTCCTCTTTCTGTAGACAGACCTAGAAATGGTCACTGAAGACCTTGCCCAAAAAGTCAATAGGCCTTATCTTCGTACACCTCGACACAAGATCATCAGGGCAGCATGCCTTGTGCAGCAGAAAAGGCAAGAATTCCTGGCGTCTGTCGCCCGTGGTGTGGCCCCTGCAGACTCACCAGATGCTCCCAGGCGCAGGTAACGTTTGTGCACTGCAGAAACCTCACTGACTTGAGCCTCCGGTGGCAGGACTTTCTTTATTTAGCTAGCATTTATATCCTCAGAAGTTATTTATGCCTACAGTATGGATAGCTGATCAAAAATGTGTTGAATTCTTTCCGATAATGTTCTTCCTAAGACAAAATTTTTTTTTTCAGAATGATTGTTTGTCATTGTGTGACTTTCCAGGTTACTTTTTTTCTAGGTTACTTCTCACATACCAGAACTCACAGTCCAGAGAATTCTGACATGTCAGATTTAATCATGTAGTGAATTGGAAGTGATACTCATAAATACCTTGGGACATAGAATTTGGTAACTTTGCCAACTTGTTGTGTTCATATTGTATTTTGATACTATGAAATTATAAGGAATGAGAAGTCAGCTATTTGTAAGGCTACTTGAGTGAACTGAATTAGTCTCCTGAAAAGTTGGCTGGCTTACTTTTACTCACATAATTTTACTGCTTCTACCACAATAAATTGAAGCACTTTTCTTATAATTATAACATTAAAAGTCATGAGTCTTTGTTTTTACATAAATATATTTGGGTAAATATCTTTTATGCTTATAAAATTAAAATAAAAGCAGTCAGAACACTTTTATGTATCACAATTATTTTTATTTTCTCCATCATTTTCTATACATATAAAGCAACTTAGAATTTCAAAAATACTGGAGGTAATTATATTTTAATAGTTGTATCTTTGGGTCTATGGAGTGTATCATGGGTATCCTGTACTTTATGGCTGATGTCCACTTATCAGTGAGTACATACCATGCACGTCCTTTTGGGTCTGTGTTCCCTCACTCAGGATGATATTCTCAAGTTCCATCCATTTGCCTGCAAAATTCATGCTGTCTTTGTTTTTAATAGCTGAATAGCATTTCAATGTGTAGATGTCCACATTTTCTTCATCCATTCGTCAGTTGAGGGGCATCTAGGTTGTTTCCAGTTTCTGGCTATTGTTAATAAAGCTGCTATGAACATAGCTGAGTGTCTTTGTGGGATGGTGGAGAACCTTTTGGGTATATGCCCAGGAGTGGTATAGCTAGGGCAGTAAGTGAGATGTAAAGTGAATAAATAAAATTTAAAAAAAAAAAAAAGTTGGATATGGATTGGTCTGGCAGGTTACAAGCAGATAAGCATTAAAGTTAATATCCAAAGGATAAGGGTCTGGTTGTATACTTGCAGTACTGATAATGAATCAAACAGTATGTTTAATTTCTTTGTAGCTTTGCCGGTGGAACATGGGATTGGGAATATTTAGGATTTGCATCACCTGAGGTAATTGTTTTTCTGGGGTTTGGGTTGTCTTCATGGTTTTTTTCTTCATGCAGTCCTGCTTGCGTTTGCACCCTAGCGTGTTGTAAATCCTCTGAGGTCAATGATGCCATCCCTTCCCTTTGTAGCAACAGTGCCTCTGCAGGTCTGCACGCAGCTCTCTCTGGTGTTGGAGTCCACTAGTACATTCCCCGTTCAGTGCTGTTACTTACTAAATAGAATTTAGTCAGATTTACAGCATGAATTTTTGGAACATGTCTTCTAGTTTGTAATAGAGATTTAAATTATATTTATTAGAAATATGTAATTGTAATGTAATTGTAATGTTCTTTTAGTCTAAACACGTTAAGTTTCTTGAGGTTACTGCCACAACCTGAGGTGAATTTCTTGTCATTGTTTTCCAAGGTAGAAAGCCCCTCAGGAGTGATGTCTGTGTAGAGCTTTCTTGCTTTCTGCCGCCCTTTATTAATAAACCTGGTGTGCAGCAGGGGTGGGGGGGCGGGGGGTCCAGACCAGGTTTCTCTGTGGAGCCCTGACTGTCCTGGAACTCTTTCTGCAGACCAAGCTGGCCTCTAACACAGCCATCTGCCTGCCTCTGCCTCCTGAGTCTGGGAATGTATGCATGCACCAGCACAGCTGGCTTGAAAAGCGTGTAACATGTGGACGCTGTAGAGCAGTGGGTATTCTAAGACCCAGTAAAAACCTCAGCTCGCAGCTGTCTTCTCATATTTAAATTGCCACGGCCACTGTTGTAGCTGATTTTAAAATAGTTTTAACAATTATTTTAATTTCTCTTTCCTTTGTGCTTTATAAAATGGCATTTGATATCCTTTAATTCTTATAAAGAAGAGGACAGATGGTGAAACTTTTGCTGATCTGTCTTTTGAAACTTAAAAACCATGAAAGTAATTACTACCAGAAATGCCTGTGACTTGTTTAAATCAGCTGCTGTCTCGTCTCAGCTGCTGAGGGACAATACTTCAATCACCTAGAGGCTTTGTAATTTAGATATATGCAAGAAATAGTGACAGGAGTTTGTGCTTGAAGAATATAAGGCAATTTAAACACACTTAAAGTTTAAATAATATGTAATAAATAACTGTATTTATAATAAATTAATTCTTTATAAAACAAATTATTCTTTACTGATTCTGGGCTTACTATTTTGGTATCATTACAGTTTGGAGGATGTGGAAATTTTCCACCTTAAAAAGTAAACTTTATTCTTTAAATCATTAACACAATTTAGCAAAGAATAAAGCCTTTCTCAATTTACAGTTGTTTTTGTGTTGTCTTGCAGTTTTGACTTAGAGTCCTGACATCTTTGGGTTTATTAGCTTATATAACTGTGTCTTTTTTTTTTTAATATTTCTCTTTAATCTTTTTTTTATAGTCCAGTCATTATCCTCCTCCCGGACTGCCCTCCAACAGTTCCTCATCCCATTCCTCTTCCCCCCTGTCTCTAAGAGGATGTCCCCACCCGGTACCTGCCCCCCATACCCCCCCACCCCTCCAAGCCTCCCACTCCCTAGGGCCTCAAGTCTCTCAAAGGTTAAATTAGGTGCATCTTCTCTCACTGAGTCCAGATGCGGCAGTCCTCTGCTGTATATGGGGGTCGGGGGGGCTCAGATCAGCTGGTGTATGCTGCCCGGTTGATGGCTCAGTGTCTGAGAGATCTCAGGGGTCCAGATTGGATGAGACTGCAGGTCTTCCTATGGGAAGAATTGTGTTGGAATTTTGACAGGGATTGCATTGAATATGTAGATTGCTTTTGGTAGGATGGCCATTTTTACTATGCTAATCCTACCAATCCATGAGGTCTTCAATTTCTTTCTTGAGAGACTTGAAGTTCTTGTCGTACAGATCTGTCACTTGCTTGATTAGATTCACACGAAGGTAGTTTATATTATTTGTGACTATTGTGAAGGGTGTCATTTCCCTAATTTCTTTCTCAGCCTGTTTATTCTTTGAGTAGAGGAAGGCGACTGATTTGGTTGAGTTGATTTTATATCCAGCCACTTTGCTGAGGTTTTATCAGGTTTAGGAGTTCTCTGGTGGAAGTTTTGGGGTGACTTAAGTATAGTATCATATCATCAGAAAATAGTGATATTTTGACTTCTTCCTTTCCGATTTGTATCCCTTTGACCTCCTTTTGTTGTCTTATTCCTCTGGCTAGGACTTCAAGTACTATATTGAATAGGTAGGGAGACAGTGGGCACCCTTGTCTAGTCCCTGGTTTTAGTGGGATTGCTTCAAGTTTCTCTCCATTTAATTTGATATATACTGTTGGTTTGCTGTATATTGCTCTTATTATGTTTAGGTATGGGCCTTGAATTCCTGGTCTCTCCAATACTTTTAACATGAAGGGATCGTATTTTGTCAAATCTTTTTTAGCATCTAATGAGATCATCTTGTGGTTTTCTATCTTTGAGTTTGTTTATAGTGGATTACATTAATGGATTTTTGTATATTGAACCAACCTTGTATCCCTGTAATGAAGCCAATTTGATCATGGTGAATGATGGTTTTGATATGTTCTTGGATTCAGTTTGCTAGAACTTTATTGAGTATTTTCATCGATATTCATAAGCGAAATTGGTCCAAAGTTCCCTTTCTTTGTTGGGTCTTTGTGTGGTTTACCAGGTATTAAAGTAACTGTGGCTTCATAGAATGAATTAGATAGTGTTCCTTCTGTTTCTATTTTATGGAATAGTTGGAGGAGTGTTGGTATTAGCTCTTATTTGAAAGTCTGGTAGAATTTGTCACTAAAACCATCTGGCCCTGGGCTGTTTGTTTGTTTGGGAGGTTTTTTAAATGACTTACTCTATTTCCTTAGGGGTTATGGGCCTATTTAGATAATTTACCTGCTCTTGATTTAACTTTGTTACATGGTATCTGTCTAGAAAACCATCCATTTCATCCAGATTTTCCCGTTTTGTTGAGTATAGGCTTTTGTAGTAACATCTGATGATTTTTTTGAATTTCCTCAGTTTCTGTTGTTATGTCTCCCTTTTCAGTTCTGATTTTAATTTGGATACTGCCTCTGTGTCCTTTAGTTAGTGTGGCTAGGGCTTGATCTATCTTATTGATTTTTCTCAAATAACCAGTTTTTAGTTTTGTTGATTCTTTGTATTGTTCTCTTGATTTCAGCCCTGAGTTTGACTATTCCCTGCCATCTGCTCCTCTTTGGTACATGTGTTTGCAATTCTTTTTGTTCTCAACCTTTCAGGTGTGATGTTAAATTGCTAGTGTAGGATCTCTCCAATTTCTTTAAGAGGGCACTTAATGCTATGAGTTTTCCTCTTAACACTGCTCTCATTGTGTCCCATAAGTTTGTGTATGCTATTTCTTTCTGTGTCTGGCATAGTAACATGCACCAGTAACACAGCACTAGGAAATCAGAGTCAGGGAGATCACCATAAGTTTGAGGCCAGCCTGTTCTACATAGCAGGTTTAGTACCAACTGGGCCTACCTAGTAAGGCTCTTGCTTCAAAAAAAAAAGTATTTGACAAAAAAAATTTGCTTTTTAAAATGTTGAGTATATTAAAATACTTGTCTAAAAACTTAGCACAAATTCAATCTTTCAAATTCTGTATACTTAACCATCTCAAGTACTACCAACATTAAATATTTTTAAATTAGTTTTGCCTTAGAGTACAGGAAATGACATGATGTTACCAAGTACCAAAGATTTTAAGGTTATGTTTACATTTTTTCACTGAAGTTAATTTTGTCATAGTCTCTTTAAACTGATTGGTGAAATCTGTAGCAGACATGAACATGTGTTTTCTGTTGCTTTTAAAATGGTGGGCCTAATGCAAAGAACATAATCTTGAAACAAAGCATCTTGCAGCATTCCCTATGACCTCATAGGGTTTCTCTTGTTTTCTTCATCTTCTCTTGACCTCCTGTTCCTTCATGTGCTCACTTGAAAATCTGAGGATTCTTTCTCAATTTTCAAACATTTTTTTTATTAAAAAACATTCTGAGCTTGTTGCACCCTGTCAGAATGACACTCGGGGTTTTCTGTGGGAATAGCTAGAAACAGAACAAGTTTTCTTTCTCAAATAGCAAATATGTGTATTCTATAATCAGTAGAAGTTTATTTACTCAGAATAGCTTTCCACTGCATTGGGGCTGCTGTAAGTTAAGCATGTGCTCCTTAAGAATGAGCCTTTTGCTGAGGTGAATTCCCCTTCTGTCTTTGCCTTAAAAAATGTGCTGCCTGCACTAATCCTGTGAGCCATAACACAACAGTGTCAAGCATCCCTCTCCAGGAAAAGAGGAAATGATGCCCTAGTTCGGGGAAAACGTTAAAGAACCTGTGTGATGCAGCAGGGCACTGCACTTGTTGACTGGTATCTAAATGTAGATGCTGAAGTTTAAAGATAGTTAAGAAGGAGGTAGAGCTGGAGCTCAGTGCAGAGTGTCTGCTGAGGGTTAGGGTTGGGTTAGGCCCTGGGTTCAGTTTCCAGCCACACAGATAGGTTAAGCTAGCATGGATGGATGGATGGATGGATGGATGGATGGATGGATGGATGGATGGACAGATGGACAAACAGGATTAGATTGATAAAGATAGATAGATTGATTTGGCCAGATCAGTAAAATGTGAAAGTTGTATAATATATAACCTGGTTTCTCTTACTTCTGGTACTTTCGCCATAAGTAACTGGGTTTATGCTCACCCAAGTGAGGATCCTCACGTTTATCCCTGAGAGATTCAACAATGACTCTCAAAAGTCTGCTGCCATACATCCTGGCCTCTCTTTGACTCTCACTTCCTGTTACTGAAATCTGTAGCAGATACTCTCAGATTATGGCCTTTGGTAGTAACAAGTCTACTATAAACTATTACCACAAATGTAATCAAACATACAGATACCTGTTTTAGTCTGTCTCCTTCCAAATGCTAAACTGTAGATACTCCCTGTGTTGCAGTAGAACTGGGCATTGGCTGAGAAAGGGGAATTCAGTATGCATTTGAAAGCCAGTGTGTAACATGCTTCTTTCAGCAAGTCTTTTGACTTTAGAGTTGATATGTAGTAGTCACAAAGGCAGCTCAGTTGTCTGGCAAGTACATAACAGTTTGTCTGTCATCTGGGTTTTCTGCCATTTTTCTGCTTCTGATCCCCCTTCCCACACATACTTCTTTAAAAACTACTAACACCTAGGAAGATGGTTGTGGTACAGATTGTAATTTTACATAACAAGACCATGGAAGTGCAGTTATATCTAGCTCTGGAGCTTACAGTTATCCCTAGTAGAATTATCCCTAGTAGCACCTGTGACTACTAGAAGTTTTGCATTTTGCTTTCTTCCTTTTTTATTTCCTTTGCTTGGCTAAACTTGAAGTTTCCTTTTCTAAAGCAATTTTATAATAATTTTATAGTATGCATATAAAATCACACTTTTTTTTCTCCTAAAGAAAGTGTGTTTAGTTTTAGTTGCATTTTTACAATTTGCATGCTCTCCTGTATTTTATAACCTTTGGTTTATGCAGGAATATGCTGAATTTCAGTATCGGAGGAGGCACAGACAGCAGCGCCGTCGAGGAGATGTGCATAGCCTGCTCAGTAATCCTACAGACCCCGATGAACCAAGCGAAAGCACTTTCGGTGAGCTCCTGGGACAGTGGGTGTCATTTTTTTTCTTAATCTTTTGAGTTTATTTTTAAAACTGTCAGCTGTCAGTGTTTATTGTTGAGGACCACTCTGCCCCACACTTTGGGGCCACTATGTTGCTGTTCACACTGCTCCACGCTTGGGGCTAAGTGCTCTGGTCGAGAGAGAGTGGGGAAAGAAAGGGAAGAGACTCAAAGAATGGAGACAAACCAGAGTGTGTGTCCAAGTCTCATTTCTCATTTATTGTCTCTCTCTTATTGTCTCTTCCTATTGCAAGGAAATCCTGTGTATTTATAAGCACAAGCAGGGGAACACAACTGAAGACACTTTACCATGTGTACCATGCAGCTGGGGTCACTAAACAGCAAAACAAAATATGTGGACAAAACAAGATGTTTACCAGACTGTGCTCAGCTGTTGTAGGCTGTTGAAAACAAGTCCCTCATCAGGGTATATGGGTCGAGATGGCTACAAAGTTGATAGCTGCTTTCTGCTAAAAGTCAGCTCCCAACAGTTAGTGAATTTGCAGTTTGGGTTTACCATAGATGAAGAGATGCCTCTGTTGTTGAAGGATAAGGAAAACCAGGGAGTTAGTGACTGAAGTCGGAGTGCCTAGCATCTTGCACACCCATCTCTGCTGTGTAACTTAAAACAAGGCACTGACCATCTGTATCTTCACTTACCTTACTTTAAAGTCAGTATCATTATGTCATGCTTGGAACATTTTCTCTGCATTTAAAAACAAGATAAGATTATTGCTAGTATAACAACTTTAATTCCATTAATAGCTAGGCACCATTGTTTCTGCAATAGCATTGACACAAGGAGTTAAGACAACTATTTTTGTTAATCACCGAAAAAAATAATGTTACTAATGTATTGAGTATACAAAAGGACTTATATAGGTATCTGGAACAACGAATGATGCTCTATAACCTATTCAAATTATCTGAAGGAGGTTCAGGGTTCAGTTAGGAGCCATCCCAAGTGTCACAACAAATATCATTGGAGTAGTGTTACTTTTGAAATTCACAATGATTGTCATTATAACTAGAAAAAAGTTTGAAGACACTTGTAGGATATTTGGCATAATCCTAACACCTCTCTGGGTGTGTTAACTTTGCATAGTTGAGATTATGAATTTAAAGAATGCTGCTCTGTTGACCTTGGATGCTGCAGATAATGCTGATAAAATTATCCATGGCCTGAGCTCAGTATTTCTATTTTGGACAAACTTCAGAAATGGCATATATAGCTTGATCAGGCTAGCCCTTCTTGTCCTGGGAATACTTTTATTCCTGCCCATCGTTTTAAAGCTTATCTTTAACAACATCAACATGTTGGCAGCCAAAGTATATGGCTTAAACCTGAAAATGGACCCCCAGACAAAGTTATTAAATTAACAGGCTGGCAAGTCAAGGACGGGTAAGATTCTTCACAGAGCGAGCCTTACCAACCTAAGACAGAAGTACATTGCCTTTGATAATGCATATTCCATGATGGGTAAAGAAGGCATTCTTGTCAGAACGACCTGAGACAGGCTCAGTCTTGTTAGTGAAATAGAAAAGCGGGAGAGGCAGATAGCCTTTGGGGCTGCTTGGCAAGAAGCTGACATGGGCCAAGGACAAGGAAGTAGGCTTCAAGCAGGAATCTGACATTAGACTAGAACAAAGAAGTAATTTCAGGTAGGAGTCTAAATCATAGGCTAAAACAAAGAAGTAATCTCAAGCAAGAATCTAGATATTAGGCCAGAACAAAGAAGTAATTTCAGACAGGATTCTAAATTTTAGGCTAAAACAAGGAAGTAGGCTTCAGAAATGAAAATGACCTTGGGCTAGGACAGGGAAGTAGGCTCTGATACTTTGGTCATCCTGATAAGCCTTTAGGAACAGTGATCACAGGAGTGATCACTGGGTTTAATGCCTTGCTTTTTCTTTGACTATTTGTGTTTATTGTATTGCTTGTTCCTCGACTATTTGCACTAGAGCTGGCCTTATTACATGCATGTAATCAAAATGGTATAAAAGCATAAAGGAAGAGGGGGTATAGGATAGGAGGTTCTAGGGAGGGGAAATGGGGAAAGGGGATGACATCTGTATTGTAAATAAATAAAATATCCAATTAAAAAAAAAAAGAGTCATCCTACCAGATTAGAATGCAGTAAATAAAAGATTCATGTGCCCCAAGGCATCAGA
Organism: Rhabdomys pumilio; assembly: GCA_030674055.1. NCBI lineage: Eukaryota > Metazoa > Chordata > Mammalia > Rodentia > Muridae > Rhabdomys > Rhabdomys pumilio. Next base: position 13,582,574 of record JANHMN010000016.1, read on the forward strand.
GCCATAGCTTTCCCAGAGCCAGTCTTAAAATCAGAACTATTTTAATAATTAGATTTTTAAGTGTTAAATTTTTCATTAAACATGCCTAGCCTGTAATATCAGGATCAGTTGGCCTGCACATTGGTTCTTAAGGCTATTATAGTTCCAGAACTCTTTAATTTTATGAAATCTGAAGACACAAACACTGAAATTTGTTGTGACTTAGGGGAAAGGCCTGATTAGTAGATCCTGAATTAATGAAAGCTGCAGAGACGCCATTTTGAGATGATGACACTAGATAGCTGCTATTGCTCACCATCACACCATCCTGCTGGAAACTACGGGAGATGAGGCAGCCGTGGATGTGAAGCTGAGCTTTCTCGAGAACTGAAAGAAAGGCTATCAGTTTATAGGTGTATGGAGCCAACTGAATGTCTGTGGTGCCACTTGTTTTCAAACAGATCTACCAGAGGGGGGCAGCAGCCGCAGGCCTGGTGCATCCGTGGTAAGCTCTGCGTCTATGAGTGTTCTGCACAGCTCTTCCCTGCGTGACTACAGCCCTGCCAGTCGCTCTGCAAACCAGGACTCTCTTCAGGTAGTCTCACTGGCAGCTGGTGCCATGCCTTCACTCCTCTGCCCAGTGCTGTCTTTTGCTGGTTTCTTTTTTCTTCTTTCTGTGGTAGAAGTTTTGTTTCAATGATAGGGTACAAAGGGGTTCTGGTATTTCATATTTTTAAGGCAAGGAGAAAATTGTAAGATTTAATTGTGTAAAGTAACTTATAGAATTAAAAGTAGTAGTATTATTATCTGATAAAAGAAGACAGGTAAGTGTGATTGGATTTTTTAAAGTGGTTATACTTTCTGTCGCCTCAGGCTCTGAGTTCCTTGGATGAAGATGATCCCAACATACTCCTTGCCATACAGTTGTCACTGCAAGAGTCTGGGCTGGCCATCGATGAAGAAACCAGAGACTTCCTTAGTAATGAAGCATCCCTAGGAGCCATAGGCACATCTTTACCTTCCCGACTCGACTCTGTGACCCGGAGCACAGATAGTCCTCGGGCTGCCCTGAGCAGCTCTGAGCTGCTGGAACTTGGTGACAGCCTCATGAGACTAGGAGCAGACAGTGACCCGTTTTCAACTGACACTTTGAGTTCACACCCTCTCAGTGAGACAAGAAGTGATTTCTGTCCCTCTTCTAGTGACCTTGACTCAGCTGACCAGGACCCCAGTGCCAATGACAATCTTCTTGGCAATATTATGGCTTGGTTTCATGACATGAACCCTCAGAGTATTGCCCTGATTCCTCCAGCAGTAACCACAGAAATTAGTGCTGAGCCTCAGCTTCCCTGTCCAAGAGATGGGTCTGAAAGTGTGAGGGACATGGAACTGGTGCCGCCAGAAGACTCATCAGTGTCCAAAGATGCTGCTGTTCATGATGGTGAAAGAGCCCAGATGGGAGAAAATCCTCTGGAGGAGAATATTCTGGCCAGGGAAGAGTTGTCTCAAGCTGGTGACAGTAGTAATGAGGCAGTGAGCAGGGGGGACGGGCCAGATGCTGCCAGTCAAACTCCTCAGACCTCAAGCGACTGGCTCGAGCAAGTACATTCAGTATGAATTGCACACATTTGCTCTCCGGGTGAATCACAGTACAGGGGTCTGGGAGGTGGAGTATGCTTTAGAGAGACTTTAATGCACTTAATTTGAACTCGGTTATAAACCACTGATGTTAGGGTTGAATACAGAGGAGTTCCCTCAGATGATAGCTGCAGTGTCGGGTTTAACCTTACAGGGAATTTCTTTTGTGTCTATCCCCCTTTTTAGTGTCAAAAAAGAGCAGGAGAAAACACATGGAATAAATAGGTTGACATCCACATTCTGAGAGAATGCAGCGCTCTGTCTAGCCTGGAGTTGGTGGTACTTAAGCTGACCATTTACATGAAAAGCTTACTCCTTAATCCTTAGATGGCTTCCTCTTTTTTATAGAAATGAAGAGTTTTCTTCATTGTAGAAGTTGGGCCAGATAGTTCTGATCACGTGTCTTCAGTGTCTGTCTCATCTCCAGGGGCCTTCTTCCCTCCTGTTGTCCAAGCAGTGTGAGCTGAGGTGTACGTGCTGCTTTTAGTGCTGCATCTACCAGTGTGAGTAGTTTCTGTTTCACATGATCAAAGATTCCTTCTCATGTCTCTTCACAGTCCAATTGTGCCAAACTCTGACTCATGCGCTGACTGACAGGGCGGGTAGGTGTACTGCAACCTGGTGTGCTCCAGGGCAGTGTCAGTGTGCTCGGGAGTAAAAGGTGCCACCCGGTAACAGTGACTGTCCAGAAGTTAATGGGCTTTTGTTGCCATGGAGACTGCATTTAAATAAATGTAGCCTGTAGCTTAAGTAAACTAAAGCTAATGCTGCTGTTAAAACAGTTTATTTTAATATTAAAATACAGTTGATTAGCAACAGCGGTGCTGTATTTAAGAGACACTTTATTGGAAGTGCAATCATAGTTCTTTGTTTTCACAGTTTTACAGTGCATTCTAATTACTAACGGGTGCAATTACTTTTAATGGTGTTTTATAACATAGAAAAACTGGAGTTTTCATGAGTTACAGTAAATCCCACAGTTATTAAAAAATTCAATACAACATCCTACGCAACATGTTACCGTGCCTTTGCCTAACCTAAATGGATAGTTGCCAGTTAAGTAAGTCAATAATTCCAATCTCAATGTCTTTCTGAAGTAACTATGCTATGAATTGCAAAGACCTCCATGAAACCACCCATGGCCTTGCCTTTACAGTAACTATGACAACTAAGTGTTCAGTTTGTTTGCCTAGATAGCAAATGCTACTGTGTTTGTTCTCTTGCGCAATACTCATTTGCTGTTTGATCACTGTTTAGTATTGAAAACTCAGCCTCCTAGTTACCAGTGTCCTACTGTGAAGAAATACTGGTCTTAGTTGTAATTAAGATACAGTGGTCCAGTGTAATTAAACTAGAGTAAACTGTTGGAATGGCTCTTGTACTCACATTACTGAAGCTAGCGTAACATAAGCAACATAGATCCAAGGAGCGCTCCTGGAGAGCTTTGCCACACTGTTCCCAGAAACCAAAATCTCTATACTAAGTGTGCACAGGGAAGTCCTAGGCCAAGTAAAAGGCTGTCTTTAATATTGGTATCCACAATTATCACTTTTCATTACCTCTTTTTCAAACTTTGCTTTTGAAATATTCATGTACTTTGATTTCATATGGCCAAGAAGACATTGTACTTGAGTATTTAATTGGTAATTGTTCAAGGATATCAAGAGTCCCAATGGTTTTTTTTCTCCAGTTATCACGACATTGATATGAATCCCTATTAAAGTTAGTGGGGGGAAATGCTAACTTTGTCTACAGTGTATTACTGTATATTAAACTAAAATAGTCCATTAAAGGATTTTTTATTTGGATTAAAAATAGGAACACAATAAAATTTCTAGACCAGGCTGTAACTTTTCCAGTAGAAAGCACTTGCATCCCTAGAGGGATCTTGCACAGCCGTGGTGAGGTGAGTGAGTACCCAGTGGGTAGGAGCGGGGATTCCTGTGGAGGGTTGTGTATACATGCAGAGGAGGGGTGCCTGTGGAGATCCATGTGTGCTGGGCTCCTGTCCCTTCACCTTGTGCAGTGCCTGTTATGATGTGCTGGCTTCCTGAGTGTGAAAAAGTACGGTTATCCAGTTTGTATTTCCTTGGTACATATTTTAAAAACAACACAGTCATTGACTTTCCAATTCAGTAATAAAGTTTGGCAAAGCCTATTTTGTAAACAAGTTAATTTTATAATGTAAAAAAAGTTAATCTAACCTTGACTTGTTATTTGCACTTTCATAGTCTATACTTGATACATTCCCACTTTATATACAGTAGGATTCTACAGACCTGTAGATGTTTGGCCAAATGAATGCTGTTAATAATATGTAAAATTCTTTGATTAAACATTTATTACTTAAACTATTTCCATTTTGTCTCATTAAATTATAAATTTCATTTAAAACTAATTAGGAAGCAAATCTTGCTTTATATTAAATACCCTCCAATATGACAGTATTAATTTGTTTCTATTATGTAATTGAATAGTGCCTAATATTTTTACAGTAGCCCATTTGCTGAAAATTGTATACCCCAGAGATAAATTTGATTTCACTATGACAATGTATTAAAATTATGAAATTCGGTAAATCTGATTTCGTTTGATGACAGTGTGTTAAAATTGTGAATTTAGTGCTTATTTTCATTTCTATAGCTTTATGAGGAAAATGTTATAATTTCCTTGGAATCAAACAGAGAAAAAGTAATATAGAACTTGAAGATCTATTTTGTGGAACTGGGAGGAAGAATGCCATATGAATAAAATGTCGTGCTTCTCACCACCTCATTCTCTGCCTTCTGGTGAGCGCAGCCCTCGGCGGCCCACCTCAGTGCACACACATCCAGGCCACCACAGAGTCTCTCAACATCGACTTATCTAAGCCTATCATCCTGTGGATCTGAAACAACTTCCAGTGTCCATCTGCCTTCCGAGGCCTTCCTTCAGTGTGTGGTGCAGCCTCTAGTCTCCTCTTCTCATTTTAGACATAGATTTCCTTTTGCCTGGCCCTTCAGGAATTAAAACCTGATACTTACTGAAGTTTAAACCGATTAGTCTCTTTCCAAAGAGTGAAACCTTGAAATGCAGGTGGGGGTGGGGGGTGGGGGAGGCCGGGGGGAGGGAGCCTGATCTAGGGGAAGGCTGTTCCTGTGCTAGGCTGTCACCTTTCTTCTCTGCGTCCAGCCAGGTCTGTAACCATTGGGTCTTCTCTTCAGCCTGCTGCCCTGTCAGTTCCTGTAACCTCCTCGGAGGCAGCAGATGTGGTTTCTAGAGAGGCGACAGTGGCTCTCACCTAGACATCTTGTTAGGTATTTTAGGAGCAGGCGGGTTTCCAGTTTGTTTTCTCTTTTCCTCAGTGTTGGCCATTGAGCCCTGCAACAGGTAGTAAAGAAACACCTCCCCCAACCCCCCAAAAGGCTCTTGTGGTATTCACTCAGTTCTGCTTATAACTGACAAAGGTAGTTGACAGCCAAGCTTTTGAAGGAATTCTTCTTCAGTCTTTGAAACTAATTTGACAAAGTTCTTAGGCTTTCTGCATCTCCTAGTCTCTTACCTCACTGGGTGCTTCATGCACAAGGGCTACCCTGCATGAAACATTGGCTCATAAACAGGATAAGAGACAAATACACGAGAGTGAACAGAAGAACACACATGTAATAGCTGTGTGGACTCCTTGTATGCCTACACATCTGTGTGTGTGAGACTGCTGTGAAACAGTTTCGTTGTCCATTCAGATATAGAGGACATATTACACTGGATTGCCCACAGGACCCCACCCACTCGGGACCTTTAGCTTCCCCTTCCCCATTACAGAACATGCTCCAAAAACATATCCATTTCAGGAGCTGAGGATGTGTCAGCCACCCGTAGAGTAGCACGAGAATGCCAGGTCACACTGTCCCTCACTGAGGAGGTGGACCTGTCCATCTCCTCCCATGTGTCTCCCTCTCGCTCTCTAATTCATGACCTCTAACTTTTATTCTTAGGTGCACGTGTACGTAGAATACAGTCACTGGCTTCATTTTGTTACGTGCAGATGTGTTTAGGGCTGACTGCTCCAGATTGGGTGACCCGTTGGAATCTCATTCCAGGAGAAGAGTGATTTTTTTCCTCCCTCAGCAGTCATTCTTTGCCTGTAGCTCTTCATCTAAGGAAAAAGCCTTGTGAGACTTCACTTAGCCATATTGGAATGTCAACTGGAAGTATACTCACTTTTGTTGGTTTATTTCCATTATTTTATATGTGTAAGTGTTTTGACTGCATGTATGTATATATGTATGTATGTCATATGTGGTGCCTGGTGCCCACAATTTCCAGAAAGTCAGGAAACAGAAGGTCAACCTTAGCTGTGCCTGCTGCGTTTCTCCTTCCTGGTGAGCATAAACTCCCATCCAGGAACCTGCTCCCACATCAAGCATTCCTGCCCAAACTTAGGAATGGTTGAGCTGTTTTACAAACTTATGGAGACAGGTGAGTTTGATTATCCTGATTCACCAGTTGTGAGAATTGTGCTCTGCAAGATAATCTTCTTTTCAGCATCCACAGGATTCAAGTTGCAGAAAATCAAACCAAAGCCCTTGTTATAAGACTGGCTGAATTCCAGCAAGAATTTAAGTCACAGCCTCAGAGGGAGTCAAGAGGTTAAAATAAGGGCCATAGTTGTTAAAGAATGGGATCCTGTAACTTGGGCTGGGAATATGTGGGAAGACCTGTTGAGGCTGAGAACTTGCAGCCCTCAGATTCTCAAGGGTTTACCTCACCTGAGGAAGTAGTGTCAGCAGAAGATATACTCACACCCCATCCCCTGAAATCTCACCTTTGACTAAGGAAAGGAATCCTTCATTGTCCGATAAAACAGCAGTGACTTTCTCTGAAGGAAATACAAGACAATACTGATGTCCCTCAGGGCCCACCAATAGTTGCCTCTAGATCTATAACTAGACTAAAGGCGAAGCAGGCCCCTAGAGGGGAAATGGAAATTATAGTCCACAATAAAGTAGGCTATACTACAAAAGAGATTAATGATTGTTAATACATTCAAAGCAGAAGTCTAGGGAATATGTATAGGAGTGGGTTGGTGTGGGATAATGGTGGAGAGAACAAAACTGGATCAGATTGAGTTACTTGATCTGGGTCCACTGAGTGGAGATTCTAGGTTTGATATGGAAGGTCACACAGTGGTTTTATTTTTAATGTCAGAAGTTTGTATAAATGGTGGGCTGAAGCATTTGTCAAAAGATGGCCTACTGAAGAATTGGAGATGCCTGATGTCCTCTGGTAGTGTTGATAAAGGGATTTTAAGACTCGGGAAAATTGTAATGCCAGAGTTGGTACACTGTAAAATCTCCTCCACGATGGGAAGGCCCACAAGACATGCCCTTCACTGAGCCTGTAATGGTGACAATGGTACCAACACATTTGCAGAGCTTTATTGTTGCCTTTTCCTCATGCCAGACTTCTACGGGAGTCACTGCTGATCAGCTGGATGATTTCAGTGCAGTGGGTTTAACTTGGCCCCAGAGTGGCAGGATAAATCAACAAAGGCAAGATGGCTGTAGTTACTGTGATGGCTGGCACAGGCAAAGCAATATTCATAACGGCCTGACCCCAATGGCTCTCAACCTTCCTAATGCTGCAACCCTTTAATTCAGTTCTGGGTGGCGTCTCCACATGTGGGCAGACCCCTGGAGACAGAGGAGCAGTGGCTCAGTTCCTAAGACCTGTGGAAATACTTGTTTTCTGGTGGTCTTAGACTCCTGTAAAAAGGTCATCTGACCCCCAAAGGGATTGCAACCCACAGGGGGAGAACCACTGGCCAGCACAAGGCAAAGTGATTTTTACGGTGGCATGCCTTCTGTGGGCCTTTGGTACTAGCTAATCAACCATGGTGTTTGCAAGCATGAAAAAGGAGCCTACTGCATGTTTGTAGCCAGAAGCTGGAAAGAACCCAGATGTTCTTCAACAGAGGAATAGATACAAAAAAAAAAAAAAAATGTGGTACATTTACACAATGGAGTATTACTCAGCTATTAAAAACAATGAATTCAAGAAATTTTTAAGTAAATGAATAGAACTAGAAAATATCAAATATCATCCTGAGTGAGGTAAACCAATCACAAAAGAACACACATGGTATTTACTCACTGATTATTGGATATTAGCCCAGAAGCTTGAAATACCTAAGATTCAACTCACAGACCAAATGAAGCTCATGAAGAAGGAAGACCAAGTGTGGGTGCTTTGATCCTTCTTAGAAGGAATAACAAAATACTCAAGGGAGCAAATATGGAGACAAAGTATGGGACAGAAACTGAAGGAGGGGCCGTCTGGAGACCATTCCACCTGGGTATCCATCCCATATGCAGTCACCAAAGGTAGACGCTGATGTGGATGTCAGGAAGTGCATGCTCACAGGAGCCTGATATAGCTGTCTCCTTAGAGGTCTGCCAGAGCTTGATATATTCAGAGGCAGATGCTCACAGCTAACCATTGAATTGATCAAGGGGTTCCCAATGGAGAAGTTAGAGTGAAGACTAAAGGAGCTGAAAGGGTTTGTGGCCCCATGAGGAGAGCAACAATACCAACCAACCAGAGCTCCCAGGGTCTAAACCACCAGCCTGGGAGCACTTAGGGAGCGACCCATGGCTCCAGCTGTATATGTAAGGGAGGATGGCCCTGTCAGGCATAGGTGGGAGAGGAGATCCTTGATCCCATGAAGGCTGGATGCTGTGTGTGGAGGAATTCGATGGTGGGGAGGTAGGAGTAAGGGGGTAGGTGGGGGCACATCCTCATAGAAGCAGGAGGAGGGGGATGGGATAGGGATTTCCTGGGTGGGGGGTTGGGGGAATGGGGTAAGGGGATAACATCTGAATTGTAAATAAAATATCCAATTAAAAAAAAAGAAAACAAAAAAAAATGACAAAATATTTGAAGGGAAAAAAAAAAAAAAAGAAAAGAAAGGCTCCATTAGATCATGGCAAAGGGGAATCTTAAGCCCATGAACCAATTGCCAAACTTGAGCTAGTTTGTAGACCCACAACCCCTTGAATGAGGAGACAGGTTTTCCTGAGGAAGGATCTTGATAATCCTAAAAGGTTACTGTTCTCTTCACTATAGGAACTTAAACCCTTTTAACAAAGGTAACTGTGGGATAAGCACACTTAGAAGTTGTAATTATCACATTTGTTCCCTGACTCATAGAAGGAGGGCTATTATGGCTGGAAAATCTAAATGGAAACCTTTAGAGTTGCCCCTGGTACTCAAAATATATAGTAAATCAAAAACAGTATCACATCCCTGAGGAACTGCAGAAATTAATGCCACCATCAAGGACATGAAAGATGCAGGGATGTGGTTCTCCCCACATCTCCCTTTAACTCTCCTATCTGGCCATTGCAGAAGACTGATGGATCGTGGAGAAGGACATTTGACTATCGAAAATTCAATCATAGAGTGACTCCAATTACAGCTTCTGTACAAGATGTGTTCTTACTTGAGCAGATTAATACATCTGGTACGTGGTATACAGCCATTGATCTGGCAAATGCCTTTTTTCTTGGTACCTATCCATAAAGACCACTGGATGAAATTTGCTTTTAGTTGGTAAAGCCTGTAGTATACCTTTACAGGTAATATATATATATATATATATCCCTCGAGGGACATTAACTTTTCTGCTGTGTCATAACTTAGTTTGAAGGGATTGTCTCTTCCACAAAATACGTCACTGGTTCACTATCTTAATATTACAATGGTTGAACTAAGTGAACAGAAGATAGAAACCACTTTGGTAACCCAGATGAATATCTGAGGATGGAAAATAAACCCAACCAAAATTCAAGGGGTCTCTAGGGCCCTCTACAGCAGTGAAATTCTTAGGAATCCAGTAGTGTGGGACATTGAGAGATATTCCTTCTAAGGTGAAAGATAAGTCATTGCACCTGGCTCCTCCCTCCATCAAAAAGAGGATGTTTAGTTGGGACTCTAAAGGCACCACATTCCTCTCTTGGGTGTGTCACTTCTATCCTTATACCTGGTGACCCAGAAAGCTGCCAGTTTTGTGTGGGGCCTGAAACAGAAGGCTCAGCTCTTCAATAGGTCCAGGCTGTTGTACAGGCTGCTCTACCAGTTGGACCATATGATCCAGCAGACTCGATGGTGCCTGAGGTGTCCGTGGCAGATAGAGATGCTGTTTGGAGCCTCTGGCGGGCCCTTATAGGTGAACTGTAGAAGAGACCTTTGGGATTTTGGAGCATTACCTGAAGACAACTAGTCTCCTCTTAAGGAGCAGTTCTTAGCCTGCTACTGTTGGGCCTTAGTGTAAATTGAATGTTTGACAATGGGACACTAAGTTAGCATGCAACCTGAGCTGGGTATTATCTGACCCACTAATTCATAAAGTAGGATATGCACAGCAGTGATCTATTATCAAATGGAAATGATATATGCATGATTGAACCTGAGAAAGTCATGAAGGCACAAGTTACATGAAGAAGTTGCCTAAATGCCTATGATTTCTACTTCTGTTACAATGCCATCTGCTGCCAAGCATGCTCCTGCAACCTCTTCGGGTGTGCCAAGATCAGTTGACTGACGATGCAAAGACTAGTGCCTAGTTTACTGATGATGCTGTACATTATTCAGGCAACATCCAGAAGGGGATAGCTGGAGTGTCACAACCCTTTTCTGGGACAACTGTGAAAGACACCACTGAAGGGAAATCTTCACAGTGGGCAGTATGCATGGCCATACATTTGATTTGGAAGGAAAAATGGCCAGATGTGCAAGTGTTCTGTTTCATTAGGCCACAGCCTAATGTACTGACGGAATGTCCAGAGACCTAGAAAGAGTGTGATTGGGAAATTGATATGAAAGACATCTGGAGAAGAAGTGTGTGGCTAGATCTCTCCAAATGGACAATGTGAAGGTTCCTGTGTCCCATGTAAATGTTCATTAAAGGGTGACCTTCAGCAGAGGGGGAGTTCAGTGATCAAATAGATATGAATCTTTGGGCAGTCAGCATCTCTCCTCAGCCACTCCTGTCATTATGCAATGGGCTCATAAATAAAGTGGCTGTGGTGGTAGAGGTGGAGGTTATTCATGAGCTTCTATGCTGTGTGGCAAACAACATGGGCTGCCAACCACCAAGGCTGACCTGGCTACAGCTGCTTCTGAGTGCCAGATCTGCCAACAGCAGAGACTAACACTGAGACCTAGATATAGTACCACTTCCCAAGGTGACCAGCCAGGGACATGGTAGCAAGTCTACTACATTGAATCACTTCCTCTGTAGAAAAGACAACACTTTATCCTTTCTGGAGTAGATACTTATTCTGGTTATGGATTTGCCTTTTCCTGAATGCAAGTTTCTACTAAAACTATCATCCGTGGACTTGCAGAATTTCTTATCCACCATCATGGTATTCCACACAGTATTGCTTCTGACCAAGGACCTCACTTTACAGCAAGAGAATTGTAACGTTGGGCCCATGATCATAGGATCCACTGGGCTTACCATTTTTACCACCATCCTGAAGCATCTAGTCTGGTAGATTAACTAGCCTTTTGAAGACACAGTCACAGTACCAATTAGATAGCAGCAGCCTGGAGGACTGGGGCAGAGTTCTCCAGAAGATGGCATATGCTTTGAATCAGCATCACATATATGATACCATTTGTCCCACAGTCAGGATCCACAGGTCCAGGAATCAAGGGGGTGGAAAAGGGACTAGTTCTGTTCATTACTGCCCTAGTGACCCACTAGAAAAATTGTTGCTTCTTGTTCCTGAGACGTTAAGTTTTGCTGGCCTACGAGTTTTGATTCCAGAGCAGGAAGCATTCCTGCCAGGAGCCACAATAAATATTCCATTGAACTAGAAGTTCAGACTTCCCACTCACCACTGTGGGCTTCTGATGCTCTTAAGCCAACAGGCTAAGAAAGGAGTGTTAGGAGGGGTGACTGATCCAGATTACCAAGGGAAACGGATGGTTTCTCTACACTGGAGGTAAGAGTGATTATGTCTGGAGTTGAGGACATGCTTTAGAGCATCTCTTGGTGCTGCCATGTCCCATGATTAAAGTCTATGGGAAACCTAAGCCAGGCATGATGACAAAGGGCACAGACACCTAGGAATGAAGACACGAGTCACTCCTCCAGGGAAAGAACCAGGACTTTGATGAAGTACTTGCTGAGGACAGAGAAAATACTGAATGAGCAGAAGAGGAAGGTAGTTATAAATACCAGCTAAGGCCACGTGACCAGTTGCAGACATGAGGATTATAGTTGACATGAGTCCATTGTATTTTGTTAAGAATGTGTTTGTACAGATATTTGTGTTTTCTTTCCTTGCTTTCTTTATCGTGTTATATAACATCTATTCAGAGAATATTAATGGCCGGGAAGTGGTGATGCATGCCTTTAATCCCAGGTGGATCTCTGTGAGTTCGAGGCCAGCTTGATCTACAGAGTGAGGTCAAGGACAGCCAAGGCTACACAATAAAACCCTGTTTCCAAAGATTATTTTATATGCATTGGTTTTTGGCCTGAGTGTGTCTGTGTGAAGGTGTTGGATCCCCTGGAACTGGACAGACAGCTGTGAGCTGCCATGTGGGTGCTGGGAATTGAACCCAGATCTTCTGGAAGAACAGCCAGTGATCTTAACCATTGAACCATCTCTCCAACCACAATGGTTAATATTTGAGATACCAAATGAATGCGCTCCTCAAGGGACATTGCCACCTATTCTAAAATGTATGTTTGTGGTTGTAGTTACATCATATTAGGCATGCTTATGACCTGCTTAAATATGTAATGTGTTTGTGATTTTATATAAATAGTTATATCATCTTAGGTGTAATTATGTCCTGGTTATTATTCATTTGGACATTAAGCATGAGATAAGGAGGTATGATAGTGTGTCAAGCTGACAAGGAGTCGGATGGACTTGTGATGATGATTCTTGGTTGTCAACTTGACGTCATCTGAAATTTACTAAAACCTAAACGGCTAGGCACACTTGTGAGAGATTTTTTTTCCTGAATTAAACCACTCAAAGTGAAATGACCTGCTTTTAATCTATATCTTTTGAGGTGGGAAGACCCACCTTTAATCTGGGACACACCTTCTGCTAGCAGCCTGTGTAAAGGACATGGAAGAAGGAAGCTTTCATCTTTGCCTGCTTGCTTTCATGGGTGAGTCCATTCCTCCACTGGGGGAATTACAGCCTACTTCTTCAGGATTCTAACATATACTAAAGATAGCTGAAACATCAAGCTCTGTGGGATGAAAAACTTTCAGATTTTGGGGCCTTCTGTTGGTGGACAGCTGTTATTGGACTAGCTGAGACTACAGCTTTTAAGCCATCCAGAGATAGATAGATAGATAGATAGATAGATAGATAGATAGATAGATAGATAGATAAGATAGATTAGATTCATCCTATAAGTTCTGTTCCTAAAGAACCCTGACACATACAGCAGATGTAAAGTTTCAGTTTTCAAGCTGGAAACACTGCAGACATTGGTTTCATAATAATATATGCAACACTACTGTACACCACGACTGCTGAAATGGAGTAGTTGACCTATGTTTTATCAAGATTAAAAAAGTTTAAGATGTTTAAAGCTTCAAAGTAGGTGAGTTGTCCCCACCACTTGGAGGTGGTTCCTGAGTCAAGCATAGAGGAACAGGGTTATCAGGGGCATGCAGCTGCCCCTCTGTCCTGAGCTTCTTACCTCCTTACCTAGTAGAAAGTATTCTTCCTAGTCTGTCTGTGGGAAGTGGGAGACAGACAGACTGTTTCGGATTGTCCTACTGTTAAAGAAAGAGGTCACATGCTAAACTCTCCCCATATAATGTCCAAATGAAGAGAAAGGTCAGTATTGGGGGTTTTCTCCAATCAGCTTTATTTATGTCGAGCTGATACTTACAGCTTTAAATTGTACCTGAAAAAAAGTCAACAAAGCAGTGGGGACCTTCTAAATGTATGTCAGTTTATGATTAGGGTACTCATCTTCTGAATTTATAGGAATCCAAAATGGTTCAATATGAATAAGAAAGTTTTGCCATACGACAAGGGAAAGAAAATTATTACAGCTACAGTTACCATCTACTGAATTCTTAGCTTCTTTTGACATAGACAGTTAAATTGATAAATAAGTGACTATCAAAAGGACCTATGAGTGGTCACCGCTGCACGCCTGAGCCTGGCGACACTCCACGGGGGTCCATGTTTCCTCTTCTGACCCTCAGCTGGCGGCATTGGCCATCAGCTATCGTCCCATCATGTCCAGAATGAAAATGAAAAGGCTGATGATGTCCACGTAGATGTTCAGAGCAGCAAAAATGTATTCTTCGGGGTCTATCTCATAATGGTAGCGCCCCCCCACCATCATCTGCACGTCCATCACCAGGTACTTGAAGAGAGAGAACAATCGTGTCTATAGATTGTATAAATCTACCATGTAAGTGTCCTAAGTGATCTGGGGACAGCTATTTTATCATTAAGAAAAATGGAGCGGGCCAGGGATATAACTGGGTTAGTAGAGTACTTATATACCACATGAAGCCCTGGGTTTCATCCCAGGACCACACAAATGGTGTGGTAATACATGCCCACAATTCTAGCAGTCTGGACATGGAGACGGGAAGGTCAGAAGGTCAAGATCATCATAACTACGTAAGTTCTTGGCTACCCTGGGGTAAGGGAGAGAGAGATGGGGGATGTAGAGGGAGAAGTGAGAAGATGCAGGTGGTCAGTTGCAGCTGAGTACAATTAGAGCTTCCGTCTTTGATGAGGTCATCCTAATTTGCTCTCTGTGAGCAAAAGTGTCTCACCCCCTGAAGCCCACAGAACCAACTCTGTAAGCATCCTTTGCTCTCCACGTCATTAGCCTTTCAATTTCTCAGGATGTTCAGAAATTTTTATGATGAAAAAATATTTTGGCAGGGGGCTTGGCATGTGGCACACACCCTTAATCTGGGCATTCAGGCAGAAGCCGACAGATTTCTGAGTTTGAGGCTAAAGTGGTCTGCACAGAAAGTTCCTGACCAGCCAGTACTACAGAGCAAGACCTTGTCTTTTTCTTTTTTTTCCTTTGAGGCCTGAGACACCTCAGTGGGTACCAGGACTTGCTGCCAAAGCATGAGGGCATAAGATCAAATCCTCAGAAGCAGTGTAAACAAATAAACAAACAAAAACAAACCAGCCAAACAAAAGCCAAGCATGGCCACATGTGTCAAGGGCAGAGAGAAGAGAATCACTGGAGCTGACTGGTCATAAACCCAGGTCCAGTTCAGGGAGAGACTCTGTCTCAAAGAAGTCTGGGGAGAGTAACTAAGAAGACACCTGACATCCTTCTCCAGCTCCATGCTGCTACACTCTGCTGGGGGTGCTTACCTCTGAGCAGTGGTGACAAGGAGTCCCCCCTCTCTTTTTGCAGTCCACTATGTTGTTTGATTTTTAAAATTGCCATGTGTGTTACTTTTAAAACCTTAAAATAACTGCAAAGATGGGACAGCAAGAGATAGGACTAAACGGAAAGAAAGGGATTCCCAGAGGCATCTGCAGGGGCCTTTGCCAGCCCTCTCCAGAGTTCCTGATTCTCCAGAGAAATGAGAAGGTGGGTGCTCTAAGCAAATGAAGCCACGCCTTGTGGTGATGAAGGTGATCTTTTCCTGTTGCCGTTACTACCCTTTGTGTTTGTGTGCTGCTGGGGACCAAACTCAAGGTCCTTTACATGCTGGGAAAAAGCATGGGAAAGCAGCCTCCGCCCCAGAACGTGGTGCTTTCATAGATCAGAAAGGGCACGCAGCTCTGCTGGGTGAGTTGTTGAGGTGTTTCTAGAGAACATCTAGCTCCACTGAGCAGCGCAGGCCCGTGAGCATGTATACCGTGGTCTTTGGCACAGAGGTAAAGCACACTTACCCCAGAGAAGAGCAGTGTTCCAAGTGCTGAGTATAACAGATGCAGCCACTGCACAGAAAGAAACATGGAATGTCGGAAGTGCTTCGGGAGTCTCCACTGTCTGTGAAGGACCCGTCACAGAAATAATCAAGCCTGTAGGAACCGGCTCTTCCTGAACCTAATCACCTCTGCTCACCACTTAATTCTCGGAAGCACTCAAAAGGTGGACTGATCTTCACAATTACCAAATGGATGCTTAGAATTCCTTGTGAGCAGGGCAAGGACAATCCATTACATCCAGTCCACTTCCCATCCCTTCTGCATAACTCTTCTAGAGAACCTCTCTCCCCCAGCAAGAGGGTTTCTAGAAACACAAGGATCACACGCTCCCTAGTTGGGGACAGGAAAGGAAAGAAACCATAAATCATTCTGCAAGCAGTGGACATATCTCTTTTTCAAACCTGTGAAATTCCCAAGACCTTTGCCTAAGCCAGTCTTGACTGGGATTTTCCCCTGACCAGGAAATATGGGGCATATTTGAACACCCAGTGTCTGGCTCACATGGGAAGAGGGTAGAGTACATAGCACCAGAGACAAATATAGCATGAAGTCTCAAGAAAGAGACAGCTGCTCCCAACGAGGACGGCAGCACTCCCCAGAAGAGGTTATTGGTGAAGAGGGCAGAGAATGAACCATAGCATGGTCTTGGGAGTACAGCAGTTTTAGAGCATCAAAGGGAGGCAGGACACTTGGAACACAGGATTCAAAGTTGCCAGTGTTGTGCGTGTGGACTTGGGACAAGAGTCTTCTGTTCGTGCATGTGTCAGACTGTAGCTTGGAGATGCTTGTGAAAGCAAACTGAGACTGGAAATGAGATCTATTTTATAGGAGACATAGTCTCCTCAAGTTAGGGATAGTGCAAAGGCCTATGGGACTCACTGAGTCACTGTGGAGAGTTAATGCACATCCTTATGCCAGGTGGGCTAGCAAACACCTGTAATCCTAGCACTTTGGAGGCTGAAGAAGGGCCATCTCTATGAGTTCAAGACCAGCCTGGTCTAGACAGTGAGTTACATGCCATCCAGGGCTACATAGTGTGACTATCTCTGTGATGTCTTAGAGTTTTTTCGAAAAAGGTAGATACCACCCCCCCTGGCTATAACAAGCCTGCTTATTCATGCAAACAAATGAGCCCAGACAGAACTCCTAGTCACGAGTCTAAAGATGGTGTAAGAACTCCACTTGCTGCTAAATAAGTGCTTTGGTTCAGCATTTGAACAAGTTGGCCTCGGTACTTTAGTCAAACAGTTCCAGGTCCCAGGCAGGGTTTCCATATCTGGCATTCATGGACACCATAGGATACACACACACACACACACACACACACACACACACACACACACATTTCTGCTCCAGAGACAGACTGCACAAACCAATGGAGATGTAGACCCCTCCTAAAAAGTCTCCCAAACCTAATCTCCCTGCTTCCTCTACCTCCTTGGGGACCCTGGATGAATTAAAGTCCTCTGAGCCTATTCGATCATCTATAACATAAATAAGAAATACTGTCCAGGAATGTTGTAAGTGCTGAATGGGAGAGCTCAGTGAAAACATCTACAAGGTCTGTGTCTGATACTTAGTAAGACCTCAGTGAATACACACTGAAGAGCAAGCTGGGTGGACACTAAGCCACTCTCTGTGGGTCAGTATTGGAACCTTTAGCTAAAGAAGCCTTTCTTCCGCTTTGGCTTCAGACAAGCAGCATCTGGGTGCAGAAGACATTGTCTACCATAGAGGATAGGGTATCCACAAGACCCTGGTGGGAAAGGACAACTACTAGATTCCTATCTATGGCACTTCTCCAATAAATCCCTTGTGTTCAACACACACTCAGATAACAGGACAGGAGTGTAATATTCCTTGCTCAGCTTCTGGACTGTACACACCACTGCCATTTGTCTTTGATCTCTAGGACATTTTTCTAAAAGCTGGGCATGTAGCTCAGAGGTAAGAGTACTTGCCTGATGGCTCAAGGCCTTGAATTCAATCCCCATCACCACAGGTAATGATAGAAATAATAATGAAATCCGCACATGCTTAGCCCCAACACCATGCCTGCTTCTCAGGGGACCTGTGCTGACAAAGCCAGCACTTCCCTCACTTTGCGTACTTCGTAAAGGTTTCAAAATGACAGTCACTTACATATGATCGAATCACAACTGCAATAATCCCGTAGATCAGTACCACGATGGTGAGAACAAACAACACTCCACTTAGCAGGGTAAAATCCCACTGGGGAGACATAAACAGCACGTGACCCCATTATCATCTAGGCAGGACCTCAAATGTTTAGAGATGCCTTTTCTATCCCACACACAATTTATTCTGGCCATTTCTTAAAGTAGAAATGCCTTAGCCCAAGCACTGAAAATCACCACATAAATGATACAGCTGTCACCGCCCCTTAGATTTGCTTCAGGAAGGACGGTGAAATGGTGGAAGTTAAGATAAAATAATAAAAGCCAGGGGCTGATAATTTTTTAAACTAGGTGAAGGGTACATGAGAACCCATTGTATTTATTCTATTTTTGTATGTATGAGAATTTCTCCCTTAAAGCCAGATGTGGCACAAATTTGTATTCCCAGCACTGGGGAGGAGGAGGTAGGAAGATCAGAAGTTTAGGGTCATGCTTGACTGTGTAACAAGTCCAAGACCAGTCTATAATACTCAAATCTCTGCTGTGAAAGGAAGAAAGGAAGAAAGGAAAGAAAGAAAGGTCGGTTTCCTCTAGTAAAAACATAAATTGTATAGTGCATAATACGATCATAACTATTCATATTTAAAGAACACACATGTATAGAAAACATTAGGAAACTGAAGTAAGTTATTTCATTATATTAACTGGATTTCTTTTTCAAATTTTTATACATATATTTTCATAAAATACAGTAGATTTTCAAATTTACTGTAAATGTAAGTGTAAAAAATGATTATTTTCTAATTTTTGCATTTATTAATGTGAATCTGGGTTTTTCTTTTAAAGATTAATGACTCAGTTATTTGGGGGCTGTTTTGTTTTGTTTTGTTTTTCTTAAACAGGCTGAAAAAAATTCCAAACACTGAAAACACACAAGATACTTTCTTGCACTTTCCCTTGTCCTCAACACACGCAGGATTGGTTCTCCAGGTGCTCTTAGCCCTGCAGCCTCTTCAGCCCCTTTAGGACTCAGGAGGAATCTCTGTCAGCTTTGGACAAACTCTGAATCTGATTCATATCTGGGCCAGACTCTCAGCTTCAGAGACCAACAGGACACACTCAGAAAGCACAAAGAGTGGGAAACCATCATCCAGAACAGAATGGCTAATGGCCTTTCTGCTATTCTTTGGCTATGGTCAAAACTCACCAAAGCCATGCATGCACTCCTTCCGGGCTCTTAAGAGTAAAAGACAAGCAGAACTCAGGAGGCCAAGCATCTTGAATCTACAAGATACTGTCACTCCTCCCAAAGGAGCTGATTTGAAGATGGGATCTGATTGTATTTAAACCAAGTCGGCATTCTGTTTAATTTTCTCCCTCTAAGGAACAGTTTAGGGTCCATGAGAAAACTCAGCATCAGTGGGTGAGGTACAATTTCTCTGGAGTCCTTGGGAGCCTTGTAGAGGGAGAGAATTATGTAAATGCCCACCACAGAACTTCATAAGAAAACAAAAAAGATTTAGTTGAGCAGTTCAGCTGCCTCTCTGAGTCTTTAATGCTAACACACCTGGAATCCTCTGTAAGACACTTTTCAGCAGAATGCTTCGTTCTCTGAACTCAGGCCATTCCTTCCCTGTGAGGAATTTAAACACTTGTGGGGCTTTGGGGAAATGTCCTGACATTTAGAGGTTTTGAATGGCCCTGAATCTATGCCTGTGTTGGTAGCTCACCTCACTCACTGAAGGGAGGCATATCTGTTCACACACAGGCTGGCTTCTTACAGGAACCATGCTTGAGATGGCAAACATCCAGCTGACTCTAAATTACGTCGAAGCTCTACTTTGGGGGACATGTGCATGTGCAGTGTGTGTGTAGGGGGGCATGGGTACACTTCAGGTGTTACTCCTTATGTTTTAGAAAAAGGTCGCCACTAGGACCTAGAGCTCAGAAAACAGGCTGAGGTAACTGGCCAGAGACCCCAGGGATCCATTCTCAATCCTCTCAGAGCTGTGATTACAAACCCACACCACCACACCACAATCTTTGCATGGATGCTAGAGATCAAGCTTGGGTCATCATGCGTACACCGAAACCACTTTCTGACTTAACATCTCCCCAGTCTCTGAATCACTACTTTTGACACAACCTGACAGTGTTTTAACAGATTCCTCTACCTCTCTGGACCTTCCCTTTTCCGCCCTTTCCCACTAACAAAGGCTAAAATTCTGCTTGTGTATAAAGTCCTTAGGAGGTGTGCTAAACAATTGAGCAAATACTCCTCTTTAGTTATTAAACTGACTAAGGTGAGCCTATCATTTACTAGAAGCAAGGTGACCATAAAGGAAAAAGCCACTGGAAAGAGCCCACTAAGTCCCCACAAGTGTCCTAGGGCTGGTAAGACTGACATCCTGGTTTAAAAACAAAGGTCATCAGTTGGGGTATGGTTTTGTGGAGTCATTGGTTAGGGTATGGTTTTGTGGAGTCATTGGTTAGGGTATGGTTTTGTGGAGTCATTGGTTAGGGTATGGTTTTGTGGAGTCATTGGTTAGGGTATGGTTTTGTGGAACACTTGCCTGGGTCAATTCAACCAAAATAAAAAAAAACAGTTATGAATTATACTGAGGGTTGGGAGTGCTTCTGAGACCTAGTAACTGTGAAGATAAGCTGCCCATTTGAACCAGGGCCCCAGCAGGGAACACAGGGCACATTCAATAGCATGGCTTGAGGAGGACACTTGTTGGTTTGTAAAGGAACCCCCTGCAGAAGTAAGCTGAAAGGACCTAAGTGAGCAGCTGTGACTGTCTGTAGGGCCCAAGGGACAAAAACACAGGAAACCTCGAAGTTTGGCTGTGTTAAGCTGGTCTGTGTTACAACAAGCTGGGAGGGGATTTTGGTAGGAAATGTGGTTAGCCCATGGGGAAACTGTCAGGAGGAACCCGTGGGAATAAGGGCCTCTCTCCTCTGAATGAGTGGGAGGAGGGCACAGGACACAGCCAGCAACTCTCGCCCGCACCATAGAGATTTGTTTCAATAATACATACTTTTGTTTGTAGTGCAAACAAAATGAGCACTAATGTCACCACAGTGGTGGCTCCTGTGGCCCATAGTATCTCATCTGCTTTGTAGACTCTGGAAAAAGAGACTGTGGTTACTGCCCAGACACGTTCAAAGAAAAGCA
Source organism: Rhabdomys pumilio (assembly GCA_030674055.1). Lineage (NCBI taxonomy): Eukaryota > Metazoa > Chordata > Mammalia > Rodentia > Muridae > Rhabdomys > Rhabdomys pumilio. The sequence goes on from JANHMN010000016.1 coordinate 13,603,459, forward strand.
CACACGATAAAACAAAACTACATACCAAAGACTTACATTGACATGGTTCCTAGCAGCAGGCCCTCCAGAATGGTCTAAAAACAAAATTTACAGTAAATCAGCAACCAGTTTCTCCAAGCAAAGCACGAGGCAGAGTCCTAGGCTTCAGAAGAGGGTACCAGTCATGTGTGCATTTGGGCAACAGCTAGGGAGCAAGCAGGGATTTGAAGGCAACCCTGGGAGCACAGCTACAGGGCATTTATGGGAGGCAACTGGTTCAATAACCATTGACTGTCACATGACTGTCATACTTTCCCTAGGACTGATGGAAGAAAACAAAGTGCTTCTGAGAACACCGCAGTAACTTTCATGGATCTGGTACATAAACTTTGTACTAACTGTGGATGCAGAAACTGAGGTAGAAGGTCCATTTGTGGATCACATTAGTCGGATGGGACCATCCACACATTATCTGCACACTTTATCAGGACATCATTGGCTGGTTTGTTTGTTTGTTTGTTTTTTTAATGTTTTGCCCATGCTTTTGGATAAGGTCACTATCTGTGGTCCCTGCTAAACATAAAATGATTCTTCAGGCCTCAGACCTGGGATGAGAACTAAGACCTCAATACCAGGATATGAGACTGCAGGGCAGTTCCTAGCAGAGGTGGCAGCACAGGACCAGTGCCCTGAAGGACTCCCTCCACCCACATGGAACCAGGCTGTGGGCAGTGTGGGAGAGAGGTGGGATCCGAGATCCTTCAGGCAAGGATGCCTGAGGGTCAGACTAAGTAACTGTCAGACTCACAGCCAGGCTCAGGACCATGACCAGAAGCTGCCATGGAACTGAAGAGGTTTCTCTGCCCATAGGACACTGGGGAATTTGGTCCTCGGTAAGGACCAGGGAAGTCCATCCTCTAGTCTCATCAAAGATCGAAAAGGATGGCATATCCTAACAAAAGTGCTGACACCAGACTGGCTTTTGACTTTCTCAATCCTTAAGAGGCTGAGAAAGAACTGAAGCCCAAATGTCCTCTGTCACTTTTCTGGATTTCCCAGACTTGGACTGGGACTTTGTTGCCTCAGGCTGTTTGTTAATGTACCTAAGAAAACAGTCCTTATGTCCACCAGAGGAAAAGATTTAATTTTTGTACTTCAATAATGTGCTGGATTCCAACCTTCCTCCTGTGTCTTTCACTTTTCCCTGGGGCCTTCTGCCTACTTCTTCAGCACCATCAGAGACAGGCAGGCAGGCAGGCAGGCAGGCAGGCAGGCAGGAAGAGGCAAAGAGACAGAAAGACAAGGAGACAAGAAGACAGGGAGACAGACAGATGCAGGGAAACAGAAACAGAGACAGAAGACAGGCAGGCCTGGGAAGAAAGAGGAATCCAGCAGAGAATCATGTACTGGTCTAGAAATCAATCCAATATGGGAAATAATAGTCTACTTTTGGAAGACTGGATCAGGACTTTGTCAGAGACATATTTGGAAGCTAGATGTAGCTTGGTATGATGTTAGGGTAGAAAGAGATAATGTTGGGACAGGATCTGGATTTCAAACAAGGGTTAGTGCATGTTTTAAGATTCTTTTAATTGTCAAGCTAAAATTGGTTTTGTCTCTTCTACAGCATTTATTATAAGTTGCATTGACTGTATAATTTCCAATTATGTTAGTGTGTTGAAACCTGGCATGTCTGTTATGGGGGTCTATCAACCAGCTTTTGTCTCACTGCCCTGAGTATTAGAAAACCTTGATTCTCTGAGAAAAGCTTGAAAGTACTGGAAGAAGTGAGTTAGGCTTTAAGTAGAAGCAAGAGGGTAGCGGGCTTGATTATTGCCAGAATAACACCTTTAATTCCATTAATAGCTAGTTCCACTGCTTTTGCAATAGCATTGACACAAGGAGTTAAGACAACTATTTTTGTTTACCATCTAGCAAAAACATGTGACTAATGTATTGAGTATACAAAAGGACTTATATAGGTATCTGGAACAATGAATGATGCTCTATAACCCATTCAAATTATCTGAAGGAGGTTCAGGGTTCAAGAGTTAGGAGCCATCCCAAGTGTCACAACAAATATCATTGGAGTAGTGTTACTTTTGAAATTCACAATGATTGTCATTATAACTAGAAAAAAGTTTAAAGACACCTGTAGGATATTTGGCATAATCCTAACACCTCTCTGGGTGTGTTAACTTTGCATAGTTGAGATTATGAATTTAAAGAATGCTGCTCTGTTGACCTTTGATGCTACAGATAATGCTAATAAAAATTATCCATGGCCTGAGCTCAGTATTTCCATTTTGTATAAACCTCAGGAATGGCATATATAGCTTGATCAGGCTAGCCTTTCTTGTCCTGGGAATACTTTTATTCCTGCCCACCATGTTAGAGCTTATCTTTAACAACATCAACATGTTGGCAGCCAAAGTACATGGCTTAAACCTGAAAATGGACCCCCAGACAAAGTTATTAAATTAACAGGCTGGCAAGTCAAGGACGGGTAAGATTCTTCACAGAGCAAGCCTTACCAACCTAAGACAGAAGTGCATTGCCTTTGATAATGTATATTCCATGATGGGTAAAGAAGGCATTCTTGTCAGAACGACCTAAGACAGGCTAAGTCTTGTTAACGAAATAAAAAAAGGGGGAGACATGGAGAGCTGCTTGGCAAGAAGCTGACATGGGTTAAGGACAAGAATAGGGTCTGCTTGGAAGGAATATGACATTCGCCAAGGACGAGGAAGTAGGCTTCAAGCAGGAATCTGACACTAGACTAGAGCAAAGAAGTAATTTCAGGTAGGAGTCTAACTCATAGGCTAAAACAAATAAATAATCTCAGGCAAGAATCTAAATATTAGGCCAGAACCAGGAAGTAATTTCAGACAGGAATCTAAGTTTTAGTCTGGAACAAGGAAGTAGGCTTCAGACATGAAAATGACCTTTGGCTAAGATAGGGAAGTAGGCTCAGATACTTTGGTCATCCTGAAGCCTTTAGAAATAGTGATCACGGGAGTGTTCACATAACTGGGTTTAATGCCTTGCTTTTTCTTTGACTATTTGTGTTTATTTTATTACTTGTTCCTCGACTATTTGCATCTATTGTATTGCTAGACCCTCAACCTAGAGCTGGCCTTATTACATGCATGTAATCAAAATGGTATAAAAGCATAAAGAAAGAGGGGGTATAGGATAGGGGGTTCTAGGGAGGGGAAATGGGGAAAGGGGATGATATCTGTATTGTAAATAAATAAAATATCCAATAAAAATGGGGAAAAAGAGTAATATAAAAGAGAAGAATAAAGATTTAAAAAGAGAAAGAGAGAACATTCAAACATAGCCACGTGGTGGTGGTGCACACCTTTAATCCCAGTCCTCAGGAGTCAGAGGTAGGTGGATCTCCAGGAGTCTGAGGCAATCTTGGTCTATACAGCCGGTCTAGATCAGCCAGGGATACCTAGTGAGAGAATAGTTCTCTTCCTCTGCCCACTCCCTATCAGTTCTGCTTTGAGGCTGTCTCCTGGAGCTGGAAAACTAGGAAGTAATTGAGCCAGGAAAAGATTAGATAATGTCTTAAGACAGCCAGGGGCAAGGGCATTGTGAAAATATCACACAGTCTACAGCGCAGCACAGGAGTTGTGGTGTCTTTCTTGCTTACCTGGGCAACAAGCAGGGGACCTACTGCAGCCAAGAAAGGTTTCTAGACGCTTGGAAGGAAATACCACTGTGGATGGCAGACAGCCATATACCCCAGTCTGTTTCTTTCAGCAGGTAAATTACAGTAAACACTACTTGGCACCCAAGCAGAGAGACTCACATCAGTGGCCCTGCAGATCTACTTGCTTTCAGCACCAGCAGATGCAGAATTCTGGCGCAGGGGGCTCAGTGCACTTTGCACACTAATCTAACAACTGCATTTGCCTCCCTGCTCTAGCTTTCTTCCATTTGATTTCCCTGTCGATGTATTTATCTTCCCATATTGCAGATATCAGTGTGAGCTACCTCCAACATGATTTGGAACTAGCTCTAGTGAGTCAGTCATCACAGGAAGGAATGGTCAGCATTGCACAAAGGAAACACAAACTCAAAGGTAGATACCATCCTTAGCCACACAGGGCCAGTGCTAGGCTGTCCCCGGAGCATCAGCACACCAAAGCAGTTGCTACCAGCCAGCTGAGGACACACCAAACCTTTGGGAGTTAAGGGGTTCAGCCTGAGAGTTGGAGGGTGACTCTTAGGTGCTGCTAAGTCTCTCGTGTTGAGCTCCCAGTTCTCTGGGGTGTTGAGCCTGGGTTGGTAGGCATGAAATCTCAGAGATCCTGAGTGTATTCAGGTTTGGGGGTTCAGATATTTGGTTCTGGGGTCCACATGAACATGAAAAAAAAAAGAAGTGTCTGTTACAAAGGGTACTAAACAGTTCGGTATGGCTGGCACAGCTTTGATGACAGAGAAGTGTAAACTGATGAGCCCTGATGTGTGAAGACATGTGAATAGTTAAGGGACAGCACCACAGCCCCAGCTCTGGCAGAGGGAAAAACCCCTGTACCGGAGAAGAACGGCATAGAAATGGGGGAGAATCTAGGCTCAGGATGGCTTCTACCGTGACAGACTTGCAGTAAAACATCTTACACAACGAAGACAATTCAATTTCTTTTTCGTGGGCTTGTTGGGTTGCAAGCGGAAGGCACTCTTTAATGAGTTGTGTGTTACTCCTGACAGAAGACTGATAGCCCCCAGGCTAACTGCAGACTCAGGTGTGGGTTCTTGTACGACTTCGAGAGAGGTGAGTTTGCCGCAAAGTGGCCTGGAATCCAAGTCTGCAGAGGGTAAGGACGCCATCTCTGTGTCCAACTGAGTTGCTGCTTCTGTGCAATTCCCCCCTACCTGTCTTCCTGTGCCACGAGTTCCCATAGAGAAGATAGCAATGCAATAAGATGACAAAAGCGTCAGAGAGGGGCTAGGGCACCTGCCAAGGAGATTTACTTACAAAGAGTGCCAGGAGAATGTAGTTCGCGGGCACTTGGCGCCGGAGATCCCTGCAGCAAGCAAGTATAATGATCACAATGAGGACTGCTGGGCTGCGGGCGGGAAACCATCAGTTACTGCTCCCGTACTCAAACGGGCGAGTCGTGTGTACGGACAGACAGGCAGAGGGACACACACGCAAGCATATCATCACAGACCCACATCTGATACGTAGAGCAAACCAAGCCGCTCTCTCCTACTTACCTCTCTCTTAGGCCTGCAAAATGAGCTTTTTAACATTCCCATCCACAGATAGACTCCCTTTTAGAGTTTTTTTTTTCTTTGTTAAAAAATATAGATTCATGGGAAATTGTAAAAGGACAGAGAAGTTCAATAAAAGCTGTATGAAATTTTTACCAATGATTTTGATTTATATATTTACAGCACAAGTTCAAAACCAGTAATGGGACACTGGTATAATTTGAACCTGTGTTGTTGTTGTTGTTGTTGTTGTTGTTGTTGTTGTTGTGAGTGGTATAGTAGTAGTATTTAAAATGGGGATGTGACATGAGTCTATGTGTAGATACATATAACCACCACTTCAATTAACATTCAGGACTATCTTTCCAATAACACATCAACAAAAATCTGCCTGGTATGACTCTTCGGTGACAACACCCCTACACACACAGCTGACCCTGAATTCTGGCCCCGATTAGCTTTCCATCTTTAATTGTGTCACTTAAAAATTTTTGTGCAGGTACTGAAGAGATAGAACAGAGATTTAGTGCACTGGCCGGTTAGTTCCCAGCACCCACATGACAGCTCGCAAACACCCCGTAACTGCAGATCTAGGAGATGCAAAATTCTCTGTCACCCTCTGTGGGCACCTGTGTGACATGATGCACATACAAACAAGGAGGCACATGAAGACACACATAAAGAAAAACAAGTAAGGAGGCCAGGTCAATGGCTGGAAGGTTAAGATCACTGGCTGCTCTTCCAGAGGACCCAGGTTTGTTTCTGCTCATTTACCCTGGTTCCAGGGAGATCTGACATCCTTTTCTGGCCTGTGTGGGCACAGTATATATGTGGTGCATAGATATACTCATAACACATAAAATAAAATAATCCGTTAAAAATAGAAAGGAAAACAAATAAAATATAAGAATATTATGTTTAACCCTGGTTGTTTTGTATATTTTGTTGTTAATCTTGTTAGTTTGTGTTGTTATTTTGAAACAGGGTCTTACAAAATCAAAGCTGGCCTTGAATTCCTGAGTACCCTGTCTCTACCTCCTAAGTGTTGGACTTACAGACAGATGTTTGTACCCAGCAACAATGTTACAATTTACCACATTTTCAATAGTGAGAATATCTCAGTCAATAGTTAATTGAATCATTAATGATACTTACAAGAGTGCAAACAGGAACCAGGGGATGGCAAGGATCCATTTTCTTACAGGTTGGCTGGTTTAAAAGAACAGAGTTTTACATAAGATAGTAAACTTTACTAACTGGTATAGAAGTGTAGCAGTATCATGGGAAACATGAGTACACTAAATGATCAATGAGAAAAAATGGAGAGGAAGGGTCGAAACACTCTTTTTAATGGAAAAATAGTCTTCTAGTGCAGGTCCCTGTTAGAGCATCTGCCCGTCACGAGTGAATGAGGCCTGGGTTTAAATCCCCAGCACAAAGAAAAAGAAGATACATTGTAAACCTTAATTTTTAAATTATACATCAAATTTAAAAGGAGGCACCTGGCAAAGGCCTTCTTTTAGAAAACACTGAGATCCAAACATGGTGGCACATACCTTTCAATCCCCTCAGTGTCAGGGGTGGGTGGATGTCTGTAAGCTTAAGGCCAGCCTGATCTACATGGTGAGGGAAAGCCGAAGATAGGCAGAATAACCAGAGCTACATGGTGAAATCTCTCTCAAAAACAAAAACAAAAACAGAAGAAAAAACAAACCTAAACAAAATAAATAAACAAAACATTGAGACTGATATACCTGTAAGCTAAAAGAAATCAATCAAATAGCACTTTCAATGCCAGGAGCATGGTGATTGACAAAAGTCTCTCAAATAATTAGAGAATTTAACAGTGCTTCAGCCTTCAGTGTCTCTATGAACTCATGTATTCATCCAGTTCTATTTGAGAAAGTAGCTCAGAGAAAAGTAAAACAGAAACAGTGCCTCAGGTAAGAGGAAGAAAAACATTCTTAACTTGGAAAGGTAAATTCTAGGAACCTCTTGCCATGTTAGCTAGAAGGCGCTTCAGAAGAACCTGCCTATTGGAAGGCTACTGCTTACGGACGATGAAGAACGGAAAGCGTACTGTTGGAAATACTCCAAATTAAAGCAAGCTGATTCCCTGAGCATTCCCAAGAGCGACCTAACTTCTAATTCTAGACAGTAAGGAGGACCACTCACCAGAAAACAAAGATGCTGACGATGGCAGCAGTGATGAACAGCTGAATGGACAGAACCACAAACACTTTCACCATGAAACCTGTGGAGACAAGTTGTTACTTTGTGACCCAGTATCCAAAGGTAAAACCAAATACAATTTCCTGTGAAAGAAATTTCCCATTATCATTCCAGGCCAGGAGAGGCAGCTGCTGTTTTAGTCAACAAATAGAACAACAAAAGTGAAATGACTCTGGAGAAATTTTTAACATGTGCTGTTTAAAAACTCTGTGAGAAGCATTGAGGATATGAAGCCTGAAGAGGCTGCCTCCTGTAGTCAGGCAGGAAGCCAGGTGGAACAATAGGAAAGCCACCCCACCCACAAAACTTTCAACCCCAAATGTATTCTGTCTACAAGAAATGCAGACATGGGAGATGGAGCAGAGACTGAGGGAATGGCCAGCCAATAACTGGCCCTACTTGAGACTCGTCCCATGGGTAAGCACCAATCCCTGACACTATTAATGATACTCTGTTATGCTTGCAGACAGGAGTCTAGCATGGCTGTCCTCTGAGAGGCTCCACCGAGCAGCTGATTCAGACAGATACAGACATCCACAGCCAAACACTGGATGGAGCTTGGGGACTCTTATGGAAGAATAGGAGGAAGGATTACAGGTCCCAAAGGGGATAGGAACTCCACAGGAAGAGACTCCAACAGAGTCAACTAACCTCAGACACTGAACCATCAACCAAAGAATATACACGAGCTGGACCTAGGCCTCCCTGCACATATGTAGCGGATGTGCAGCTTGGTCTTCATGTGGTTCCCAAACAACTGAAGCAGAGGCTATCCCAAAAGCTGCTGCCTGAATGTGGGGATATGTTCTTCTAGCTGGGCTGCCTTGTCTGGCCTCAATGGGAGAGGAAGTGTCTACTCTTGAAGAGACTTGAAGTACCAGGATTGGGCAATACCCAGGGGGTCCCTACCCACTCAGAGGAGAAGGAAAGGGAAAGATGGGGGAAGGATTATGTAGAGGTAACTGGGAGGGAGCAGTGAGCAGGATGTAAAGTGAATAAGTAAACAAATTATTAATTTTAAAAAAAGAATATCTAATCAAAGTCAACCACGGTGGGGCACACTGATAATCCCAGCTACTCAGAAGTGGAGAAATGCATCAGTTTAGGAGATGGAGATCAAACAAAGCAACAAAGAGACACCTCCTGGTTGTAAGAAAAGACAAGACCAGGTATCAGCACCTAGAATTACAATCATCCAAAACCTGGCCAGAAGCATAGATACCAGTGTAAAAACACAGCAACAGCAAGGACGACATGTCTCTGCTAGAGCCCAACAACTCACCACAGAAGGTCCCAAGTATTTCAAAATAGCTGAAACAAAATAAAAAAGACCTTAATAAAACCAGAAAAACTCCCACCCACCACAAAAGCATATACCTATTTCTCAGCATCTCGTGAACTTTTTCCAATACTGACCAACTACTGAGTCACAAGTCTCAAAATAGTAAAAATACACACTTCATCCTATCTGACCACTATGGACTATGGCTGAATATCAACAGCAAAAAGTGTACAAACTCATAAAAGCTGACCTACTTATTTCATTACTAAATGAAAAGCAGGTCAAGGCATAAATGAAAAAAAGAAGTTATTGACTTTCTACTAAATTTCTAAGAATTGAATGTTAACAGACACACAACATACCCAAACTTATGGGTCATGATGAAGGCTGGTCTAAGAGGCAAATTTACAGCACTGCATGCCTACATAAAAAGTAGAAAGATCTCATATTAGTAACTTAAAAGCACACCTGAAAGGACTACAATAACAACAGCAACAACAACAAAAAAAAAACATGCATGAAAGGAATAGATGGCAAGAAATAATCTAATTCAGGACTGAAATCAATAAAAGGAAAACAATAAAATCAACCAGTGAAACAAAGTGTTTGTTCTTTGAGAAATCAATAAGATTAACAAACCCTTATCCAAATTAACTAAAGGCAGAGAGAGAGAGAGAGAGAGAGAGAGAGCCCAAATTAACAAAATTAGAAATGAAAAGGCACATATAACAACAGACATTGAGGAAATCCAAAGCATCAAAAGGACAAACTTTAAAAACCTGTTCACTACCAAATCTAAAAAAAAAAAAAATGGATAGTCTACTGGATACATACCACTTACGATAGATAATCAAGATCAGATAAGTTATTTAAATAGGCCTATAACCCCTACAGAAATAAATGCAGTCATTAAAAGTCTCTCAACCCATAAAATAAACAGGTTGGGTAGTTTTAGCTCAAAATTCTATCAGAGACAGTATCTTTGAAAATTCTTTCAAAGATGAACTCATGCCAATACTCTTCAAACTATTCCACAAAATAGAAATAGAAACAACATTGTCCAGTTTATTTCATGATGTCACCATTATCCTGATGCTCAAACCACATAAAAACCCAACAAAGAGAATTAGAGACCAATTTCCCTTATGAACACAGATGTGAAAATTCTCAATAAAATGCTTGCAACCTAATCTAAGACATATCAAAAAGGTCAGCCACTTTGATCAAGTAAGCTTTATCCCAGAGTTGTGGGGATGATACAACATACATAAATAAATGTAGTCTACCATATAAAAAAACTGATAGACCTGGTCATCTCGTTAGATACAGAAAAGGCCAACACCCCTTCATGATAAATTCTGAAGAGATTAGGGATATGGGGACATATCTCAACACAGTATTGGCAATTTACAGAAAGCTCATAGCCAATATCAACTTAAGTGGAGAGAAACTCCAAGCATATTCACGAAAATAAGGAACAAGACAATGTTGTCCTCTCACTCCATGCATATTCACTATATACTTGATGTCTTGATAGAACAATTAAGGCAACTGAAGGAGATAAGGAGAATACAAATTGCAAAGAAAGAAGCCAAAGTGTCATTATTTGAAAATTATATAATATAAATAAGTGACTCTAAAAATTCAACTAGAAACTCCTACACCTGATAAAATATCTTCACTGAAGTACAAAATTAACTCACAAAAATCACTAGCTCTCCTATATACAAATGACAAATAGACTGAAAAAGAAATCAGGGGAAGCACAGGTTCTTTCTGGTCTGGGCCCAAGCACTGAGCAGATCCCAGGTGGCAGCTCTGCACCCAATCTCACAAAACCCAGAGAAACCAGGCCTCCCAGGAGCTCTAACACAGGCAGTATCTTTGGTAAGGAGACAGCAACACCTGCCCCAAACAGGGAGTAACTAGGACCCACTGGGACCCAGGAATTCACTCCTCACCCAGAGCACTGGTTCCCTCTGGTCTAGGCCTGAGCACTGAGCAGATCTTGGGCGCCAGCTCTAACTCCAATAGTAACAACACCTACCCCACACAGTTCTGATACAATCAAGATAATAGGAAAGACAGGTTCCAGGCAGAGACAGTGAGTGAAGGTAGCACTAAGGAAAGCCAGATGGCAAAAGGCAAGCACAAGAACATTAGCACGAGCAACCCAGGGTACTTGGCATCATCAGAACCTAGCTCTCCCAAACAAGAAAGTCCTGAATTCCCCATATCACCAGGAAAGCAAGATTCAGATTTAAAAGCACTTCTAATGATGATGATAGAGGACTTTAAGAAGGACATAAATAACATTCTCAAAGAATTTGAGGAGAACACAGGTAAACAGGTAGAAGCCCTTAAAGAGGAAACACAAAAATCCCTTAAAGAATTACAAGGGAACACAACCAAACAGGTGAAGGAATTTGAACAAAACCATCCAGGACATAAAAATAGAAGTAGAAACAATAAAGAAATATCAAAGGGAGATGACCCTGGAGATAGAAAACCTAGGAAAGAGATCAGGAGTTATAGACACAAGCATCATCAACAGAATACAAGAGATAGAAGAGAGAATCTCAGGTGCAGAAGATACCATAGAAAATATTGACAACAACTGTCAAAGAAAACGCAAAATGCAAAAAGTTCGTAACACAAAACATCCAGGAAATCCAGGACACAATGAGAAGACCAAACCTAAGGATAATAGTATAGATGAGAGTGAAGATTCCCAGCTTAAAGGGCTAATATATATCTTCAACAAAATTATAGAAGAAAACTTCCCTAACCTAAAGAACAAGATGCCCATAAACATACAAGAAGCCTTCAGAACGCCAAATAGACTAGACCAGAAAAGAAATACCTCCCATCACATAATAATCAAAACACCAAATGCACAAAACAAAGAAAGACTTTTAAATGCAGTAAGGGAAAAAGACCAAGTAACATATAAAGGCAGACCTATAAGAATTACACCATACTTCTCACCAGAGACAATAAAAGCAAGAAGATCCTGGACAGATGTCATACAGACCCTAAAAGAACACAAATACCAGCTCAGGCTACTATACCCAGCAAAACTCTCAGTTACCATAGATGGAGAAACCAAGATATTCCATGAAAAAACCAAATTTACACAATATCTTTCCACAAGCCCATCATTACAAAGGATAATAGCAGGAAAGCTCCAATACAAAGAGGGAAATTATTCCCTAGAAAGGGCAAGAAAGTAATCCTCTCCCAACAAATCCAAAAGAAGATAGCCACATGAAGATAATTCCACCTCTAATAACAAAAATAACAGGAAGCTACAATCACTGTTCCTTAATATCTCTTAACATCAATGCACTCAATTCCCCAATTAAAAAAAAAAACATAGGCTAATGGACTGGATATGTATACAGGACCCAGCATTTTGCTGCACATAGGAAACCCAACTCAGTGACAAAGACAAACACTACCTCAGAGTAAAAGGGTAGAAAACAATTTTTCAAGCAAATGGTCTTAAGAAAAAAGCTGGAGTAGCCATTCTAAAATCTCCAGCCCGAGAACACGAAGGAAGGGACTCATGACTCCACCTGTATAGGTAGTTGAAGGTGGCCTTGTCAGGCATCAATAGAAGTAGAGGGCCTTGGTGCCTGAAAATTTGGATTCCCTAGTGTTGGGGTATTCCAGAGCAGGGAGGTGGGAATGGGAGGATGGTGGGAGCACACCCTCATAGAAACTCCCAGAATTATATGGATTAGACATGACAGAGGCAGGCTACCAGAAGACTAGATTCCAGAATTCAAACAAAAAATTATCTTGATACTAAAATTTGTTTTGAGAATTGCATATTGCAGAATACACAGCCTCGGTGCATCTACTCATCAAGTGAGCTGAGCAGACCTGCTCGAACCTCTGATGTCCTGGAATTGCAGCTGGATGCAGTGAAGACACATTGTCAGAGGCTTATTAATTTACTTTTCCCCCATTACTCTTCAAATATTTCAACACCCATAATCAGCTTGAAGAAGTTAATGAAGAGTCAGCGCCCCTATTCCCTTGGCTTGGGGACTGAGGTGGTTAATATTGGGCTGTCTTTCTACGGAAAAGTAGTGGTTTTGTTGGAACAGGGAGGATTAGCTAGGATTTATGGATAGCCATAACCTATTCATAGAAATATGTATAATTGCTATTAAGATGAAGTTATAATTTCTTAAATGGTACAAAATTTAGTTTGATTTCTAATTTAAGGTTTTCATTGGTACGAGCTTCTTATTAATATAAAGTGAGATTAATATTGTTACTCTCATAGGCATTGTGCCTATATAACACATTTAGGAATACAAGGCTTAGACCCAGTCCTTCTTTAAGTTTTTAAACTGATTTGAGATGGTTAGCCTGTGAGTTAAGGGCCTATAGCAAATTCATGGCTCTGAGTTTATTGTTAGGGTGTTTCCTGTATTTTATTTAGAAATAGCTGAGAGGAGTTAACAGACAACATTCCAGATTGCCTTACATGGATAGTTGGTTTTCAAAACGTCAGAAGTCCACAGAATTGACTTTACAAACATTTCTGTATTAATGTCCATTTTGATTAGAGACCTATCTGCTCCTGACAGCTTCCTGTCTTGGATTCTAAGAAGAAATTGAGCATCTTTGGAGTTACTCCAGTTGTGGTGAGACACCCACTAGACAAGAATTGCCTCTTTTCATCTACAGACAAATCACTGTCCAGAAAAGGACACACTTTCGGAATAGTTGGCTGATTATATCTGCCAAGACAGAGTAATCAGCCCTTAATAACTCTGCATCAGTTGGTCTGTCAGATGATCCTGGGCCAGAAGGCTGAAGATTGGATGCTCCAACTGTGTATAGTATAGGGACTGTCCAGGTGCTCAGTGGTCTCTATAAATTGGCTAAGTTTTAGAAGCTATGCTTTGTGCTTTCCATAATTTCAGTTAATTCAGTCATTCTGGATTTCTGATAGGGTTGAAGACTTATGGTCTCATAGTCAATCCCGGCTATTTACTTTGAGAGAAAATATTTGAGAAGATTGTTTTCAGCTGGCATTAATTCTAAAGCCAAGGAAAAAGCCAGGTTCAGAACTAAGTCTTTTAGTTAGGAGAGATGACAGAAGTTCTGGTTAGTCAACAAAATGATTGACTGAGTATTAGGTCTATCTTGTACCTTACTGATACAAATTAATATAGTTATGCTCTAATTGTATTTTGAGAGAAAAGTTTTATTTTAACAGGAAGGGTGATATGTAGGAGGAGCTAAGGTGGGAGGAGTAAAGAGAGGAAGAGGAGGAGTAAGGAGAGGAGGAGGAGTAAGGAGAGGAGGAGCTAGGAGATGAGAGGATGGGGAACATGGAAACAGATGTTTGCTTGTCTCTGTGTCTCCACCAGTCAAAGGTAGTTGGTATATCTAGGTTGGGTATTGGGTTACACTTCTGATTGTGTGGGTATCTTGTTATTGAGCATTACCAAACTTATAAAGCCTTTGATTAACATTTTTTTTAAAAAAAGCTAGCAATACTATTGCCATATCTAACTCTTTTAATTCATCTTTTTATTGAATTTTTCAGAATTTCATACATGAATACTGTACTTCCATCATTTCTTCCCCTCTCTATATCAACTCTTCCTGGATCTCCCATGTCTCCTTCACCCCCTCAAATTTTTGACCTCTTTTTAATTATTATTAATACATATGTATACATATGTATACATGCACTGTATATAGATGTATGTGTGTATACATATATACATATACACACTCATTATATATATAATTTCTTTCACAAAACAATATATGTTGTCTCTGAGTCCATCTGCTTTTGTCCATATGTATATGTGTTTAGGTCTGGGCTCTTTGAATTGGACAATTCAGGATCTCATCCCTGGAGAAGACTGATTCTCTCTCTCTAAGCTGACATTAATGACTGGTAGCTCTTCATGTAGAGTGGGGCCTTGTGAGGATTCCCACAGCTACTTTGTCATGTCAACGCTAGAAGGGAAACCACTGACACTTTCATAAACTAATGTAATTTCTAACCTCATTCCAAATGCTTTTCCTTCTACCCACAGGAAAGAAGTCTCTCCTTCTGTTTTTAATCAGAGAGCACTTACAGAAATCAACAACTTTGTCAGCTGGTCTAAATGCAGACAACATCCGACTATGGGTTTCTGACCCTAACTGATAACATTTGAAACACAACCCCTAAACCTAAGGCTCAAGGAGCATCAGGACAGAGGGGTCAGGAAGATGGTAAGAACCAGAGAACCAGGACATCTTCTATGAGATAGTGTCTTCTATATATGACAGAGAAGTTGCACCTACAACATCTCAAGAATATTGTCACCTAAACAATACCAGCACAATAGCAAGCCAGTAGAACGTCTTTTAGGATAAATGTTGTTAATCATTCTCAACATGGTTATTTACCTTGTCTTCCCCCTTTGATAGACAGTCAAGGAATCTTATTAAGTCTTTTGCCCATGTTTTAATTGGGCTATTTGTATTCTCAGTACTGACTTGGGAAAGTTTTATGAATGCTGGTTGTAAATCATGTCGCCAATATATACTTGACAGTCGTCTTATCCTTGCCAGAGGTTTCTGTACTCATTCTCTAAGAGGAACCTTCCAGAGGAAAACACGTGTTGGCTTTCATTAAGTAAAATTTATTACAGATTTTTGCTTTAGAAAGTTTATGCTCTATTTGTCTTGGCTAGGAAGCCCTTATCTAATCAAAAATCATAAAAGTCCTGTGTTTATTTGTACAGGTTTTATAGGCTTGTTCTTTATGGAGGAATAATCCATTTAGCACTAATGCTGTTAGTACCATGATCTTGAGATGCAGCTAACTTCCCTGTGACTACCCAACCAAGCTCCATTTATCAAGAGGCCCAGCCTTTCTACACTGAACTATTACAGCACTTTTCTTGAAAATCAGTCAACATTCACAGGTTTATTCCATTGAGTTACATGTCTACCTTTATTCCCTCATAAGTCTGACAATCAAGTATTGAGGTTCTCAGTTGCTCTTATTCACTGTAAAAAAAAATAGTTTTTTATTCTATAGTCTTCACATTTCTGCACTAATTGTGGAATAACCTTCTGAATTTTAACCAAAAAAACATCTGTTAGGATTTTGATGGGGATTGCCTTGTATCTATAGAAATATTTCAAGAGAACTGACATCTTAATAATGAGAGAATTGACATCTTAATAATGTTGACTCCATTTACTCATTATACACAACATTGTTCCACTTCTTAAGCCTTTTCAGTTTCCTCCAGCAATAATTTTCAATATACTGAAAATATAAGCGTATGCTTATTGTGTATTTTTATTTTCTCCTACTCCTTAATTTCCATATAAATAACTTTCTTGATTAAACTTCGGATGACATTTTTTTTAACTTCAGTTGTAAAGCTTCTGATGCTACTGAAATGCTAGCTAATTTTAGGTACTGACCTTGTGTTCTTCAAGTCAAGGAAATCATCTCCCAGTTCTTACAGCAATTTTGTAGACCCGTGAGTATTTCCTATAGAGATAGCTATAGCATCTATAAATATAGTTTTACATCTTTCTAAGTCTATATGTCTCACTTATTTTTCCTGCCTTATTACACAGTGATAATGGAAGTGGTCGAGGAGCTGGGTCTGGTTGTGGACACTTCTAATCCCAGCAACTGTTTCGCTGAGGCAGGAAGAGCAGGTGTTCAAGGCTAGCCTGTCCTATACAGCAAAGTCCCATCATGAAGAATAGAAAGGAGGGAGAAAGGAAGATAGAGGGCGGGGCAGGGAAGTCATAGAAGAGAGTGGGAGGGAAGAATATGTGGAATAAGGGAGAAAAGTAGTGTCTGGGTGATCACATCTTTTCTCTGCTCTTTTTAAGCTGGAGAGAGGTGATTTATTCTTTCACAACAGAATATAGCATTATCTATTAGGCTCTATTTCCTTCTTGACTCTTTTCTTCTTGTTTTTTTTTTATTTTGGAGAATATCTTCTCCCTCTCCCTTTCCCTCTCTTTCCTCCCTTTCCTCCCTCCCTCTTTCCCTCCATGTCCCTCTCCCCCTCCCTCCTCTCTCTTTCAGGTTCTGGCTTCTTTGGAGCTAACTATTACAGTCCAGCTGACCTCAAACTTGTGTCCCTCCTAGCATGATTTCCAGAGTGCTAGGATTGCCAGCAGAAACCACCACACCTGGCTTGTTTGTTGTTGTTTTGGGTTTCATAAATGTTCTATCATGCTGAGAAAGAAAAAAGAAAAAGAAATCAAGGAAATAGCTCCTTTTGTAATAGCCTAAAATAATATAAAATATTATTTTATAATTTTATAATAGCCTAAAATAATATAAAATATCTTGGGTAACTCCAAATAAGCAAATGAAAGACTTGCATGAAAAAAAACCTTCAAGACATTGAAGAAAGAAATTGAAGAAGATATCAGAAGATGGAAAGATCTCCCATACTCATGAACCAGTAGGATTAGCACAGTAGAAATGGCCATCCTGCCAAAAGCAATCTACAGATCCAATGCAATCTCCTTTAAAATTTCAACACATTTCTTCATAGATTTAAAAGAACATTTTCCAGCTTCATATGGAAACACACACACACACACACACACACACACACACACACACACAATCAGCTAAACCAATTTCAAATAACAAAAGAGGGATTTTTATTATTTTTATCAGGAGATCTCACTGTTCCTGATTTCAAGTTGTACTACAGAGCTTTAGTGATAAAAGCAGTATAAAATCAGCACAAATACAGAAACATTCATCAATAGAATCGAACTGAAGACCCAGACATAAAACCACACACCTATGGACACCTGATTTTTTTTTTTACAAAGAAGTCAGAAATACACAATGGAATAAAGACAGCATCTTCAACAAAATGGTGCTGGTCAAACTGGATGGATGCATGAAGAAGAATCCATATAGATTCTTTGGAAAGAAAAACATAATAGGTAGTTATACATGGAAGGGGTATAACTGAAATGGATGATCAAGTCAGGTGGGTAAAGAGGGATAAAGGAAGGAATATGGGGAGGGACAGATGAATTTAAGGGTCATTTGGTAGATAGTATGAAAACGTAATACATCAGAAGCTTCCTACACTATAAACATATATAAAGGCAAGTCAAAGGAAATCATCAAATAATGGTGGAGACAGAGACTCAATTGACCATTTCTTGTGACCAAATGAAGCTTCCATTACCAGGATTGGATTAGAGCTAATTGAGTTGTGGGTCAAAGGGCTCTCATGAAAGACCTATGCTAAACAACCCAAGCTGATGCTAAGACTATGATAGGTTGCTCTCCACAAACTGACAAGTCCCATTGCTGAAGACAGCACCCCACCAGATCAGTGAACATGGAGAAGTTGAGCTACATAGAACCTTCATCCCTACTTGGCTAGCGTCTTTGGTATGGAAGACACACTACCAAAAGAGACAGGAGAACACGAAGCCAGTCACAAACCCTTTGGTCCACAATACCTTTTGTTCTTCTGCCTGCAAGCATGGCACAAAGAATGTGGCACAAAGCAACCATTGTCTCATTTGACTTTAGGCTCACTCCGCACGATGGAACCCATACTTGATACTGCTTGTATGCCTGAGAGCCAGAGACTTCATAGCCCAAGGGCCCAAATTAAAACCAAGTCCCACTTGTTTTTACAAGTCTAAAACTTGTAGCAATCAAATGCCTCCTAATGAAGCCTCCATTCTGCTGGACTCATTGATCAATGCCTTGTGCAGCCATTGTCAGAGAAGCTTCCTCCTGCAGCAGATGGGAACAAAGACAGCCAGACATTATGCAGAATAAGCAAGCCAGGAACACATAGCCCTAAACAAGACATCTCTAATCCTTTCCCACAAGGTTCAGGGAACCCCTTGGAAGAGGCAGAAAGAGTGTAAGAGTCAGAGGGGATGGAGGACACCAGGAAAATGAGGCCTTCTGAGTCAACAAAGCAAGATGCATATGACCTTACAGAGACTGAGGCAGCAGGCACAGGACCTACACGGGTCTGCAATGGGTCCTCTGAATATATATTATGACTTCCAGTTTTTATGAGATCCTTGAGTGTGCAAGTGACTGGGTCTCTGACTCTTGTGCCTTCTCTTGGGCTCTTTTCCTCGTTTATCTTGTTCAACTCTGATGTGATAGTTTTTGTTTTATCTTACAATTTTTATTTTGTTATATTTTATTATTATCTCTTAGAAGCCTGTTTGTTTTTTAATGAGAGACAGAAAGGGGATGAATCTGGAGGGGAGGGGAGGGGAGGGAAGGACCTGGGAGGAGTAGACAGGGGGGGGGGGGGGGGGGGGGGGGACCATAATCAAGATATATTATGTGAAGGGGAAAGATCTATTTTCAGTAAAAGGGGAAAAGGGAAAAACTCAAGTCACAACTACTGTGTAATACCACTTCACACGCACTAGGATGTCTACAATCAGAAAGATAGTAACAAGGATATTGAGAAGCAGAAACCTTCATACATTATTGGTTGATAGAAAAAAAAATGGCGCAGCTGCTTTAGAAAAGCTTTGCCATCCATCAAAAGGTAAAAAAAAAAAAAACCTGTAATGTCCTTGAACAATCAATTCTACATTCCATCTAGGAGAAATGTATGAAACTGGCATGTGACTTGAAGGAACCCATACGCAGCGGCACAAGCCCCAGCCAATCACCTGTTTTCACAGAGAAATCCTTAGTTGCTAAAGGGGAAAGTAAAGTGGCTGGCTTCGGACTTAGGCAGAAACAATAACCAATAACCTTGCAGATAGGATTTTTAAAGAGATAAAACCCCAGAGGCCTGTGTTAGAACAGGCTAGGATGCAGGATACAGTGATATATTTTGATTGGGCATGTTAACTAGGGCAGCCGAAAGAGGTCTTCTGATTGCTGGACTCCCATACTTTGATGGTTGGACCTTGGTGATCAGCCAAGAATGAGTCTGCCACAAGAAAGTGTCCAAATAAAAGAATAGACCTTGACGGCTAACTTTAAGGATGTAATCTATGGTTTATGAGCCACAGAGAAAGGGAAAGGGCAAACCTGTCAGCACCATGTTTGCCATGCTAGGGCCTGCTGAAGCCCTTCATGAATATTGGTTGTAGCATTAATCACAATAACCAAAAGAAGAAACAGCCCAAGCATCCATCAATTGACACATATATGATGGCATCCATTCTAAATTCCCAAACTATAAGCTCCAGGTGACTCTGACTCCCTGTCCCGTCCTCAGAATTGTCAGACTACTGTGAGACAGTTCATCCCTTGCTCTGGTGTTTGTAAACCCACTCTTGGTTTTGTACTGGGGAGTAAAACAGCTTCTCCATCCTGTAAGCGGGGGAGAGAGACAGCTCCTCACTAACTGAGGACAGACAGCTTTTGAGCAGGTAATTCTGAGCCCTGCCAATTCTCTTCACTGTGATTCTTTCACCTTACAGACTGGGAAGTTTGTGAAAATCAGAAAAAGGCTCACCTCCATCTCTCAGAAGATGCAGCTATCAATCCCTAATGGGTGAGGGGGGTTGCTACATGTATTTTGTTTCTACCCTTTTAAATCTGGTTTCCACATCTCTAATATGACACAATGACTTCTTCGTTCAGAGAGTTGTAAAGACAAACAATAGAACCACTGCCGTTGTGAGACACTGTGAAGGTCTGGCATCTAGGCTGCTGGCTGGCTGGTGACACCCATCTGCTCTGGCTTCCTCATACTCTAACCCAAATATCTTGTGAAATGTGATGAGCAGCCCAACAAGGAAAACTCAGACAGAGCTGCCATGTGCTTCAGATAGGATGGTCAGCAGGTGGGTGAGAGCCCTTGTGGGGAAAGGGGTCCAGTATGGAGGGTTCATGGGACTCCTCTAGTCATTGGGACTTCTTGGAACTGTCAAGAGTCCTTGTCTTCCCTTGGCCCTTGGTCTTTGGCTCTTTCCCCTTTTCCTCCTGATGGGTAGAGCTCCCAAAGACTCCCTTCCAGTCTATGACAGAGGGTGGGAACAGAGAGAGGCATCACTGGAAATCAAAAAGTTCAGAGGCCACTTACAGGCTGTCCAGGCCTCAGGAAGGTGTCAGTGCAGCATATAAAGTGTAGAGAACCATGGCGTTGCCCTTAGCTCCAGCCCTTCAATATCACATTTCATGAGAACAAAAGCTCTCGTTTATTTATCTCACAGCTTTTAAGATTTCTGACATTCCCTGATGAGTGTATTCCTGTCTATTCCAGAATAAATATCTAGGACATTTAATTAATATGTTTGAAAACCTAGGCCAATATTGTGTGGCCATGTTGTGTGTCGATGAGAACATTTCATAATCAACAGCTAACCCACACTTTAAGAAGTATATTTATTATGGATTTCTGAGTGTCCCTTACACCATCATAATGGTCTATTATGGCAGCCTTTGACACATTTCATGATAAAGAAAGAGCAAGAGAGCTAAACGAAAAAGAATTCATTCTTTCTGGCAGTATACACCATGGAAATTTTTTGAGGAAACATTACTCTTTTCCAAACCCAAGTATTATATACTCTTACCTTTACGAATGGACATGTTTTCAAAGGGACTGGGTGGAGTTATGTTCTCATTTGGCGGGGTAGAAACATCCTCAGAAATTTGTATTGCATAGGTATTTTCTCCTTGTTTATCCTTTGGGTATGAGTATTTTATAGCTTCTTGTGGCCTGTTTTCAGTTGAAGTTGTGAAGGGCTGATCCAGTCGACCGGGGTTGCCTTTGATTGCTGCTTTGTGAACCAGATGTTGATGATCTCCAGAGCTGAAGTTGACTGGCTTACTGACACCCAAGTCTATTTTCCTGGAATAGAAAACTTGTCATTCATGTCCTGATAGCCACACCCCCACTACCTTACCATCCTTACAACTTTCGAGTGATTATTTCCTAATTTTTATCACTGTAGATCCATTCCTATCACATCAATGAATAATAAATATCTGTCAAACGAATAAGCAAATACCTGTAATATGGACTGTGTAAAGCTGTGGTTCTCAACATGTGAGTCACAACCCCTTTGACAAACCTCTGTCTCCAAACATCTTTACATTATGATTCATAAAAGTAGAAAGATTATAGTCATGAAGTAGGAATACAAACAATCTTGTTGTTGAAGGGTTACCACAACACGAAGAGATCTATCAAGAGCTGCAGCACTAGAAAGGCTGAGAGCCACTCTTTTAGAGTACAATAATTTCCCTTCTATGATGGAATGAACCTTTTAATTCATTCATCGGGGAGTTAAAAGGCCTGTGGAGATTCTTCGACAGCTCTCCTGTACTCAATTGACTTACACTGGGAATAAAAAAAACAATATATCACATGAACAATGATATTAAAGATATTAAAGACAATATAAACGAGCCAGGAACATAGGAGGGTGTAAGTACCCTCTGCGATGCCTAGAGGAAAACACTGGGAGTGGAAGAGGTTTCCAGACATTCTCAGGGAAAGTGAAGGCAAGGCTGAAAGTGTTACAGGACTTGGTCAAATAAAGAGGGAGAGAGGTTCCCCAACCAGAGAAGTCAGCCTGGACACGGTCCAAAGGAAGCATGGAAGACAGAAGACAGGTCCCAGAAACTGAAGACGCTCATATTCCAGGATATAGAAATTGATGGTGTAATAAGATTAAACAACGGAGTTGTGGGATTTTTGTCACTTGGGAGGAGGGAAGGTTGGAATAACCTAAAGAAACTACCCTTTACCCTCAATGACATCAGGATTGTCCCCCAATGACCTACATTCCTCTCCTAAGACCCTGGAAACATTGCTGTGCTTATTAAAAGACACACTGCAGGTGGGCATAAGGACACTGAGATAAGATGGCTCCAGGTTCAATTTAATCTCAAAGTTGAGTTTTTTATGATCATACTTAGAAGAGAGGAAGACAGGAAACACAGAATAAGAAAGGCGAGTGGAAGTCAAAATAATACAGATGCTATGAAGATAATTCTAGAAGCACCTTGAAATAAAGAACGTAGGCAGTCTGGAGAAGTTGGACAAGAAATAGATTTTCTAGTGGAGTCTCCAGAAAAGAACGTGGCTTGGTTTGTGCCTTGGTTTTAGCCCTGTGAAGCTGACATGAAACGTCTGATCTGCAGGACTGTAAAACTGTTTGTCATGTGTGCTTTGTAACACTAAGTCTGTGCAGATTGTATCAGCAGCAATAGAAAACTAGTTCAGTGGGCAATCACTGAGGACTTACAAGCAAGGGAATCGGGGATCTGACTAGAAAGACCTCACTACTTTCAGTGTAGAGAAGGAACAGAGGAAGTCAGCACGAAAACAAAGACTAGAAATGGTGGTTGGGAAAGTTGGGCTTGCCTGCTGGGCCTGACAACCAAACTGTCTGTCTCCAGAAACCTCTTGAAGAACAAGGTCAACTCTCCCACTCATCTTACGGAAAATGTGAACTTTTCTTTTTTTTCCTCTCTTTTTTTTCTTTTATTGTTGTTGTTGCTGCTGGTGGTGGTATTGTGTTTTTTTGGGGACAGAGTTTCTCTATGTAGCCCTGACTGACCTGGAACTCAATTTGTAGGCCAGGCTGGCATTGAATTCAGACTTCTGCCTGCCTCTGCCCCCCAAGTGCTGGGTGCAATTAAAGGTGTGTGCCACCACACATGAGCAAAGTAGGGAGACTTCAACAAGCCCTCTCCACTGCTGCCTGTTTCTTGTCTCACAAGGGACAGGATGGAGCAAGAAGTGTAGACTAAGATGGTAAAGCCATCTTGGTAGACTGATGGCCAAACAGGGCCCTCCCCCATAACAAAACCTGTCAGGCTCCTGGAGAAATAGATAGCATTTAATAAAGATGTTCCTTTTCCTCCAATTAATCTCAAACATTTACAAGATTCAGTAATGATTTCTAGTACTACCAAAGTTCATCAGCATAAATACATGAGAAAAATCAAGACCAAATTTGAAAGAAGACTATAAGAGAAGCAGTAGTGATTTACTTTAGCAGAAATAAAATGAAATGTATCCATACATATATGTATCATATATACATATAATATAGAGCTATATGATTACAACTATAATGCCAGTATAGCAATGGATCCATGGGATGGAAGAGAGTCCAGGAACAGATTGATGTATATATGAGAATTTAATATTTGGTAAAGGTGAAACTTCAAATAATGCCCTCTGATGTAACAACAATTAGTTATCCATTTAGAAACAATAGTTTAATTGCTATTTTATTTGTCATTCAAAGATCTATTGTAGGTTGTGGTGGTTTGAATGAGGATGCCTCTTTCCCATAGGTTCATATGTTTGAACACTTTGGTCCCTGGCTGGTGGAACTGTTTGGGAAGGATTAAAAGTTGTAGACTGTTGGAGGAGGTTGTAGACTGTTGGAGGAAGTTGTAGACTGTTGGAGGAGGTTGTAGAATGTTGGAGGAGGTGTAGACTGTTGGAGGAGGTGTAGACTGTTGGAGG
>JANHMN010000016.1:13627660-13652660 GCA_030674055.1 Rhabdomys pumilio
GGAGGAGGTGTAGACTGTTGGAGGAGGTGTAGACTGTTGGAGGAGGTTGTAGACTGTTGGAGGAAGTGTGTCACTGGGAGTGGACTTTGAAACTTCAAAAAACTCTTGCCACCCCCAGTGTTCTCTCCCTGCCTCCTGCTGTGGATCAAGATGTAAGCTCTTAACTCCAGCCTTCTGCCACCATGCCTTTGCTTGGCCAGTGTGGCCTCTACTCTGACCGTAATCCCAACTGAACACTTTCTTTTGTAAGTTTCCTTGGTCGTGGTGTTTAGATAAGTAACTAATACACAGGTGAACTAAAAATATTTTCAAATATAATAATAATCGGAGATACTCTATTAGAAAATACAAGGGATATATAGATATGCTTATAAAAATCACACCATTAAAAGAGAGAAGTATCTGACAGAATGGAGGTACAGGACAGTTCAAATGTTAAAAACTTCAAATTATGAAAAAAATTTCAAGAAATTTGATATGAGAAAATGGTATTTGCAATGTTTATTGTGCAGAACAGGAAATGTTAGCAACTCAAGGATGAGAAGTAAACACAAATAATCTATTCATAAAAATGTAAACAGCCTGTGAGGCTTGATGATAATGCCTCGTAAAACAACCAAAGACCTGCAAGTAAAGACAGTAATGAAAGGCATCAGAGATTAAAAAGACGATCCTTATGACTGCTAAAACTACAAAGAAACAGATAATCTGCAGATACATTATTACTCTCATGAACTCATGTTTCTTCCACTGCACCCCTTTCTTCCACAAAACAGTAAATATAATTTAAATATATTTAAAATAATCTTTTCTTGTTATTGCTAGAGATATTGATATAAGCCAAGATGGATCATTATGTGTTATTCATTATTATGTTCATAATTTTCTCTTGATTTTAAGCAAAATTAAAATATTTTTGTAATCTGAAAACAATCATGGGTCCTAAGCATTAAGTCAATTATATACAGTGGTTTGTCATACTTGAGGTATACTACCTTATTTCAATATAGTTTTTTATATTGTGGAGAGATAATTTAGTGCTATCTACCAGAACCTCAAATGTGTAACACTTTTTAGACCCCACAGCTACAGTTGGGGTACTTTATTCCATAAACACATGATAGCAAAGGTTTATGTAAAATAAAATTCAGTATATCATTCATTATTTATAACTGCCAAAAATTTATGACAGCCCATTACCCATCAGCAGAAAAATAGGTAAATTAACTTTGGTTCAGACATCAAAACATCATACACACAACATACATATGCACCAATGTGAACTTCACTATGATACAGTTTTGAATTTTGAAAATAAAATTTGAGAATAATATTTAGAAAGATGGCATTAATATTCACCTCCTCTCTGACTGGACAGAAATACAACAAATGAGATTGATCTTTATTCTGATACAGCTCAGCTGGGAATGTATTTAACTTGAATGAATTTTTACAGTGGTCATTTATCCCAAATAATAATGTCAATAATATTATATTTACATTTTGAAGACAAAAGAAATATTTCCCTCTGGAGCTTCTCTAGAAAAGAATCTTCAAGTGAGGCTGAAGGTCACTGAAAGATGCTCAGATAACCAAGCTGGTGTCTATGGTGTCCTACAAGTCAGAAGCAAAAACAGAGAGAATTTTTTTTACAGAGAGATTTTTTTTCAAAGCAACCAAAGACAAAAGCAACCAAAACCCAAAAGCAACTGAGTGTTCCTTGAGGAACTATATTTGGTTTGTTCCTGAAACACAAATGAGGTTTTTCACCTGGTCCTCAAGTGCTCCTGACTTCTGAGCCGGCAGCCATCCAAACAGCCAAGCAGGTAGTAGACCTGAGAAGCAAGGTTCTGAGTGACAGTTAAGAGAGCGACAGTTGGAGCATGGGGTGAGTGGATCCGTCTTCTCAGGAAGAGGGGTTCTAAGCCAAGCTCAGTCACCCTTCATGCTAGCGAGTGCATTCTCTGTTGGGTCTCAAGAAGACCTACACTCAGATCTCCAAACCAACTTTACGTCACAGAGCAAGAAGAGGCTCTGTCCATGAGGAAGGGGTCCTTCCAACCATGCCATCATTTTCTTCTCAGCAAGAAGATGCTCATAAAATTCCACTGGAGGACACTATCCACAGGTCCTGTGCCGTTATTTCAGTTGAGTAAGATTCATTTCTAGTATAAACTGGTCTTTCTAGTAGGCCGTGATGACTTTTGTGTCTCCTCCCCTATGGTGGGAGATTGCTCAAAACAATCATGGGTCCTAAGCATTAAGTCAATTTTTTATATATATTAAATTGTCACATTTGAGGTACACCATCAGTGGGAAGTCATGAAACACCTAAATCAGGCTGTTTGGTAAGGGAAGTCCCATAACCAGGTGGTGAGCAGATACCACAAGCCCTTCTTCTCTGGGGTCTGTAGAGAGGAAGAGGAAACTTGTCCTCTGGAGCTTCCCACTGACCCAGTCATTAAATTCAGTGCCTGTTTACTGTGTGCAGAGAGTGAGGAAGCAAAAGAGATATATAGTTCCCTGTGTAGTTGGAAGAGACTAGTGCACTGTGTACTTGTAAGGGAGAAAGAAGGAAAGGCTTTAGAAAGGAATTGCTATTTAGAATTATGGAGTCGGAGATGAGCTCTTGGCTGGTCCTTAGAATAATAGTTGTGTTAAATAAAAAAGGTTTGGAGGAAGCACAATGCAGGCAAAGAGACCTGAGAGTGGGAAGCAAGAATGTCCTCCACAGAAAGTGGTTCCATGGTGCTCAGGTTACAACATAGAGCATCCAGAAGCCCGCATGCAGTGGAAGACATATGCTAGACACTCCCCCCACCCCCCACTGGTCAAAAAAGAAGAGTCAGGAAAAGAGTCCGTCAGACATCTGCCTCTGCTATCTTCCTTTGAACCGAAGAGTCTCACAGGCCCCATGCACTCTCTGTCCAACCCTCAGTGTCTCTATTTCATTGGTGTAAACAGTCAACCTGAGTTAATTATGTTTTCCCCTCCAAAATGCAGTTAATTCGATTTCTTTGTTAACAAGTCAGGATCACAACTAATGAATTAACTACAGTTTGGTCAAAAGAAATCCTCTCTCTTCTCACCAACCTCATATTCTACACTATGCAGGTATTTTTCAGATGCAGCGGCTGTTTGCATTCTTACATGCACCAACTCATTTAGAACATCAACTCTGGTTTATAAAGCCTCTGTCACCTTTCACTCGACAGGTGAGTAAACCAAGTAGACGTCTCATTGCAGAATCCCACCTGTCTAACAGGTAGAGCAAAGATACACATGAATCTTCTGGTGGCCTCTAATAATCAGGGAACAGAATGCGATCATCTCTTTTGAAACCAGCCTGTGATGTGTTTTATACATCTGTCCTCCTCCTTTTTCAATCATAAGATTTTTAATTAGTGAACTATGGAATACATAAACCATGCTAGCTGTAAAGTCCTGCAAATTATAGCACATACTGATGCTAAGAACAACCAAGGAAATTTCCTTTTAGTGTGAAACTTTCAGAGGCATTTGTTTCTACTTTAACAGTTTACGTACACACAGCACCATCAGAATTTTCTCATCCATCTCATATGTACTAATTTGTCTG
Source organism: Rhabdomys pumilio (assembly GCA_030674055.1). Lineage (NCBI taxonomy): Eukaryota > Metazoa > Chordata > Mammalia > Rodentia > Muridae > Rhabdomys > Rhabdomys pumilio. Next base: position 13,631,259 of record JANHMN010000016.1, read on the forward strand.
TGTGATCCAATTTAACCCTTCCCTTGGCTCCAGACTGAGGATCTCTCATTGTGAGCTATGGTTTGAATATATTTTCCTAATTCTTATGCTTAAATTTAATTGCCTGTATAGTAGAAAGTATTCTGCAAGGGCAAGATACGATCAGTAATCCTATGCAGTTGTGATGCCTATGAATGACAACAATGACCAGCATGCCAAGGTAACCCTAAAGGTGCAGGAGTGCCGCCCTCATTTGTGTGGTCTGATTGGATTTAAGACACTCCACAGGAGGAAAACTAGGCTTGGTATTAGAAACCTAGTCAGCCACCCAGGGGCACTGAGGTCATGTGTCTTAAAAGAGATCCTACTACTGCCCCTTTACTAATTCAGCAAGACTCCTAACTACATTCTAAAACATCCTTATACACATAAGTAAGTGTAGCTTTCTCCTCTCATCCAAGAAAGCCCCCCTTTCCAGAAAATGGAGACTATTACAGAAAACCACAGCTAGACATATTGCAGAAATCAATGACTGTAGGGAGGTCAGTCCCCACGGGATGACAAAGAGGTAAGACTGGTAAACCATCCGGATGGGAGTGGGAAATGCACAGGGCCCTAGTGGAAGACGCGGCTTCCAAATCTTACTTAGGTTTTGCTTGCATCTGGTGAGAAGTGTGCAGGCACCCATCTCCTCTGACACAGGGATGGACTGGCATCCTTCACATGGTAAGCTTCACTTACTGCTCAGGGCAGCAAGGAAATGGTCAGGAGTCAGCTGGAGCACCCTGCATCTCTTGTTGCTCCATGGCTTTCAGATGAAGAGTCAATGCTCTAAAGTAGCATGTTTGGGGCTAGACTGTTCAGGATCCATCGGTCTAAACTGAGACCACACTTCAGCCATTGGTTCCAGCCACTTGTAGAGGATTTACTGCCAGGAAAACCTACCTCATTGTTGCAATCCTGAGGTTATCATGTTTTGGTTTTGCATGCTTACAAAGTTTGGTGCCTTACAGCTCTGTCTTTTCAGCCCCACTCCCTTGTACTGCCAGAGACCCATCTCCTTCCCTCCTCCAGCTTCCCCAGGACACTTCCACATTCCTCAGCCTTGACCGGAGGGTTTGTGCCTAGTCCTTTTGTAACTTGTTATGCCATGTTCAGTTGATATCACTGGGAGGTCTGCTCTTTTCTGAAGGGAAACTGAAGAGCATTGGATCTGGAGGAGAGGTTGGGTCCAGGAAACCGGAAGGAGTAAAAGAGGGAGGCAAAGGTTCAGTTGTATTGCATGAAAGAAGAATAAATTAAAAGAAAAAAAAAAGAAAAAGACATACTGTCTATGAAGTCAGGTATGAGTTACGGCATATAAACCACAGAAATAAAAATCCAGCCTCCAGCTGAGACCCCGGGGCAACGTACTGGCAGGTGGCAGAGTGTCTGGGTCCTCTACAGAGCATCGTTCTTTTATCCGCCATGAGGACCACTGTTCACATTTTCTCCAGGGACTTTCTAAAATTCCATGCTGGATGCTCAGCATAAACCCCGTGACTCCAAATCATGTGAATGTCTGCAGTCTTTTCACTAGTTTCTGAGAAGACACAAGAAATAACTTCACGTTTTAAATTACACAGTTGTGTTAGATGAGGTGGTTCTCACTTGCAATCTCTACACTTAGAAGACTGAGAATGGAATCACTGCTGGCCTGCAGCCTGGACTACACAGCATTTGCCTGAACTGCGTGGGATGGAGTATGATCCTGTTTCAAAGAAGTTAAAAAGTGGCTAGGGAGATGGTTCAGTCAGGAAAGTGCTTGGGGGAGCCTGAACTGAATTCCCAGCATCCATGTGAAAGGCCACACATGGAGATTAGGACCCAGGGAAATTGAACAGGAGGATTCCTGGGGTTTGCTAGTTAAGCCAGTCTAGGTTAATTGCTAAGCTCCAAGTTCAGGAAAAGACTGTAAAAAAAAAAAAAAAAAGGTAGAAAGTGATGGAGGGAGACCACCCAATGTCCAACCTCTATCCTTCACACACATGCTTATATATGCACACACACACACACACACACACACACACACACACACACACACGCTCAGAACACACAGAAATGCACCTATGAACATGTACACACATACCACATACAGAACAAAACTCCACTGAACATACAGTTTTTCAGTTCAATAAAAACTTTATTTACCTGTAACCAGTACTTAGGATTTCCCTCATTCCTTGGGCTAGTTTCCCAGGGGGCTTTAGACTTCAACAGTCCTAGCCAATGTTCAGGCTTAATTCTCTCATTTGAATACAAGTCTCCCTTCCAGGTGAAAGGTATATTGTGTCTGCTTTTGCTAATGTTTCTCCCAGAGAACTGCTAGTTTTGCAGTGGTTTAAATGTGTCCAGATTTACATGTGTCCAGTTCCTCAAACCAACGATCACAGAAAAAAAGATAAATTCTTTCAGCAATCACCCTTAATTAAAGCAGTCTTCAACGCAGTCTCCAGTAGTCTTCTTTGGAAGTCCTTTATGCTAATCTACCTTATTTTAAACGTTAGGAAGGTATAATGTACTGCTTGTTCTTTATGCAAATAAGTTGACGTGAAGCCATAAAAGAAACAAATATCCCAGCTCTGAACCCAACTGTGTTAATACAAAACTGTAATAATGTTTTAATTATAGTATAACTCATGAGAAATAATTGATGGGAGTTATTCTGCACACTGCTCATTTCTAACTCAACTAACTCATAAACCCCCTACATACAGTCTTCAGCGCACAGCACTGCTACATCGGCCCAAGTAAAATAAATCATTGACAAATTCATCTCACCCTGGCGTTTCAGCTCTTTTCTGTCTGAATGTTCTTAGTACGGGAATTTTTTAGATCCTCAGTTTGGGGATAGGTTTCAAGAGCACTTTATTCTAAAGTAGCATGAAAGTAAGAATGTTCAAAGGAAGTTTCATAGATAGTGCAGGTGCTAATACTGGATCTAGTCTTAACTGCCTCTCCACACACCTAGCTTTTTAAGTGGGTACTGGGTGTTAGCATTCTGTCTAAACTCCAACTCCCTCCTCTCTCACTTGATCTCTTGATCTCCTGCTCTCTTGCTTCTTGGGCTCTCTCCTTCCCCCACTCCCTCCACATGGTCATGGCCGGCCTCTTTACTTTTCTACCCTCTCCCTCTCTCTGCCTCTTCTACCCTCTTAACTCCCCTCCCCACGCCCTGAATAAACTGTATTCTATACCGTCATGTGGCTGGTACCTCAGGGGAAGGGATGTCTCAGCATGGGCCCGCTAAGACATCACTGGGGATCAAACTCAGCCCATAAGCTTGTGCCAGAAGTTTACCCATTAGGTCACCTCCCTAGCCTCCAAAGTAAAAAGAATAAATAAAAAGCGTAAAAGGGTCCTGATCAATACGGCTAGATTTATCAAATAAAAACACAGGATACGCGGGTAAGTGTGAATGTGAGATGACTATCACATGGGCTACTACTCTCACTACCCATTTGAAATTCACTTCTAACGGGAAAGTTTGTATTTTCCCCGCCATTTACAAAGACAGCAGAACAACAAGCAGAGGTAATTCTGGCAGGGCCACTTCCGGCCAGTAGGTGGGGCTTCCGGAGCCCAAAAGCCTAGGTCAGCTACACTGGCTTACCCGGCCCCGCCCCGCCTCGGGAGCCCCGCCCATCGCCGGAAGCCCCGGTGGGCGGAGGCAGGGCTGTGGTCGCCCTCGGGACCCCGGCGGCCCGGTCCGCCCCGGGTGGCGTCCCCTCGCCCCGAGCTGGCTTTCCCGGGAGGCCGGGCCGAGTGTCGGGCCTGCGTGCCCCGCGGGCGGCCCAGCTCCAGGGCTGGGTCCCGGGCTGCCGGAGGCCGCTTCCCGCCTCCAGGGGTCAGCGGTGGCCGCTGGGTACCGGCGCGGGCCGCTCAGCACCTCAGACCTTGCTCTTCCAGTCGCCGAGGTGGCGGGCCGACCCCTGGGCGGCCAGTGCAGGCGGCCGCCATTCCCGTGTCGCTGCGCCCGCGGGGCCCGCCCGAGCCGGCCACCATGCCGCTGGGCCTAAAGCCCACCTGCAGCACGTGCAAGACCACATCGTCCTCCATGTGGAAGAAGAGTCCACAGGGCGAGATCCTCTGCCATCACTGCACGGGCCGGGGCGGCGCGGGCGGCGGCGCGGGAGTGGCGGGCGGGATCGGGGGAGGCGGCGGCTTCGGCACCGCCACCTTCGCCACCACCTCCTCCGGCCCTTCGCAGAGCAACGGGGCTGGGGGCGGCAAGCAGGTGAGCCCGCTGGGCCAGCCGAGGCCATTTGATTGTCGGCCGAGAACCTCTTGCCTATTATGTCCTGTGGTTACCTTAAGAAATTATTAGGTCGTTTAAAACGACAGCATTAGAATTCTGTTATGAGGTGTGTAGGAAATTTGGGGGGCGGGAGTAAATAGATATTTTACCTGTGCAATAAGCTCAACAAACGAATAATAAATAGTTCCCGCCTTGGCCTCCACCCGCTCTGGTCCTCTTCCTGCTTGAAAGCAGCGCCATCTCATGGGAGGTCCTGTAGGGTTTGACAACTCAGCCCAGGGTCTTCTAAGTATTTTAACAAAGTGCATCCTCTGATCTTTGTGAGGTTGTTATATTGTTTTTTCTTCCGCAGTTTTAATTTCTTTTTCTCTAAATTATGTAACAGAGTAAGCAAGAAATTCACAGAAGGTCCGCTCGGCTCAGAAATACTAAGTACAAATCTGCTCCAGCTGCTGAAAAGAAAGTTTCCACCAAAGGAAAAGGGAGAAGACATATTTTTAAGTTAAAAAATGTAAGATGATTGTAGACTGTTTTCTGATAGGGCACTAAGGGTATGGTGGGACTTGACACTGCTTTCTCTATTCATTATTGAACGCAGTGTACCTCTTGGGCGCACTTATACATTATTCTAGAGGGAAGGCAAGATTCCCCAAAAGACGAGCTCTGTTGTAAGAAGCTTGCAATATCTGATGTTAAAAAAGCAGCTTCTAGGTTTTTTTTTCTTCAGCTTTAATTTAATAAAAATATTAAAAAAGATGAATAAGAGGAATGCTGTGTAATTTGGCTCAGTGTATCACATTCTCTATGCAAAGAGAAATTATGGTTCTTTTGTAAACGGGTTAAATTTGTCCATTGACAGTTTTTTGAAGTTATGGTTCTTGATACATAGTTAATTAAGAAACATTTTTTGCTGGATTGTGATGGTGCACACCTTTAATTCCTGTACTCAGAAGGCAGATACAGGTGGATCTCTGTGCTTGTGGCTAGGCTGATCTACTGAATGCATTTCAGGACAGCCAGGGCTACACAGAGAAACCCTGTCTTGAAAAACAGAAGGAAAGAAAAAAATTTTTTTTCTTTCTGTCTTTTAAAAAGCAAGGCAAATAACTTAATTCATCAATATCTTATTTGTTATGATAGCACCAGAAAAAAAAATGTATCTATTGGTTCATGATGAATTTGGTGATTATAAATACAAAATTTTTCTAAACCTGATGTATGAAGATTGTGTAAAGTCTCATGCTAGAGTCTGCTGTGGTGAGGTTTTTTGTTTGTTTGGGACAGTGAATAATATTGTAGGTGTTTTGTTTCTCTCGTCTTAGTTATTACTTTTGGAACAAAAATGCCTCACTTGCCCCCTTTCTAAAGCAGGCATGCTCATTTGTAAAGTGGGCCCAGGAGAAGAGACATAAAGATGGTAGACTCTTGTTTAAATATTTAGTTTTATTTTGTGTGTATGAGTGTTTTGCCTGCATGTGTGTACCAGGTACCCTCAGAGTCTAGCAAAAGGCGTTGGATCCCTTGGTCCTAGAATAACAGACAGTTATGAGCCGCCATGTGCAGAAGGCATTGGATCTCTTGGTCCTAGAATAACAGACAGTTATGAGCCGCCATGTGCAGAAGGCGTTGGATCCCTTGGTCCTGGAATAACAGTTATGAGCCACCATGTGAGTGCTGTGGACCGAACCTGGCTCCTCTACAACAGCCAGTGCTCTCTCTCCACCACTGAGCCTCCTCCCAGGCCTAATTGCTTTATTTCTTTTTAAATGTATTTTTTATTGTATACATAGGAGTACAGGTGCATATGCCGAGGTACATATGTGGAAGTCAGAGGGCAGATTTTAGGAGCTGGCTCCCTCCTACCTTAGGTCCCAGGTTCCAGCTCAGGTTGTCACACTCTGAAGACTGTGTTCTATTCAGTTACTTCATTATCGATTTCTCTGCATATCCATTCTTGGAAAATGGCAGAGTCACAGGAAAGGCCATTTTGACATTGTGATAAGGTTTGTATTGCAGTTCTAAAAAAAGATTTTAATGGTGGTGCGATGTGGCAAATTACTAAGAACCCTAAAGAGCTCAGGCTTGCAACAAAATTAGAGTTTTCAGTTTATATTTATCTGTACATTTTTAAAATTTTCCATCCTGTCACGTTCAGACTTTTAGAGCCACTGTATTTCTATACTTAGGTGTTAATGTCTACTAAAGCGCTAGAGAGCTGTGTGTGTTAGCGCCTAGCAGCAGCATCAGAACATCACCTTTTGTCTTCAGCACTTTGAAATGACTGGTAGCAAAAATAGAACTAGTCACCTGTTTCACATTCTGTATATGTGTGCATGGTGCCTGTGTGTTACGTAGTTTCTGTCACCAAATAACAGTATTTTGGTTTTTTTCAAATTAGATAATTCTAATGTAGATGAGAAAATGCCCATACATACTATACAGGTACACAAATGTTTTCGCATCTGTTTTCTTGTAGCCTATCAAAGCTCCTGAATCCGTTTCTACCATAGTCACTGCGGAGTCAATCTTCTACAAGGTGAGCCTCTGGAGTCACTGAGACGGAGCAGCTGGGCTGGCTGTAGCCTATGCTACTGAACACTGCAAAAAAAGTTCCTGATGGGCAGAACGGTGCCTTCAAGCAGAAGGCAGAGCAATAAAGGCAGTAGGCATCAGGGCCTCTGTGTGTATGTTACTCTGTTAGCTTGGTGTTTTGGGGATTCCCAACAGTGGGAGTGGCTGTCTCTTTGACCCTTTTCCTCCTACTGAGTTGCCTTGTCCAGCTTTATTATGAGGGGTTTTGCCTTGTCTTACTTTATCTTGTTTTGTCTTGTTTGATTATTATACCTTGGAAGCCCCTGCTCTTTTCTGAAGAGAAACAAACAGGAAGTGTATTCAGGGGAGAGGGGAAGTTTGGTGGAGAGGGCACACTGGGAGGAGTGGAGGGAGGGCAATCTGTGGACCTGATGTTTTACATGAGAGAAGACTCTATTTCCAAGTTTTTAAAGAAAGTTTTTAAAAGTTGGGCTGGAGAAATGGCTCAACAGTTAAGAGCACTGGCTACTCTCTCAGAGGACCCAGGTTCAATTTTCAGTACCAACATGATGGCTCACAACTCTGTTCTCCAGTTCTAGGGCATCTAAAGCTGTCTTCTAGTCTCCTTGAGCACCAGGAACACACATGGTATACAAACTTACATGCAATCAAAACAGCCATATACATAAAACCAAAAAAACCTTATTAAAAGCTGACTGAGTGTAAGGTATATGTTCTTTCCAGGGATATATCAGTTTATATCTGAAATATCAGACTTCCTATATTTGAAATATATCAATTTTTATATATAGACTGTGTAAATATAGTCTGATTAGTATGTAGATTGGCACACCATCTGCAGAACAGGCAAACAGGCAGCTTCACAGTATCTCTGCCTACAAGAAGCTTTAGAGTATTAAGGGCACACAGATACAATAAGCTTGCGTTTTTCTAATACATTTCTTTACATAATGAAAATTAGCCTTGTAAATCTAGTCAAGGGGTATACAATTGAACTTAATAAGCAAAACAAAAAACTGAACAAGAGTATTCTTATTCTTGGTTCACGCTCCAAAATTTTGTTGATAAAGTAAGATCTTCTTTGGGCCAAAGCATACAGATAGCTATAACTTGAGTGAGGCATCTGACATCTCATTACTTTTAAATTGGAAGACATAAAAGGAGAACATAGATAATGCCTCTAAGGCTGGCAGACCTGGCATAGGCAGCAATCGGTAAACTGTCATGCAGGAGGTAGTGGTGAGTCAGTGCTTTATACCTGACCCAAGCGGACCAAACAGCGGATGGCACTCAAATGAGTTATGACCTTTGAGTGTGCTTATTTTTGTTAGTCCACATGTGTTAGTAAAAAGAAAAGTCTTTCCTAGGCCAGAGTTCCTCTTATATTTCTAGAATTTTGTATATGATTAATTGTTAATCATAAGATAAAGTTGAGTGTGTATGACCACACATGTACATGCATGTGTATGTGTACTCACGTGCTTGCACACACAGACATGCATCCTATGGGTCAGGCAGTGAGCTGAGCGTTGGTTTCCTCTTTTTATGGATGAGGACATTGACTCCTATACTCGTGCATTAGCTTGTTCAGGACACTTCGGTAAGGAATGGAGCACAGCAGTCTGCTGCTAGAGCCTAAGCAGATCTTGTCCTCGCTGCTTTGGCAGGTGATTATGGTACTAATCTCTAATGTTTCTTCATCTGTAAAATAAATTTGTGAGTAGTAATTACTTCCTGCTATTATACATGTTAAATATTTAGCAAGGTTACTAGCCGATGGATGATACAAACGGCCACCGTCACAGCCTCAAATCTGTAGACTTGCTCCAGCAGCTCTTAGGTTAGAAGATAGAATCTTAGCATACTAGTGATTTCTGTGTGTGTGGTAATGGAAAAGCATGTGGGACTTGTTATTACAAGGATCAGTCTTTTCATATTGCTATCCACTGCTTTGTTTATTAAATAGTAAAACCAAAATACAGCAAACAATTCAAGTAATGTTGCCGAGAGCCAACATTATGGACACCAGCAGCAGAGCTGACATCATGGTGGCAAGTTCAAGAGGTCAGTGTGAGCTTCCAAGCTGAGATGGATCCCCAGATCAAACCTGAGAGGAGGGACTGGAGAGGTGGCCCAGTGGTTAAGAGTACATACCTCTGTCTCAGAGGACTTGACTTCAGCCCCCAACACCTTCATCCAACCAGTCACAACTCTATACTCAACTCCTTTGGCCTCTGTGGTACCTGCATTGACACACTGTTAATTAGAGTGACCATTCCTAATCCAGTGTTCTTTGACATATGTGCTCTCCTCTGCTGCTAGCAAATGCAAACTGCAGAAGTGTCTTAGTGCTGTTTGTTAGATATTTCTGTTAGGCTTTCCCTATCTGCAGTTTCAGTTGTTTTATTACTATTCTATTTATTACTAGCTATTGCCGCTAATCTCTTACCCAAATTATAATTTATACATTAAACTTTGATAATCATGGATATATAGGAGGAAAATTTGGAGTGCATAGAGTAGCAGTGTCTAAGGTTTCAGGTACTGACTAGTGTATTACATTGTATCTCCACAGTCAAGGGGAGACTGCTTAGACACACCTCATGTGCTCGGTATACTTGCCGTTGAAACTTCTCTAAGACCTTGTCTTTGCATTGCGGTTTTATTTTCACTGTATATGTGTGATTCATATTCAGCATATGTCTGAGTGCCAGTTAAAACCAAATACAATTGTCTGTAGTTTGGGAGAAACTACATTTGTGAACATAGCAGATAACAAACACAAACTATCTGATGGGTAACTTAGAACAACTTTGGAGTAGTAGAGGCAGGAAAGGACCAGCTGATAATGGCTATGGACTAATAAGTAGACTGTAGCCTGCAGTAACAGTACACAGTATTGTGACCCAGGTGTGAGCCACCTCAGACACATGAAGAAGCATCCACTAGGAGAAAGTCTTGGTCTGTCAGATGCCTGTGTTGCCATTGAATTACTGGAAGGAAGCATTCATACTCATTTTTATGTTAAACTCTATGTATCTTAGTACCTTTGGCTGCTACAAAAGCCTTGTTTCAGGGAACATACACACCTCCTAGGTTGAGGCCGTGGGACCTGCTGAAGACTGCACCCACGTACATGGAAGTTTCACGTACCACAAAGATCAGCCATTGTGGATGCTCAAGGTGAACTTTTCCATCTCAGCATCCAAGGAGGAGGACCTGGGATGGATAGCGAAGAAGCACAGGGAGCATCAATACTGGAATTATGTAGATTAGTTAATTGGATATAGTAGAACAGGAAATGAATATGTCATTCTTTTGTTGAGAAGTAAAATGGAAGGCCTGGAGGAGACGGTCGTCAAGGAGTCTGGGAAATGTGGTAACACATCCTGAATGCTGGTTAGAATTTAAAAGGGTTTTCATCATTTTTTCTTCTTTTTGAACTTACCAGATCTATTTTCTTTGAACAGACAACTGGAAAGGGCAATGTGTAGAATCCAGTCTCACCAAGCAAATGCTGATATTTTTTTTTAAGGTAGTGCAGGAAAACCACTGAGCTAGTTAATGTAGGCACATACTTTACAGTTTCTGCCTTATGTGGACTTCAGCAACAAGTCATTGAACTTTTCTACAGTTTAATGACTGCTAAAAAAAAAAAGTAGGGATTTCTAGGCCAGTGGAGCTACTCAATGATAGGATCATAGTAGATCTGTGTTACACGTCCCAAAGCCCCAGCTTACATAGCACCAGAATAACTAAGGTTAATCTGTGACGTTTGAGTCATCAGGATGTGGTGTCTAGGTTCATCAGCCACTGTAAATGTCTAACTCTGATAACGGAGACGCGGATAGAGGACGAGTGTATGTGCCAGGCAAAGGAACCAGGGGAAATTCCCTATCTACTTTACATGATCTCACTGTGAATTCAAAACTAGTCTTAAAAACGAAGTAGTCTTTCTTTTAGAAGTAGAGATAGTACTTTCATAATGTAAGAATCAAAGAATTTATATACAGAAGTATTTTCCAGAGTTGTAAGTTGTCATAGATTGGTGTTCTGTCATTATTTTTCATTCAGAAGGGAAACAAACATCAACATAATGTAAAACACTGATACTCAGACTTTTTTCTTTCTTTTTTTTTACTATTTTGAAATTTTGCTTGCTGATGAATGTTGTGATCTGTTAAATTTTAAATACAAGATTGTCCTCTGGTTCCCCAGGGAGTGTATTACCAAATTGGTGATGTTGTTTCTGTGATTGACGAGCAAGATGGGAAGCCGTACTACGCTCAGATCAGGGGCTTTATTCAGGACCAGTATTGTGAGAAGAGTGCTGCATTGACATGGCTCATTCCTACCCTCGCTAGTCCCAGAGACCAGTTTGATCCTGCATCATATATAATAGGTAAGGCCCAGCATCTTACATTTGGTTAATTCTTCAATACATAAATGAATGTGCTAGTCTGTGTGAGCTGTCATATGGCAAAATGTCACAGACTGTGGGGCTTGAGCAACAGACTGTTCTGAAAGTCAGAAGTCAGCTCTGGGTGCTGTGAGGATGAGCGTGGATGAGACCTTGCTTCCTGGCTTGCAGATGGCTGTCTGATTGCTGTCTCCCATGGTCTTTGTTCTCTTGTGTGCACACTGAGTGAGAGTGCTCCACTGTCTCTTAGAAGGACACCAGTCTTAGCAGACAGGGGCCCACTATTTTTTTAAGTTAAATTGCAGTTATATTTTTTCCTTTTCTTCCTCTGATCCTCTCGTGTACCCCACCCCATTCTTTCTCAAATTTATGGTTCTACTGCTGTTACTGTTAATTGTTTAATTATTGTATATATTAATGTATATTCTTAAATATATAAATACAACCTGCTGAGTCCTTTTTATGTTACTTTATGCATACAATTTCAGGGCTGACCACTTGGTAATAGATAACTAATTTGGAGATAGGGGCTTCTTAGTTACTGTTCTGTTGCTATGAGGAAACACAATGACCAATTCCCTCTCAGCATTTCTTAGTTGCCTGTAGTTCTTTATCTGGAATTGAGGGAGCCCACGCTTTTGCTTTTGTTTGACCCTGGTTACCCGTCTTATGGTCCCATCTCCAGCACACAACAATTAAGATAGACCATCAGCATATGAAATGAGGCTTGAGAACAAAGTTCAATCCAGAATAAAAAAAGGCATAATTATCATTATGTACAAAAAGTAAAGAGCACTGTAGGAAATACAGACACATTTTACATAGTTGATATTTGGATGTCATTTGTTACCATGGGCTAGAACGGTGTGTACCCACTAACATGTGGGTAGGATGTGTTTGTATGACCCAGGAATAAACTATGAAAAGAATTACACAGGAGTCTAGGTTATATAGGGGACCTATAAGATTACTCAAAAACAATTTCTAAAAGAACTTTTCTAATTATTTCTAAAGCTTATAAATTCTCAGTATATGTCCTTCTACACAGCATACATGATATCTTATTCTTTAAAAAGATTGTTGATGGTTGCAATGGCATACTGGACTCGGTGGATCATTTCAAGGCATTCAAAAGATAGAGTACAACTAACAGACTCAAAAATGGCTGGCTAATACGATTTTGAAAGTTCAGTCTCCTTCAGTTATTTTGTACTTTTATTCTTTCTGAATTGGGCATGTGTTCATTTTGCATCCCATAGGGAGTGACATTTCTCTTATGGAGAACTCCGAGGACAGCTAACATCCCATGTTATTCTCATTCACTGTCAGCTTGTCATATGACCAGTTGTCTGTGTCTGTAATATGGAACATCAGAGGCCATGACGTTCTGAATCGTTTCTAGGCTCCTCTCTCACTCCCTTTTCATGATCCTCCAAGTCCTGATGCTTCTCTGCCTAGATGATGTCACATGGTGTTCAGGACGGAGCACAGGCTCTGGACCAGACTACTGGTTTCATAGACCCCGCCACTTGCCTGCTGACTACGGAACTTTACCAGTCCTTAATCTGTCTTTCCTCAGTGTGCCTGGAAAAAATCTATGTGAAAAAACTATATGGAAAAAATATGTAAAACTGGAAAACATAGAGCCCTGGGAGGAAGTTGTGTTGTGAGGATTCCAAGTGTGGTGTATTTAAAGTGCTTAGAACGCTACGGGCACTCGTTAAACGACAGAGATACTCAGGGCTTTAGGACCTCTCTCAGTTGAGCACTCTGGGAGGATGCTGTATTCCTTAGTCAGCTGAGTAGAGATAATGGAGTGTGACTTCAGAGAAACACATGTTCTGAGGCTGACATCAGGTAGGTCACCCAGGAGCGCTTCTTCTCAGTGTCTATGAATGCTAACATTTTATAAAAATGATACCTGTGTTCAAAACTGTATTTACTGTTTCACTGGCTGCCCCTTAGGGCCAGAGGAAGATCTTCCAAGGAAGATGGAATACCTGGAATTTGTCTGCCACGCGCCTTCTGAGTATTTCAAGTCAAGGTCATCACCATTTCCCACAGTTCCCACCCGACCAGAGAAGGGCTACATATGGACTCATGTTGGACCTACTCCTGCAATAACTATTAAGGAAACAGTTGCCAACCATTTGTAGTTAGAAAACCACACCTGGGGCATGCCTACTTAGCAGGTATAAAGCTTCAGTTTTAATCCTAGAACATACATACATGTCCCAAAATAAAGCCAGATTTCCAGTTTTCTTATAACAAGATATGCCACACATTTTTCTCTTTAAAACTTTTTTTCTTTAATTTTTTTAGATAGGGTCTCATATGTAGCCCAGGTTGGCTTGACTTTGAGATCCTCCTGCCTCATCCTCCTTGAGTGCTGGAATTACAGGTGTGTTACACCATAGCTAGTTAATGCCAGATACTTCTTCATGAAGTTCTTTATATGGAAACATGACTTGAGAACAATTTTATCGTACTACCCAGTAATTATATTACCTTGCTTAGTACCTGTTGCTTAGAAAATCACAGGGTGAAAAAAGAATGAATTGAAGTAAAATACTAAATTTAATGTGTAAATTTCCCAGGCAAAAATCGCAGATTCCAGGGATATCATTATAAACATGTAGTGTCTATTTTTCTTCATAATTTATTTCTAGGAACTCATAAAATGAATTATATTTTTATAGGCACAAAACATTCTTAGATTTTTTTTTCTTCCTTTTTTTTAAACCCAGGATCTCGCTATGCAGTCCTGGCTGTCCTGGAACTCATTCTATAGACCAGACTGGCATTGAACTCAAGAGATCTGCTTGCTTCTGCCTTCCAAGTGCTGGGACTAAAGGTGTACACCACCATGCCAGGCTTAAGTTTTAGATTTCTGATCAAGGACTAAACCAAAATGTGGCCAATATGCCTTCAAACCCGGTCTTTTTCCTTCTCTAGAAGCAGACCTTTCTGTGTTAGTCCTACAGAAAGCGACTGGTGGGTAATTGGTTAGTCCTGGCTCTTCACACTTTGAACTCCTGCCATAGCTTTGAGCTGCTTTCAGTAGACATGCCTTTGCCTGTCGTCATCACCTGCGTCTGTGAGACTGCTTCAGCCAGGCCTTTGATCTGTCTGCATGCAGTACAGACATTCCCTCCTTCTACTGAGGCAGCAGTCTCTGTGAAGGTGGCCTGGCTGTTGCTAAGACAGGCACTGGTGACTGGCTATCTCGAAAGTGACTAAAAGGTCATTAGTTTTGATAGTCAAAAGACTCAAACTCAAACCATGAGCTGAGAACTTGGATGGTGTGCTTTGGCTTGGGAAAGCCTGTCATATATGCTTCAAGTGCAGTTTGGTCACATGATGGAGGGAAGTGGGCAGGTACCCACTTGCTGCCTCTGTCCTGATCTATCCAGACAGACATTTTTAGCTGTAGGAATTTATGAGAATTTGACATGATCTAAATGATTTTCATCAGACCTCTTTTACCCTTTTTCAATAGTCCCAAAGTTGGGAAAAAGCATCTTCATGCTTACATAAGGTATAATAAAGTTCATTATAAATATTATTGGGAATGATTTTCTAAGCGCTAACGGTCCAGTTTTTGATTAAAAATTATTTTCACCATGGGTTTATTTTGGATTTTTAAATTTCACTTAAACTACTTAAAACGGAAATGGGATGCTTCCCCCAAGATGGTATTAAATAGAAACATCAATTTTTGGTTACATGATTCACCTTACAGTGAAGAATAACATAGAGCTACCTAGGGGGTTCACAGGATTGAGTTTAAATGGTGACCCTGAGCCAGTTGACCTTTAGGGGAGACCAGCTCTGGGAGTCTGCTGTCCTACAAGGCACAGCAGACTTCATATGTGCTGTGGACCACACCACAACCCTAATACTAGAACTGGAGAAACTGAGGGAGGACATATTAGAGTTTAAAAGAAAAACTGCAGGGCAGGCAAGCTATAAACTGTGGCCAGCATCCAAAAGGAAGAGACAGAAAGTCTTCTGAGACCTGGCAGCCAGTTACTGAGACTGCAGATGGGCAGGCGCTCTGCGTGTGTACCCACCCACATGCAGTCCCCCACACTTACCTGTCTGTTTTACTTCCTCTGTCTTCCTTTTCCAGAGCCAATTACTAGATATTAGAGATCCTCTTTGTGTTGGTGGTGGCTGACTTTACAAGTTAGTTCACAGATTAAGAGAATATCAAAATAAAATCAAAGATTCTGGACTGGGGGCTGGATCAAGACTCTTATCAGGCGTTTTTGGTTGAAGAGATTTATTTGAATTATGTGTAAATGTCATGTTCTGATTTAAAAAAAAAAAACAGAGAATAATAGAATGTATCTTTTTCCAAAACAGTTACAAAGAGTTGCATACAATCTGTCAAAAGCCAGAAAAACAGTAACTCTGGGCCTGTGAGTACAGAGAGACAGTCCCTCTAAGAGAAGAGTGGGCTCCACCACTGACGTAATGTCATCCAGGACTTATACAGACTTGGGAATAAAATACACAGTCTGTTACGAAGAACTTCATTTAGCCTGCACTGTTACTCTCAGGTTGTCCTGAGCATTATGTAATCACAGCACTTACCATTCTGTGACTTTAATAGATTAGTCAAACTTATTAAATTAAAAATTTTACATCCTTTTTACAGTTACAACTTAGGGACAGACCATCAGAGCAAACAAACACATCTAGAAAAATCAGAAGTGCATCTATGCTAAAGTCACTTTCTGTCCAGTTCGAAATACGGTTCCACTTTGATTTTTTCTCTTCTTTGGATTTTGAAAGTTTTCATACCTTAAAAAAGAAAGATGATATTAATGAATAATACTTCCTAATTACAAAATAAAGATAATGGATATTCTTTTTAAATAGCTTCATATTTTAAGAAATAAAAGGGAAATAACTTGGAAAATTATAGAGAAAATTCAAAATTTCTTAAAAATAGTTTTTCCAAGTTTCAGTCTAGTAAAAAAAAGAAACAATATATTAGACAGGAGAAAATACAAATGACAAAAAACAATATGAAAATTATAACCTCTATAGCTTTATTCAAAGACAAGGAAATTGCTAAGCAGTACATAGTATCTCTGCAGTCCTATGCAGAGACACTATGGTTACAACAGTGGACACTGAGCTGCGGGAGGGTTTGAGAGCTGGCATGTGTTCTGCAGTGAAGGACACTGGACACTAGCGCAAGCTGGCGATATATTCTCAAAGCCTTAGAACTGTTAGCGCCCTGTGATGCAGTGATTCTGCCTTCATCTCGGCGAGCTAATGAAAGTAGTGCAAACATTTGGCTTCAAGCTGCTTACAGATTAGCAGTGAGCACCTTGAGGTATGTAAATGTCAAAACATGGCACTGTCACAGAAATCTACTAGAAACTGGCATCGAACACAACAAAGTGGCCACCTGCTTAATCACACACAGTGTTTAAGATGAACAGATGGCTTAAAGGGGACAGTGGCCTACCAACATAGGTAGAGCACTCTTCCTTTAAAAATGTAAGGACACAGTAAAAAAAAGTTCAAATAAAATCAGTCTGGTTGAGGTCACACCACACTATTCTTCCCTTTTGTAAATATGTGTTAACTCACTCTGCTTCACTCCTGGGTTCCTTCATCCAAGAGTTAAATGGATATCAAATTTCAAAAAAAATGTAAGTACACAAAGTCACATGAGATTAAGGAAATTTCTGTTTCCTACTCTTTGGTTTTTTTTTTGTTTTTTTTTGTTTTTTTGGTATTTGTACAATAAAAACACATGGCTGATATATGTACACTCCCTCTAAAGAACTGCAAAGTTGAGCAAGAATTGAAGTATTTACTCTTAGACAAAACCAGGAACAAACTTTTTTTTAATTATGTTGAATCACTAACATGGAATGGTGGCCAGTCCACCATGAAAAGTAGCCAGATCTTTCTATAGATAAGAAAGATCCCAAGTAAAAGATGGAGTAAGGAGAGAAGAAGATGAAGTAGAGGAGAAGCTAGGTGATGAGAGAGAGAAAGAGAGAGGGGGCATGGAGGCAGAAGTTCACGTGTCTCCACCAGTCAAAGACAGTTTATATATCTAGGTTGGGTATTGGGTTACACTTCTGACTGAGCATTACCATACTATAAAGCCTTTGATTAACATTTTAAAAAAATTGTATAAAAGCAGAATCGAAAAGGGGGCATGGGATAGGGGTTTTCTAGGGAGGGGAAATGGGGAAAGGGGATGGCATCTGAAATGTAAATAAAATATCCAATAAAAAAAAAAAGATCCTAAGTAAATGTTGACAGTAATAAACTGTAAATCATCATCCTAAGGGTAAAACCAGCGCGCGCGCGCACACACTCACACACACACAAACAGTATATATATATACATATATATATATAAACACATCATACAACTATATAAATAAATAATAACACGCACACACATATGTATATGTATTTGAGATATAGCCCTGCCTGTCCTGGAACTCAATACGTAGACCAGGCTGGCCTCCACCTGCCTGTCTCCTACGTGCTGGAATTAAAGGGGTACACTACCACGCTCATCTAAAACCAGTATATTTTTAATAAATATAAACTAAATAGAATTAATTTAGACCATTATTCATTTTCTAAAATTTGCTCACTATAATAGAACTCATAGACTCCAACAGATCAGTTAAGGAAAATCTTAAGTTCAAATTTCTCTTTTGGTTATGGGAATGATGATCCGGGGTCTCACATATCCCAGGCACATACTCTGTCACTCATTTACAACCCCAGTTAACCATAGATAGCTTTAAATTAGCTTCCAAATTTAAAAAAAAAAATAATGTAAACAATTCAGAACTGAAGTGAACAACATGTTTCTTATGGTTACTTACAGCTCAGCAAACTCCTTCCCTTCGTCTTCACTAATGGATGGTCTTGTGTGGGCAAGCGCAGTCATTAAATGTGCCTGGCTAATAGCAAAACTGGTTTTGATTGGTCCAGGCTGGTTAAGGGATTCATCCTCCTTGAATAAAAATCAGATTAAGCAGATGTCAACTTAGGAAATCAAGAGTGGCAGTCCCCATGCTATTTCTTGTCAAGTTTTTCCTGTAAAGCATACATTCTCTCTCATGAGACAATCCACACAGAGCAAGGACCGTCACTGGGCTGGGTCACTGGGCTTCAGCACTTTGCTTATAAATATGTATCAGTCAAAACCCAAAGAAACATGTCAAAAAAGGAAAAGCAACTTGTAAAAGTTCTAAGAAGGGAAAAGGCCATACTCCACTTTGGCTCCGGTATCTGCCTTTGATGGTGCTGATGTCTGCCCTCAGCTGGTCTCTCTGTTCCTGGGTAAGGTCTTGGCAGCCTTCTTGGGAAGGTGTCCTGAACACAGCATGTGGTGTAAACAATGGGTCTTTCCCAGGAGCTGCAGGTAAATCCTGAGTCATGGAGCTTGGTGCTGACAGACAGTGTGAGCTCTGCATGATGGGTAAACACCGAAGAAAGAGAGATGGGAGAGAAGAGAGGGAAACAAAGAGCCATGTTCACTGAAGATAAAAAATGAAAACTTCGTTTTCTCTTTAAAACTTATTACTTGAGAATTTCACACGTGCATACACGTAATTTTATCAAATCCATCCTACTTCCTGGCCTCCCTCTGCTGCTATATTCCCTCACCACTTTCCCTTCCAAATTCATGTCTGCTTGATGCTGCTCGGTCTACTTGGTAGGAATGCAGGCAGACTTAGGGGCCATATCCCTCAAGCAGTAACCTTAGGTAAGTTTATATTTTATTCATTAAAGTTAAGCAAGTTTAAAAGACAATAGGTTCACTGATGCCTGTGGTGTAAGATCTCCATAGCAAAACAAACCACCATCCATAACATAAAGGTTTATTTTCTTTTAATATTTTGATACTCAAACTTATTACACTGATGGCAAGGACAGGTTCAGAATGAGCCTTACTCTTCACACGTGCATTTGTGTGTGCATGCGTGCGTGCGTGCATGCGTGAAGCATGTGTGGAGGCCAGGAGTCAATGTGAGGTGTCTTTCTCAATTGCTTTGCACCTTATTTTCTGAGATAGACTCTGACCTGGAGCTCAATGATGTCTAGACTGTCTGGCAGCAAACTTCAAACCTCCTGTCTGTGCCTCCCCAGGCTGGGATGACAGATACGTGTCACTGTCCAGCTATCTATCTATCCTGGGTCTGGGAATCAGAGCTCAGGCCATGCCTCTATCTGGGCCAAGCACTTTACTGTCAGGGATCTTCCTAGCTCTTTCTCTAGTCCCTAGAAAATAGTTATGCTAATGTTCCCAGGTATTTCTAGAGAGAAGTTAAAAAGTAGAAAACAGAAATTTATAAAAAAAAGTAAGACCTTCTCAGAAAAGTAGGTATTTTTATATTTTTAGAAACATGAATTATTAAAAACAAATATACAAAAGCAACCATATATATAAAAATGTTATATATTAAAAATAGTAAGCCACTATTAATTTGAGTGAGCATATATTTTAACTAAAGAGAAAAACAATGATGTTGGCCACATTTAATCTAAATTGTCCTTGCTGATACATGTTATTACTTCTTTTCATGCTTTCTATAAGAAGATTCACAAATAGGCATCATTTGTGGATTTTATGAATTTTAGACATTATTGCAACAAATTTCCTAATATCCAGAAGTACTTCATGACAATAAAATTTATGTTTAATATTAAATAGATCTTCTCAACAGTAAAAAGGGTTTAAAATCACTCCTGGGGAGAGAAACTCCCGAGTGACCACAAGAGGGAGCCACACCAGGTCCTTATGGAACCAACCCCCTTGTTCCTGGCTCCTGTTATAAATGTTCAACAAAAACTAAAAATGACTAATTGGCATAATTTAAAAAACAAAACTACCTTTATTGCAGAGCAACCAACCATAAAGACTATGTGGGGCAGGTTAGGAGACGAATCCCAATCCAATACCACATCAACATAAAGCTTTATGTGTCTGAGCCACACAAGGACAAATGTACAAGGTACCAAGTCAGAAGAGGTTCCATTTCCAAGTTCTGATTCATATGAGCTTCCAAAGTAGAGCCGGTACATATTGAATTTTGATTCGTCTGGAAGGATCTCAGACATCTCGAGAGAAACAAGGGATTGCTCTAAGCCACACTCTCCATCTCCAGCTGAGTCGTCGGAACCACTGCTGTGGTTAAGAAAGACCATTGAAGACAGACTTAGGTCACTATCAGAGCTGGAGCCTCCATCCTAAATTACACAGAAAGAGTGCCAGTTGTAAGACTTAAATACTCCATAACTAGGAATAGCAGCAGACATCACTCCACAGAGCAGTGTGGGAAGCTTGTGCTTCTAAGGAAGCTCTTAATCCTCTGGACTGAGGTAGCGATAAAAACGTTTGTATGAGACACGATGCTGTGTAGCCCACACCAGCCTTACATTTACTTTGTGGCTTAGGCGCACCTTGGTGTTAGGATTCTTAGGTCTTCAGGTGCATGCCAGCATGGCTGGTCTACCTGGTGCAGAGGGATGAATCCAGCCTTACACAATACAAATGTAACTATTACCACAAAGGACCAACATGAAGAAAACCGGCTGACTGTCCCAATGACAACAAAACTAGAACTTGCCCTTGATCTGTTGCACGATCGAACTTGTGGCGTTCCTTGGCTCCAGCCTGCCAAGGCACCTCCTGCCACTTTATCCTAATAGAAATCTTCAGGGCTAGGGATGTAGCTTAGTCGTACAGTTTGTCTAGCATGTGTTAGGTCCTAGGTCGATCCCTAGTACCATAAAGAGCAAAAATAAACAGCCACAACAATGGCTTGCTAACTAGCAAAACTCGACTGTGGGGAGAAGTGCTGAGTCTCACCCCCAGAACCTGTGTAGAAGCTGGGGCACCGCGGGGTGGGTGTGGCGTCAGTACTGCTGAGACAGGTATGACCGACATGCTCCCTGGACAGCAAGTCCAGCAGGGTCAGCTTAGTGAGGGACTGATTTAGAAAGGGAGGGGTGCTTGAGGTGTGTCACCCCCAGTTGCTCATTGATTGCCATGTACACGGTCATCCCTATGTCCTCCCCACACACTAGGAATTAGTTAAGAAATTTAGGACCTGCAGACATTTCCAACCAAAATTGGTGGAGGGAAATATAC
>JANHMN010000016.1:13657660-13662109 GCA_030674055.1 Rhabdomys pumilio
AGAAAGAGGTGGATCAGCACAGGAATCCTAACGGCTATAAACCAATAAATACATCATCTTCCCCCAGCTTTCCAAATAGGAGATAACCCATGACTGAGAAACATAACTGAAACTGGCAAGGACTGTGGGGGCGGGGGGAGGGAGGAATGGGGGTTCCTGAAGGAGCTAAGCAGGAATTATCAGAAGACCCAGTGATTCTACTCATTGTGTACCAAAAGAAATGTGAACTTATGTCTACAGAAAACAAATTTACTCATAAGAGTCTCATGGTAGAATACTGAGGTGGTAGCTCAGAGGGTGCAGGCACCTGCCACAAAGCTGGCAACTTGAATTTGGTCTGTGGAACCACATGGTGCAAAAAAGAACTAAGTCCCACTGGTTGTCCCATGACATGCTTGTCGTGGCACGTGAGTGCCCACACGTACACATAAACATGCAGGCAGAATAAACAATTCCACGTTAAAAACGTAGTAAAGCCCAATGATGAAACAACCCAAGTGTTCCCAGTAACAATGAATGTCTAAGCAAAACGTGGCACAGGGAAGCAATAGAATGCAGTTCTGCCACAAAAGGGATGAAGGTGTTAACACACACAGCTTGAAGCATACTGAGTAGAAGCTAGACACTGAGGGGCACATCTTACCTGATTTCTTGCATACATAATCCACAGACACAGAAGTAAGATTAATGGCTGCTAGGGAATGAGAGGAGAGGGCACAAGAACAGAATCCAAGCGCTTTGAGAATGGGAGGGAGAGGGCTCGGAGCTTTGTACCAATGAATGCCACATTCAAGTGGCTAACTGGATGTTACCTAAGTTTGACTCAGTTAAAAACACAAGGGAGGAAAGCAGGTGCACACATACCTTAATACTAATAAAATTCATTCCACTCTCTCTTGCAACTACCCCAGCAAGTAAAGTTTTTCCTGTCCCAGGAGGCCCATAAAGCAGTATTCCCGTCCTCTGTCGTATGGGTAAGTTTGCAAATAATTCTGGGTACTGAAAAATAGTAAGAGTATGGCAAAGAGCAAAAATCTAAACGGAGACTGCACAAACACAGTGTACAGAAAGTATCTGGATGACGATAACTGCCACCTCCCTTTATTAACAAGAACACAAACGCAGGAACGGAAACCCTCATTGGAAATAATGAATGGAGTCCATGGAATGCATGTGTACAACGAAAGCATCTGTCAGGGCATCAGCACGTCCTTCTGCTTCGCTGAGGTTTTGTCTTATTTTGGTGGTAAGAAAGCTGGGCAAGGCACAGCCACTGAGCTATAGGGAACTAAACCAGTCTTCCTTTTTAAAGTGTGATAGGAGTACCGTTAGGAAAACAGAGGCCAAGTGCCCAGTCTTCCAACAAGCATACTATCGCTTGTATGGATAAATCCTGATAGCTGGTACATTCAAGTACTATATCAGAGACACAGAGGAAGCACATGTCATGGTTATAGACAGTCATGCCTCTCTCTGCTAAACACTGATGAATTCTTTTTAAATAACCAGCTGCCCAGAGCACGAAATCCCATCTGACATTGACTAAGTATCAACAACAGTCAGCACTGCCCTTGCCTATTCTCTCGAGCAAGCCTTGCGAGTCGTCGACTGACAAAATTCTAGCCTGGCTTCTATAGTCACACTCACTGGAGAGACCTCCAGATAGTTGAGTATTAATGCCTGGTGCCCAAACTCAGCATTGGAGGTCATGATGTTGCTGGCTAGTAATTCTATGCCAATTTCTCCTCCCATAGGTGTAAACCTATGGTTCTGTGCTGTACTCAACATATCCCAGGCCCTGACAACAAGAGTTGCCGACCACCACAAGCAACCCAAAATCCTTAATCATTTCTGTACTTTGCATGACTCCCAGATCTCACACAACTGCCCTCATTTCTCAGTCTTCCTGATTCAACACACTGTGCCCCAGACTCTACCTGCAGCCTTTATCGTCCCATCGATCTAGCTCATACTACCTGTCAACTCTGCCTTTCTAGGACAAGTTCCAGAGTCCAAAAGTCTGCATAATCCACCTGTCCTACACCACTCCTGTCTGCTGCTGTTGAAATCTCAGCTTCAGCAAATCTGAGCGACTTAGGCAAAACAGAGTTAAGATATTTGTGCCAAAATGGATTCACATTTACAAGCCAAGAAAATGTCAAAATCGGGTTTTGTTTGATAATTTGGTAAATACTTGTCAATCAACTGGAAACTGGATGAGCTAATAAATAAAGCCATAGCCAATGGTTCAGGGTTTCTTCTGGCCATTAGTACTCTGTTCCCGTGTGCCCGTGTGTTTTATCTTACCTTGGCTGGTAACTGGATAGTATCCATGAGTATCTGCCGAACTTCATGTAATCCTCCGATCTTGTCCCAGCCCAGGTCGCTCGGTTTATGCAGGTTGACATTTCGCAAAGAAGCAGGAAGAAATCCATGGAGAGCCTTTTGGAAGTCTGATGTTGTTAAAGTCAATTCTGTTTAAAAATAAACAAAGGTGCTTTTTCTTTTTTTTCATAATTTTAGATGAGATCTCACTAGGTAGCCCTAGCTGGCCTCAAACTCAAAGAGATCTGCCTGCCTCTGCCTCCTGAGTGATGGGATTAAAGGCGTGCACCTCCAAGACCAATTCATTTTTAAAATATGCTATGATACTGGCTAGAAATGCCAGACTTCTACACAAATATCATACGAAGTCAAATGTATGTAATCCTTGCTGTGCTCTGACTATTCCCACAAGAGAAAGAAGGGCAGGGTTGCACACATACCTTCCCGGGTGGAGCCATGCTGGCGAGAGAGAGAAGAGTGTATGGCTCGGTCCACGAGAACTGTAAAGTCTCGAGCCACAAAAGCTTCCGTGTCTTTAGCTATGTGCTGCAGGTCCACGTCCGGGGACTCACTTATATCACGGCCCAGTTTATTCTTCACAACACTCTGCAGAATTTCACATCTCTGTTCCTTAAAAAAAAACACACACACACAAAATTCAGATTATTAATTTCTCAAGGGTACATTTCATGAGTTATATGTCAGTTAGCAATAGGAATATAACCAGAGAAAAGCCTCACCAGGCAGTTTTATCATTGTGTGAACATCACAGAATGCATTTATACAAAGTGGGATTGTATAGACTTCTAGGCACCCACACTACATGGTGCAGTCTGCTGCTCTGCCACAGCACTCTGGCAGGCAAGTCTGTCCACTCCCAGTTTATGCAGCTCGTGAGGATGGACTCCCAGGTCCTCAGCACGTGATGAAGAGCTCGCTAGCAGGTCAAGTCTGAGCTGACAGAACTTAGATAGCACGGCTGGGTCAAGCCTTTTCCTTCAAAGTCACAGATAAATAAGCACTTTGCTTCCTCCGCGATCCTATCAGAGGGTTATATTTTTATGTCTTGTCTAAAATTATACTTCAAGTATTTCTCAGTAAATTTTCAAAAAACCCACACTGATACAAGATTGCCATTTCTTTCTCCAATAAGGAGTATTGTAAGTAACACTCTGATTCTTAAGAGGTTTTTTTTGTTTGTTTTTTTGTTGCTATAACATTTCTAAAAACATATTCAATAACCAATGTGTAGGATAGTTTTATGTCAACTTTATACAAACTAGAGTCATCAGAGATGAAGGAACCTCGCTCAAGAAAATGCCTCCATAAAATCAAGCTGTAGAGAAGCCTGAAGGGCATTCTCTTAATTAGTGATTAATGTGGAGGACCCAGCCCATTCTGGGTGGTGCCATCCCTGGGCTGGTGGTCCTGGTTGTATAAGAAAGTAGGCTGAGCAGCCACCGCAAGTCATGGGAACACGCCAATAAACAGCACCCACACCAGCTCAGGTCTGCAGGGCCTGGGCCTGTGTGAGTTCCTGCTGTCACTACTTTGTATAGAACTGAGTGGAATTAACCCTTTCCTCTTCAAGTGGCTTTAGGTCCTGGTGCTTTGTCACAGCAGCAGTGACCTTAATAAGACAGCCAATATCACTGCTGAGTCCTGAACCCAGGGTCCTTACACATACTCGGCAAGCTCTATACCACCAAGCCACGGTGACACAGAATAACAGGGCCATACTCCTGCTTTTTCAGTAACAGTTAAAGGGCAAAGAGTCTGAATAGTTAAGGTAGAACTAGGCAAGGATCTTAAACAAAATTCTTACATGTCTCCAGTGTGCTTCTCAGCCTGAGAATCCTTCCCCTGCTTGTGGTCACTAAATGCTTGGTGAGCATAGGGTCGCAAAGGGAGTTATCACATTGTTAAAAGATGTCTAGTTTTCATTTCATCCTCATTTAGAAAAAATACTAACGTTAAGAAAGCCATGTCCTTTGGGTCGGGTATGGCCTTCATGCCTTACTGAACGACAGGAGGACCAGAGCCATTTTACAAGGTCCCCTTTAATTACTGGAGGTCAGGCCTCTATCCCTGCCTTGGCAAGATTAGAATCGCCACAGCCCTTCT
>JANHMN010000016.1:13662209-13684448 GCA_030674055.1 Rhabdomys pumilio
CAGATAGCTATAAGATATTGTAAACAGGCAGCTTTGGTGGAAATTTACCAGCCTGGATAAGAACTAATAGTCATAGACCTTGTGGATAGGCAGCCTTGGTAGACAGTACCAGCTTAGATAAGAAACAAGTGATTCATAGACAGAGTCATAGTGACCTGTCCCCTGAACCTTCACCCAGCCAATACTCTGTTCTGAACATATCTGTACTCCCCCTGAACACCTATGCTCCTGCATCATCCCCTTCCCCACATCCTGCCTTTTTGTGTTTATAACCCGTTTGATTAAAAAAAAAAATGAAAAAAAGAAAGCCATGTCCTTAGCAAGTACGTAACATTTTAGATGATTATAAATTATAATCTCAAACTGCATTTGTTGCCCTTAAATATCTACACCATCCCCTAGAAGCAGTAACTATTAAAATAAAAGCAGTTTCTAAGAAAAAGAATACAGCATGATAACCTTAATAAGTAGTGAGTTACCTGACTGGGAGGCTGAATGTGCTGGACGCACTGGAATGTGTGGATCCCTTGAGCAGACACAAGGGAAGGGTGCAGAGAGTGCTGGAGCTGGCTCGTGGCGATGAGCGCAACCAAGCTTCCCATAGAAACAAGCTCTTTGATCATATCGTTCAAAGCTAGAATGATGTAAAATACCATAAAGCTCGGGGTAAAAACATGACCATTTAAACCTGCATATTTATTAAAATGCTAATAACTTAACCTCAAGCTCTAAGATGGAACAGCTCCATCATGTTTAAAACCCAGCCACTGATGCTGAATCAAACAGAAGTGTAGGAGGTCCGGGAAACTCAGAACATGTCTACTCCTGGATCTTATAAGGCAAATGAATCAAAAATGTCTATTTTTTGACATCTTAGAAGTGAATATTCTAGAAGGATGGTAAACACCCATACTATCATGGTTATTAACAGAACAAGCTGTGTTTCTAACATTTCCTAAATAACTTCTTTCTATTCAAGGCTTAGCAAAGTTTGGCTGAGGAGATTAGAACTGAAATAAGCATTAGTAATTTATCTGAGTCCTGATCCAGAGAGTTGCTGCCTTCCTTTGAGATCAGCTCTAGCTAATCTAATGGAAGCTACTCTTGCTATATTTTGGTTGACTTCAGCTCTCTAGAACCACGAGGCAATTCTGTCAGTCCTTGCAGCCCTCCCTCCCCACCAGGTCTGTCTTCGCACTGTAAGCTACAGTCAAAGGCATATTCCTTGACATGGTATAATCTCTTGCACCTCAGCACCTTTCCCTGTGAACTGTACATCTTTTGCTGCTTGTTGATTTTCACCTTTCCATTAAAACTCGGTTCAGTTACCAGCATCTCTGGAAGCCTTCTTGGCAACCCTTGTAGCCCACCACACTATCTTTTTAGGTTAGATGCTCATTCCTCTAAGACAGTGCATCTTGCCACCTGCTAGTTGATTAACCTGGCCCAAATACTTGTCACTTTCCATTTACTGGCTTATGAAACCAGGGGAGACCCAAATGAACTCCCAAGGCACACCCTCTCCCAGAAACCGCATCCTACAGAGCAGCCACCATTATTACCACTATTCTGCACTGAAATTGCTTCCTTTCCTCTCCTGGACTTTGAGAAGGCTGAATACAAAGGTGTGTTCAACCAGTACCTGTCAATGCAACAGAAGCGAGAGGAAGTCTGTAACAGAACAGCTTCCAGAAGTGATGTAGAGTGAGAAGGCTAGTCATGAAGTCAGGGGATATCTCTGTTCTTGCTCTGTCATTTCCTAATACAGAGCTGGAGAAGGCTGCCATGCACCCAAAGGAACACACAAGAAGCATATACCTTATTCCCTTAAAGTGGAAGATTTAGGGCCGGCGAGATAGCTCAGCAGGTAAAACCATGTGTCACCAAGCCTGGCAATCTTAGGCCAATCTCCAGGATGCACATGGTGGAAGGAGAGAAGAGACTCCTGAAAACTGTCCTCTGATCTCCATATGTACACCCAGTCATTACGGGTGCCACCCCAACAAATGGGCAAGTAACAAATAAAGAAAACTAATTGAAAAATGTAAAAAATCGATTTACCATTAAAATGAAAAATGTTGACTGACAAATAAAAAAGCCCCCGACCCAATGGGGGACCATTACCATGTGCCAGCCGTTGGCTCTGCACCGCCTCAGGGCTGTGTTCGTGCTCTGGGACACTGGGCAGTCCAGCAATGAGGTCCAGGTCATCCAGCAGAACGACAGATGGCTGCCTCCAGACCGCCTCTGAGAAAGCCACCTCGAGGGCTTTTTGTATGCTTTCAAGCCTTTTTCCTAGACACAAAAAATGTGAATTCAGTGTTATTTCAAGGGTGGGGAGTTAGGCTCCTCCTGAAAGCACCAGAAGAACTCAATATTAATCTGTAAAACTTAAACCCATGTTTTATTAATACATCAATCAAAAACCTTAATCATTGATACATTCAACTCCTAAGTCTCCAAGGATTCAAAATGCCAAACTGTATCACAAAGGAGAAGAATATACTCCTCTGACTCTTGTCTGCTCGCACTCGGTCACACTCGCACTCGGTCACACTCCGGAGTTTCAGACAGCTTACAGCTGTGAACTAAACAGGACGTAAAAACACACACCAGAGTAAGGAGGACATCTGACTCAAACCCTAGCAGTTGCCTGGAGACCCTAAAGTTCCTGGATTTCTGTGATACCTTTGATTCAAGACTGCTCCATGTGTGGTACAAAGTTTTAATTTTCAAAAGACAGAAAGTTTACAGGTCGATAATCTAATGCAAAAGTTTCCTGATACTTAGCTCTAAATTAAATTTTTTTCCCATGGGGCCTCAAAGAAGATTAAAACCTCCTTTGTAGCAAATGAAATAATGAGTTTTCAAAAGTTATCTTGACCTTGCTTTAAAATGTATTTTTTATTTGTTCTTTGGGGATTTCATGCATCTATACAATGCACTAGGAAAACACATAAGCTGCAAAGGCTAGCGGGGAGCAGGGTGTTAGTGGGAACCCAGAAGAAAGTCACTTGTTCAAAGAAGAATTGTCCCAGCCTCGTGTTTTAACTAAACAGATAACACAATGCTAGACTTGAAAAACACACCAGGGATGGTGACATACGTCTCTAATCCCAGCACCTGGGAGGAAGAGGCAGGTGGATTTCTGTGAGTTTAAGGTCAGCCTGATCTACAGAGTGAGTTCTGGGACAGCCAGGGCTACACAGAGAACCCCTGTTTTGAATTTCAACCCCCCCCCCCACACACACACAGACACACAGAAACCGACAAGTGTCACAAAATCAACTATAATTCGTCTTGTTGCTACCCACTCGCTCAGTCCATGAATTCTAGCACTTTCCTACAGCAATTCAAACATGGAGCACAGATTCAAATGTAGCATGCTCTAAATACTTGGAGTGGCATATGTGGTGTTTCTACAGAGCTTTCACTTAAAAAAATGGCTTCCATCAGACTGTCAAACAGAGTTTTATGGATTTCATCACAAACATCAGAAATATAAAGTCTTCAGGTTTCTAAGGATTTTCTTTTTTTGCTTTTTTGAGACAGGGTCTGCCTATGTAGCTCGGAAGTCCTGAAATGTGCTCTTTCCATCAGGCTTCCAACTCCCAGAAGTTGCCTGCCTCTGCTCTGCAAGTGCTGGCATTAAAGACTTGGGCCACAAGCCCAGCTTCTACATTTCTAAGGATTTCCATTAGCTAAAAGACAAAAATAAAAGTTTAGAAACTACACAACTGTATCTGTTAATAGCACAACAATATGTTCCTGTCTACAGAGGGGGATCTGTGTGGACTCCCTCCTACCTCGTAAAGCTTTGCAGTCGACTATCTCCACACAGGCATCCAGAGCGTCATGTGCTTCCTTACAGATGGCTTTAGCTAACGTTGATTTCCCGCTTCCCTGTAAGACAATCGCTTCCTCAGAACACTCAGTAGACTCACTTACCGAGGCAGCTTCTGCCATTGCAGCAGCCACCGAGATTCAGCCTCACTGACTGATAAGTAGACACCAGTCCAGCTGCAATGTGGGATTCTGTGCTCCTAAAATAAGGCTCTTAATGTGTTAGGCAGCCTGTGTTCAAAATAGTGCACAGATAAAAAATAAACTCATTTCTACACTTGCTAGTTAATACTACTAGTTAAATAAAAACCTGTGAAAATAATACTTTATTGGTACAAGTCATGATTAATACAGAAATAATTTTTAAATAAATAAGAAATTATTTAATTTCAATTATCTTAATGAGAAAAGTAGATTAGTATCCGTATTACCTTGTACTAAATAGTTTTAATTACACTTCCTTAATGATCTGTGGCCGTTACTGTAGCCACCAATTCATGTGCGGTACAACCTTCAGGCACTTTTTTCTGGTGACAGAGATGATTATATGCCATAATTTACCAGGTCAGGTCTTATCATGTTGGCCAGTCTGGCCTTGAACCTAAGATCCCACTGCCTCAGCCTTTGGAGAGGCTGGGATTGCAGGCACATAGCACTGCCCGTGAGAGACAAGTCAGCTGCCAGACTGTCCACACTGAGAGAGGAACAAAGGACTCGACCCTGGCTTACAGTCAATGAGATTTTTTTTAAAAAAATACAAGTTTTGTTTTGTTTTGTTCTCGTTCTAAAGTATTTTGTAAAGATTAAAACCAAGTCTACTTAGTAAAGAAGAGTGAAAGGCCTCAGGTGCAAATAGTGTCTCTCATAAATGCAAACAGAATGCTAGTACGTACAAGTAAACACAACCAAGTGGAATTTATTTTTAAAAATATACCAATACTATCAACAACCTCATCGGTAGGCTAACCACTAAAAATTATATAATCTTATCAATCAACACAGAAAAGGAATTGAGAGGTGTGCTGGTGTGAATAGGAACGGCCCCCACAGACTCATGTGCTTGAATGCTTGGTCCTTAGGGCGTGGCACTATTAGGAGGCATGGCTTTGTTGGCCACTGGGGCAGGGGGGGATTTTTAGGACCGCTATCCTCAAACTTATGCCCAGAGTAGCTCACAGTCTCCTGCTGGTGTCAGGTTCTGCTGTAGAATTCTCAGCTCCTTTTCCAGCACCCTGTCTACCTGCATCCTGCCATGCTCTGCATCATAATAATGGACTGAACATCTGAAACTGTAAGCCAGCCCCAATTAAATGGGTTTTTTTTTGGTTTTTGGGTTTTTTTTTTTTTGTTTTTTTGTTTTTTGGTTTTTTTTGTAAGAGCTTCTGCGGCCAGGGTGTCTCTTCACAGCACTAGAGCCCCAAGACAAGGGGGTATATGAATTCATGATAACTTCCCTAATACGTATCAAGCACACACCTATTAAAAGTTCTATAAAATACATAAACAAATCAAAATCAAAAGAGAGAAGCATGAAATGCTACTAGCTAGTGAGAAGAACATATTTTAACTGAATACCTTTCCTCCAGTGATCAAAAGAGCCCCATTCCTAAGTCCTGCGACGAGAGACATCAGCTGCCGAGACAAAGGGCGTCCCAGGAGACTGTGAGTGATGTGTTCCATGGCAGATATACCTAAGGAACTCACTCCACTGCAAAACACATAAATTCTTATGTGACCAAAGACCGTAGCAAGGAAAACCTAGCTATAAAAGACTGGAGCCTTCCTTCCTGGGCTAGTTAGCGATTCGTACGAGTAAAGTCTTAGAAGCTTCCTCTACTTAGGCTAACGGTGGCAGACTGTATCTGATGTGCAGCTTTCAGACACTGCGCAACGCTGAAACTGTCTGTTAGCTCATCTCAACGCTCCCATCCTCACAGCTCTTTCGGTTTGGTAATCAATACTATCAAACAGCTGCTTTGGGAGTGCTTACTGGGGTAATCAAAGACTCGGCTCCTCTGAAATTTCCCTGTGAAACCTAGCTTCCCTCTGTCCTAGACACACTTTGAATGATGCTATTTCTTGATTTCTACATGATTTTATTCATGAAAACAGAAAGGGAACAAAAACTCCTGAAAGTAGAATCCAAGGAGAGTTCACTTCCTATTATCACACACTGTTGCATGCTTAAGGTTTAATTCTTTCACTAGAGCTCTCGCCTCCAGTAGAAGCTCGGAAACTATCGAGCGAATGCGTCTATGGCTGCCTCTCATAGAGCACAATGAAGAAACTAAGAGTGCTTCCTTTCAGATTCGTTTCTCTGAAACGATGAAAAAAAATACCAAAAAGTTGCTAATCATTACAATAAAACAGTGAAGGAATAACTTAATTTGAAATATTTTTCACCACTGAACCAGTGTTTTAGATTTAGCTATTAAGATGCTTTTATTGGTTCCCATCACTACTGTTTTGGTCAAGTACAATCAGGTGATTTCCAGCTAGCTTTCATCTCAAAAGTCAATTCTCCAAGGAGAGAATCTCTAATAAAATCACCTAAGGACACAAGGTCAACTTCCAACCTGTGTGTGAGGAAAGAGGCAATCCTTGACAGTTCTCTCCTCATCTCTGGCGTTCCTGGCCACTTACCACACTTGTCCATGAAGCTGCCAGAGAGCACCCTAAGCAGCCTGTAAACAGACTCATTGACCGTAACCTCTTACCCCAAACAGCTCAGCGCTAAAGATGGAAGAAGAAAGTCAATTTCCGCACTGTGTTCTTCTCTTATCATGGGCTCTAGAAGGACCTACAACAAGGAAAAGCCAGTTTTACATTTCAAAGTTATGTCTTTTGTTGAATTTCTGAGTCCCATAAAAAAGAATCACCAACTTTGCTAACAGAGAAAGGAGATGCCGGCCCACGGAGAACACGAGACACCCTGCTGACCAGGTCCTCTTGCATGGAACACAGATGTTCACAGCACAGAGACCAAAGCTGTCTGATGACACACCACAGGTGCGTGTTTCCTCCATTTGTGTCATAAGCATTCTTCCCACGGCCCTTACGTTTGCCCCTTTCTGAAGGGCAGCCCCTCGAGCACATTTCAGAGATAAGGGAACAGTGTCTAGATCCAAACCACTCAACTCGCAAACAACGGGCACAGCCTCGACTCCACTGCAGCAAGCAGAAGGAAAACGATATTCTAAAAACGGGCACTAAGACACCTCTGCAAGAAAAGCAGTGTGAGCAGAGAAGCTAACAACTGTCAAAACAGTATAGCAAAAAGGCATGTGAAAATATAAATTTAAAACATTTAAATTATTTGCACTGCAACAAGAGGGTGGATTAGGTGCTGCAGCACACGTGAGGGTCAGAGAAGATTCTGAGGTAGGTGTGTGTGTGTGTGTGTGTGTGTGTGTGTGTGTACACTTCAATGCGGAGGTGGCTTATGTACACATGAGAAAGTCAGAGAACAACTCTGGACTGGGTGTGCACACACACTACAATGAAGAGGTCCCATGTGCACATGTGAAGGTCAGAGGTCAACCTTGGTGGGGTTGGTTGGCTCTCTCCTTCCAGGAATGGAACTCAGGTCACCAGGCTGGTATGGCAAACACCTTTACCCACCAAGCTATATCACTGGCCCCAAAATAAGAACTTTAAAAAAACAAAAATCAGTCTTCTAAAACTTTCCATTTGTTTAATACATAGAACTTTAAGTTGTGACCCATTTACCAGTTTACAGAAGCAACAGAAAACCTGGAACTTAATTGTACGTAACTGATGTTTACATTTAGGATAAATCAGTAACTTGTTTACATAAACTTCAGAGTAAGATATTTAAAATCAAACTATTCCTCACTCTTCTCACGTGCTTTCTAGTCTACTTCTGGATGCGCACTTCCAGACAGACACTCAGACTTCACCCGGACAGCAAGCAGCACTTCATTACACAGCAACAGTATATAATTACTTGTACTGAGATCTTCTGCAGCAGAATGGGACTCAACACAAAAACAGGTTTTTCTTGATCCTTTTCTTTTTCCTGAGAATGAACTATACTCAGAGAGAACTCTTTCAACCCTGTTAAGAAGCAAGGAACAAACGAAGAGTTAGAACTGAAACTGAGAGGAAATAACTTGATTTGAAATATCAAACTTATTTAAATTAAAGACCTTCTTCAACACAGAGAACACTGTGATGTTTCACTGTTTACGTGTGACACAAATAGGAAAAACAATTTTAAAAAATGTTTCGATGTTCCAACTGTTTCATAGGGGAAACAACATCACACTTTTACTCACCATCCTTAACTTCCAGCCTAACACACTCTTCCTTTGATATTACCAAAGGCAGCATGGTGGTAGTGCACTGCTGCAGCCATGACGAGAACGCAGTTTTTACTTCTTCTTCACTCACATCTTTAGGCTGCCAGAGAAAGAGACAGAAGAGTAAACCAAGTGCCCTAACACCCGCCTTGCCTTTACCACACTTATTTTAGCATGCCTTCCTAACAACATACAAAATCCTACCAAATACAACCAGCACGGATGCTTAACTTCTACATGCTGACGTGTGGTCTGCTGTGATGCTTGCATTCCTCAGCGTGAGCTACTGAGGAGCCATTTGTATACCCAACAAAAGGTGTAAGTGATCCTTTCCTGTCTGCCCAGTGAAACAAATACCAAACAAAGTGGAGTGTATGCGGCCTCGCTGTGGCCGGTGGCATGCGGTCAGCAGCCATGAAGAGTCTCTCTTCCCAGTCAAAGGTAAAGAACAAGCATCAAGGAAGCTTAGGCCTTGTTTTGTTTTACTGGTCCATAGAATTCAGACAGGACACTCAGAAGCACTGCAAGCATGTTGTATCTAAAGGAGCCAAATCACAGCCAAGGATAGCAGGAGAGAAAATGATACGGAGCCTAGGTCCTTGTCAACAAGGTTAACCACCCATGAGTACCTTCAACTGCATTCCCCGTACATGGTACATGAGAAAATTAAATACCATGTTATTTAAGCCACATATTTAAGCCACTGTCCCTTTTCTTAATGAGGGCCACAGACTAGTTATATACTAAATGAGTGCAGTGTTCATGGTTCAAAGCTCTAAAATAAATGATAAGAAAACCATTGCTAATTTTTAGTTTTTAAAATTCAGTTCTTAAGAACTCATCTGACAATAAATGACGCTCAGTAGCATCAATAGAATAATAAAAATTCATAGAGTTGGGATGAGTTTTCAAACACAAGCACCTGAGTTCAGTCTTAAAATTTTTAAAAGCCAGATGTGATAACACACAACTGTAGTCCCAGCCTTGGGGTGAGGAAACGGGTGGATCCCAGGGCCCTGGGCTAGCTAGTGTACTTGCCAAGTCCTAGGCCAATGAGAGACCATGACTCAGAAAACAAAGTGGATGGCATCTGAGGAATGACAGCAGAGGTTATCCTCTGGCCACCATATTCTGTGTACATGAGCACATGCACCTGCATGCCCACAGGCACACACAGTATGTACACGCACATACATATCATATAGAAAATGCTATGACTATCTTCTCAGTGCAGTAGACCTGCGCTCTCCCATTTCTCAGACAGGTCTACTTCTGTTCTTTCTCTTCATATAGTCACCTGCTGGCTAAGCTCAGTTTAGAAGCTGATCACTACCAAATGGAAGCTAACTAAGAAACAGCACCGTCTTCTCATGTCACTAGGCTGCCCTTGAACTCTGTGGTGCTGAAGATGACCTTGAATTTCTCATCCTCCTGCCTCCACCTGCCAAGGGCTGGTATTAACAGGCAGGCAGACAAACACTCTCCCAACTGATCTCCATCCTTACCTCCAAAATATCAATTAAAAAAGACAGAATACACATATTTGCACTGATACATTCATACTTGCTTACTAATGATTTCTTTGCTTCTAAAATTAAACATAGTTATTGGCCCACAAATTCGTAATATCACCTCTATATGTATATATGTATATATATATATATATATATATGTGTGTGTGTGTGTGTGTGTGTGTGTGTGTGTATATATATATGTTTGTGTGTATATATGTGTGTGTGTGTATATATATCTCCAAAGAATAGAACATAGAGAGTCAAACAGACACTTGTACCCCACTGCTTCCTGCAGCATGACTCACAGAAGTTACCTAAGTCCATCACTATTTGGACAGACTTACAACTCTATAATGAAGTATTATCCACTAGATGACAGACTGATGCATGCCACAATATAGAGGGCCCTTGAAAACATTATGTGAAGTAAAGTAAGTCAATACACAAGACAAATCCTGTTTGACTCCACGTCTACACAGTACCTGGGATAAATAAACTCAGAACATAGAGCAGGTTGTTAGGAGACGGGGAGGAAGGGAAGGGCGTCACTGTCTAATAGCTAAGTGCTTGTCTGCAGTGAGGGAAATGGTTTGGAGAAGGCAGCAGACAGCGCACAACATTATGAACACAGTTAATGCAGCTGAGCTGTTCTCTGAGGATGGCTGAAACACCATGCCATGTAACTTGTAACAAAAAAGAATCACATTATTATTAACAAACAATGAGAAATTCTATAGCATCCATAAAAGAATTTTGATACACCATAGGTTTGAACTCACTAAGTTCTCTCTAGGTTGTAATTTCAGAGATCTTGGGATTTTAGGGGTGGTTTCCAGTGGCGTTATTCTGACTACTGCATGCATTTCTATATTTAGTCTCTTTCTCAGGTCATCTGGAATCTGCAATTTAAAAAGAATATAAACACATTCAAAGACTGGTTAAGGTATTTCATAGCCTAAATACTGATATTAATTCTCTAAATTCAAGTGAAACTATAGATGTCATTACACTATCATATCACAGTGATTCATAGTTGTTTCAGCCTCCTTGACCACTTTAACCAAAATACCATGTGACTGGCAACTCATAGACAACAAAAATTCATCCTTGGTTTATAAATTGAGATGTCTACCATTAAGGCACTGGCAAGGTTGGTGCTGTCAAGACTCTCTCACAGACATGCATGTGAGGACTCTCTTGCTGTATCCTCACTGGGTAGAAGAGGAGGAGTCAGAGAAGGCATCTCCCATGATGACATCAGTTGCACTGGACCCTTCATCCTTAATAACCTAATAACCTCCCAAAGGTCTCATGTCCTGACGCAGTCACCTCGTAGGATGGATTTCATATATTGGTTTGGGGGAGACATAAACATGAAGACAAGCAATGGTATAACCATTTGAGATGTCTTTGTGTTTGTGTGAGAAAGTTGAGAACCACTGAGAAAACTAGAGTAGTCAAACCTAATCCCAATCTGCCGTGGGTACAGTTCAATCCAACAAGTAAAGGGTAAAACTTACACCCACATTAATAAAAATATTCTAAACTGAGATTATGGCAAGGATCACATGATATTATACTAAAAACAACTTGTACACACATTAAATGGTACACTTTTAAATTTCATCTCAATCAAGAGGGTCAAAAATTCTTTAAACGTTTATTATTTATTATATTTATTTTAGGTGTGTGTTCTGCCTGTATGCATGTCTGTTCTTCACATGCATGTTTGATGCCAACGGAAGCCAGAAGAGGATATGGGCTCCCCAGGGACTGGAGTCACAGACGGCTGTGAGCCACCATGTAACTGCTGGGAACCGAACCTGAGTACTCTGCAAAAGCAACAATGCTCATAAGCATCACTCCAAACTCCAGTGCCCCCCAAAGTCTCATCTCCCCAATACTGATGAGCACTAAAAGATTAACGAGGGACTGGAGACACTGCTCACTCCACACGGAGACTTAGAGACTAACTCTCGTCCTGTTGGTCTTCAATTTGTATGTTATTATGATCCAGAGTTTGGGGAAGATCAAGTCACAAGTTTCTCCCCACACTGTAACCCGCGTACTAACCCAGACTTTGCCTCGGTGGAGAGGCTCTAGACTTTTGGTGAATTCCGAGGCATTCTTCAGCTCCTCGAGTCCGTTCCAGACTACCTTCAGCACGCAGGCCTCAGCGGTGTCCTCACTGTGGACGGAGCCGATCTGCTTAGGATCTGGAGACTCGGACAGTTGCTTCTCTTTTTCAGGTAACAGGGCACCCTGCTTACTTTTGTCTTGCTGTTGTTTTGGAGAATGTAGCTTAACTAGTTTTCCATAGATCACAGTGAAGCTGGGCTCCACATCAAAATATTCTTGGTCCCACGGAAATACATGGACGGTACAGTGTTTGTGAAACACAGAGGTAGTGGGGGTGTTATGCACACTCGGAGGCTGAACTTGGCATACTCTGAAAATACTGTCTAGAGGGACAGCCTGTGACTGCATGTTTTTGAAAGCACCAAGTTCCAACGAGCCCCAGGCTGACTCTTTGTTGTCAGGCCCAAAGGAAAACATGCTTCCTAGCATGGCCCACCAGCGTGACTTCAACGAGTCACCTGGGACTTCTGGGTCTCGTCCATTAGACCTGGGAACACCCTCTGTGTTCATATGACGCTGCTGCTTGGTGTGCAGTTGTGTTGATACTCCTTTCTGTTCTCCGCCATAACTATGAACTTGTCCATGTGTGTCTCCTTCTTTTGGAAACGTGCTCTCTTTGGTTTGGCGTGTCTTTGGCTGAATAAGGAGTTTGGTGTTAGTCTCTAGCCTTCCATAAGGGGCAGTTGGCATCAGAGCAACTGGGTAGAAAACAGAGCCCATTAGTACATGCTCACCTCTGCTTCAGACCTGGCACTCTAGCGCAGGGAATAACAGCAAATCTTACAGTATCACCTACCAATCTGGATAAAAATGTAAGTCTGCTGGTCAACCCAGACAGGAACAACAGCTTGAGGGAAAACAATTCGAATCTGATCTAGAAGATGCCGCTCAAGGGAAATGGCGTGCAGCTCCTGGAACCAACAGAGAGCAAAGTTAGATCGCGCTGCGTTCAGATCTTTCCATACCTGGTATGGAATCTCCACTCTTGTTTATTTTAAAGTTTCTTGTTATATTTGAGGTATACCTGATGGCATGGGACACACAGGGCAGATCCAACATCTCAGCTAACCACTGTTGTTTTGTTTCTGTGTCAAGAGACACTAAAGTCTATTTAAAATTAATTTCCCCCACACTCCCGCACCCTTCCACTATACCACAGGCCCAGTGGTGGTGCACGCCTTTAATCCCAGCACTTGGGAGGCAGAGGCAAGGGGGAATCTCTGAGTTTGAGGCCAGCCTGGTCTACAGAGTGAGTTCCAGGACAGCCAATGCTACACAGAGAAACCCTGTCTGGAAAAACTGAAATAAATAAATAAATAAATCCCAAACATAGAACAGTTAGCTCATCTGTGGTCTCATGTTATACATTATATCTCTACCAAGCCACCCATAAAATATGAACTAACTCAGAATACATAAAGAAGCCTGGTGAAATTTATCAACTGATGCTATATGTCATTTAACCTTACAGCAAGAGAGCACTTAGTTTTCATTTACCAGTATCTCCCAGTCGTCTGCTGACAGGGGCTCCACCTCAACCTGTTGGCAAGAGACCACATGGGAACAAGGCCTAAGAAACACCTGGAGAAATCGGAAATAAAATATTACTTTTGTAAGATTTCCCTGTATCTCTAGAAAATAAGTTATCTCTTTAGGTAAGATTCTGTTTCACTGTCTCTGACTCTCTCAGCAAACTGCCCCCCACCCCCGCCTTTCTCTCTTTCTTTTCTTCCATGTCTTCGAGAAGTACCTATTCTTATCTAGGCCTTGATATACTCACTATTCTAGGAAGAAAACTTTCACAAGGAACTACCAACAAAGGAATGTCCAAGTACAACAGATTTTCAAAAACAAAGATATTCCAAGAAAGAAGACTGGAGCTACAGACAGTTATGAGGTGCCACGTGCATGCTGGGAATTAATGTGGGCTCTCTGCTAGTACTCTTAACTACTGAGCCATCTCTTCAGCCTCTCCTTCCTTCCTTTTTTTTTGGTAGATCTGACTACACTGCTAAGGCTAGCCTTGAACTCAAAATTCTCCAACCTCAGCCTCCAGAGTAGCTGGGATTACAGGCACAAGAGATGACACACGACACGCTCTGTTTGGATGGGATGAACATGGGGAAACACAGAGCACCTCCTGCCCACCAGGAAGCGAGTGCTCCCCAGGTTAGCAAGGGGACTTGTTCATATTCTTTGGGAGTCTTCATAGTAGGATACAAAGGAGAGTCTGCAGAAACACAGGCAAATGTAACTACCAGGCACTAGGTTCAGTGGAAGATCCTCTCTCAATAACCAGGATGGACAGGCTGGAGAGATGGCTCAGCAGCTAAGAGCATGTACCCTCCCCCAGACAATGAGAGGTACAGTTCCTAGCACTTCTATCAGGTAGCTCATAATCCCTGCAACGCTGACTCCAGGGGCATCTGACTTTTTCTTCTGGCTTCTGTGAGTACTTACACTCACAGGCACATAGCTCATTTGGACACATAATTGGGCAAAAAAATCTTAAAACCAAAACAAATCCAAACAAAACAAAAAAAGACTAAGGTGGGAAGAGCAATTAAGAAATTAAGAAAAACATCTGTTATCAACCTCTGGTCTCCATATCCATGTGTACATGCATCCCCCCTCCCCCCCCACACACATACATTCCCTCCATTAAAAAAATAAAACTCTAGAAGAAAAAAAGACACACAAAAGCCTATCTCAAGACTTATGGACTTCTCATGAATGACCTATTTTAATTATCAACAGCACGCATAAATAAAGCCATCATGCCGGGCGGTGGTGGTACATGCCTTTAATCCCAGCACTTGGGAGGCAGAGGCAGGCGAATTTCTGAGTTTGAGGCCAGCCTGGTCTACTGAGTGAGTTCCAGGACAGCCAGGGCTACACAGAGAAACCCTGTCTCGAAAAAAACCAAAAAAAAAAAAAAAAAAAAAAAAAAAAAAAAAGCCATCATGAGTTCAGAATAAGTTTTAAACTATGTGGCACGCTCACGATCTACTATGAGAAACTGGTGATAGAGAGACCTTCAATGTCACGTCACCACCAGACATGATGAGTCCATCTTTGACAGCTTATTTCCTATTAATTAGTAAAGTACCCCGAACTTGAAAAATGTGAATTTTAAATGCTCTGGAATCTGAAATGTTCTGAGCATGAGTTTTACATTTTAGAGTAATTCATGATATAGAACTTTGGATGTGGACTGCCAACTGGTAGGCTCTGCAAATACTCCCAGGTTTGGAGTACACCCGGTCCCAAGCAGTTCACGAAAGAGCTTCCGACACTACTTAGGATTCTGAGAAAGTAAAAAAGCAGCTCCAGAAAGTAAGACACTGAGACCTTGGGGGCTAGGCAGCCTACTGTCGGTTCCTGCAATGATGTACAACCAGCTGTGGAGAGAAAACGACGGAGAAAAAAGCCTGCATCTGTATTAAACATCTTTTTCTTGGCACTTTCCCTAAACAATATAACTATTTACACAGCACTGACACTGAATTAGGTATTATAAGTCTCTCAGGTGATAAAAACCTGATGTGCACAGGTTTTTGCAAATACCACGCCATTGTATAAAAAGGATATGAACATCTAACCACCTTGACCTCGGCATTCACGGGTGCTCATGGAAGCAACTCCAACTCACACCCACCGATGACTGTACATAGAAAGGTATGTGATATACTTTGTGGAGTAAAAATTATGGGAAATATGTATGAGCCTTTTCTTTTTATCCTAAAGGTCTAGTTGGATCTCAACAAACAGTAATATCCATTCTAAGGTTGGGTTTCAGGAAAGGGAAAAAGGAACTTTTTACTTTCAATCAAGTTTTAAGTGACTATTTAAATTAAATATTTAAAGTTAATAAACTGATGAACATAATGTAACAGAAAAAGACACACATCCTTATGCTCTGTGGTCTAATAAGCACATACAACCATGGGTAAGACAGAAGTGAAAAAGACCACTGTCTGCTGAAATAACATTTTTAATAAGGCAAGCTCACGGAAGGTTAGAAATCATGTAAGAAAATTACTAAGCCAGGTCTCTTGGCACACGACTGTAATCCCGGCACTGGGGAGGTTGAGCCAGGAGGATCAGAGACTAGAGTTCATCCTCAGCAACACAGTGAGTTCTTTAAAAACAGAAAGAAGGTGGGGGAGATGAGGGAAAGAAAGGGAGGGA
Organism: Rhabdomys pumilio; assembly: GCA_030674055.1. NCBI lineage: Eukaryota > Metazoa > Chordata > Mammalia > Rodentia > Muridae > Rhabdomys > Rhabdomys pumilio. The sequence goes on from JANHMN010000016.1 coordinate 13,678,219, forward strand.
GGAGAGGGAGAGAGAGAGAGAAGAAGAAAGAGAGGGAGGGAAAGGAAGAGAGAGAAAGAGAGGAGAGAGAAGGAGGGAGAGAAAGAGAGAGAGAGAGAGGAAAGGAGAGAGAGAAAGGAAGAAAGAGGGAAAGAGGGAGAGAGAGAAGAAGGGAGAGAAAGAGAGAAGGAGGGAGGAAAGGAGGGAAGGAGGGAGGGAGGGAAGAAGGGAGGGAGGGAAGGAGGGAGGGAGGGAAGGAAGGAGGGAGGGAAGGAGAGAGAGAAGGAGTAAAAAGAGGGAGGATGTAAAATGGAGCCAGGGAGATGGCTCCGTGGGTAAAGGCCTCTGCCATCAATCCTGACAGACACCCTGAGTTCAACCACTGGAACTCACTTATGAAAAAGAGAGAACGGATTCCTGCAAGTTCTCTTCCGACCTCCAAGCATGCTTTGTGACCTCCTCCTCACAGTACACACCATCCCCCATCCCACCACATACACATAACCACACAAAAAACTGTTGTGACAGCCAGGCAGTGGTGGCACACGCCTTTAATCCCAGCACTTGGGAGGCAGAGGCAGGCGGATTTCTGAGTTCAAGGCCAGGCTGGTCTACAGAGTGAGTTCCAGGACAGCCAGGACCACACAGAGAAACCCTGTCTCAAAAAAACAAAACAAAACAAAACAAAAACTGTTGTGATAAGAACTAAAATGAAGTTCTAAAATAAGGAGAAAACCTGACACTCCAAAGAAAAAATAATTTCACAAAAAATTGACTGAAAATTAGCAATACAAAGTCACGTAAGAGGCATGTTAAAGATAAAATAGTGACTTAACAAACTATAGTTAGCTTGAGTATCTTGGCCTGGTTACAAGAGCGTCGAATGACCTCACCTTAGGATGCGACATTAAGAAGAAGTGACTGCAGTCACACTTTGTACTTACCTGATCCCCGCTCGAGAGTCCAAGTTTCTGTCCAACTTGTCTACTAATTTCTGCCACATTTTCACTTTGATCGTTGAAATGCCTGCCTTCCACCCAGCTCAAGTAGGTAGGCTGGCGGTCCCCAGTTACTTCTATAGCTTGATTCTATTTATCCAAACAACGGGAGAGAAAAGGTGTTGTGTTTATGGTTTTTTTCCTCTGGATTCAGATAAGCAACTATTATAATACATGAAACAAAAAAAGTACTAGAGGCAGTTAATCATGTTTATTCACATTTATAATTTTAAAAATGATAATTATTTTAAACATCCAGTAGTGGCAATGCTATCCACAAAACCAATATGCTCAGAGTCTTATGACAGCCTTACAGACTGATTCAGGGAATTCATAATTCAAATGCCATAGGTATTTAGATGAACTTACACAGGCTTTCAGTATGCATGCAAGAAGAAAAAAACCTACATACATCCAGGAAAAATGCTTATATATTTAATAAAATAATTAAAATGTAAAAGTATAAAACAACACAATTTAGACAACACCAATTAGTTGGGGTATTTAATCTCTTACTGATCAATAAATTTATTTAAGAAGTAATAAATACACATGATAAAAGTACAAAAATTGCCAGGCAGTGGTGGCGCCTGCCTTTAATCCCAGCACTTGGGAGGCAAAGACAAGCAGATTTCTGAGTTCGAGGCCAGCCTGGTCTACAGAGTGAGTTCCAGGGCTACACAGAGAAACCCTGTCTCGAAAAATAAAACAAAAAAAAGCACAAAAATTAAAGAAGGTAAAGGTGAGCCCATGTTCCTAGAGGGAATCACTGTAACTTCCTGAAATATTATATTATGTAGTTTCTTAATTATTTTTAAAGTTCATGAAACTGGCTGGGCCTGGAGGAGCATGACTTTTCTCCTAGCACTTGGGAGGTAGAAGCAGGCTAATCTCTGTGAGTTCAAACCCAGCCTAATCTGCACAGTGAGCTCCATGTCAGCCGAGGCTACACAGTAAGACCCTATCTCAAAAAAACAAAACAAATAACTAAATAAAGATCATAAAACTATAGAAACATGGTTTAAACGGGGGTCAGAGAGACGGTTCTGTGAGTAAGAGCAGTAGTTGCATGTGAGCCTGGAGGGGATCCAGCTCTGGCATCCTCTGGCCTCCACAAGTAACATCATATGCACATAACTAAAAATAAATCCTTAAAATTAAAAATCTGTTAGACCAGAAAAATGTGAAAATAACATAAAATGTACACTTGTGGCTGAGAGTTAAACGACCAAAGTCCTCTCCAGTTAAAGAACTGTATTGGCAGGGATGCTACTACATGTCTGTAGTCCTAGCACTTGGGAGGCTGAGGCAGGAGAGTTGTGATTTAAGGTCAGTTTGGGTCACATAGTGATATCTTGTCTTGAAAACAAAAACAAAAAAATTATCCTCATAGGAATCTTGGGAAATATGTGCACTTGGAGTGAAACACAATCATATGACCTATTTTGTATACTTCTTGCTAACCCTTTTCAGTCAGTGACTCATGAGTTTGTATGTTACGGACAGGATGTAATGTTTTACCCACATACTATTACATCACAAGCATTCCAGGCATTTACCACTCCTTAGGAAAAAACAGCAAGCATCTTGATGAATAGTCCTGAAGACTTGTGATCTCAGGAAGCTTAAGTGTTACTTAATTTATTTCAAAATAAATTCATTAATCTTAAAATAATGAAGCCAAATTCTCATTTATATCAAATTTCAGCACTCCGTGTTTCTTTAAACAAAACAAATGGCATAGAATACCATTTGAGTCTTAGGCAGCATGGCTCTCAAACACACTCACTAGTAAACTTGTGTACATTAGAAAGTCACTGTTAGGGCTGGAGAGATGGCTCAGCAGTTAAGAGCACTGACTGGTCTTCCAGAGGTCCTGAGTTCAAAGCCCAGCGTACATGGTGGCTCACAACCATCTGTAATAAGATCTGATGCCCTCTTCTGGTCTGTCTGAAGACAGCTACAGTGTACTTATATATAATAAATGAATAAATCTTAAAAAAAAAAAAAAAAGAAAGAAAGAAAGAAGAAAGTAAGTCACTGTTAGCCTTTAATCCCAGCACAGGCATGCAGATCTCTGAGTTCAAGGCCAGCCTGGTCTACCCAATGAGTGCCAGGACATCCAGGGCTACACAGAAAAGGCCTGTCTTGAAAGAACAAAAAAACAAAAGCCACTGTTTGTCCTTTAGCTGATTAATTTTTCTCACAATTTCCAAACAATGATGCAACTGTGTTAGCTGGCAAAGCTCATTCAAGTAAGCATAGTTAGATAAAGTAAAAGCAAGCCCTGGCTTTGGAGTCAGACGTCCTGGGCCACTGTCTAGGTTTACAAGGGCAAAGGTAACCGAGCTCCGGAACTTTTTAGGTGGTTTCATAAGTTGCTGATATTACAACTTAGTACCTCTCATTTCATAACAAAGCTTTAAAACCAGAGACGTTAAAGAAAGAAATAGAAAGCATATCCTGAAATATCTAAAATATCTATCTACTAGGCCACTGGGAAAAACAAAAGAAAAAAATATCAACTTTATCAGACAAGAAAAACATTTCAGTCATTTGGTTTTGGTCAAAATGTAGTTACTAGCTGCACAGTGTCCTGAGCTGCACTCGGTGAGGGTTGGCAAGGTAATCTACGCTGGTCTGTACACGTTTCCATCAGAACCATGGAAGCCTTCAGATAGAGGCAAGCAACAGAACAGAGCCCCTTCAGAAATATAACCAAGAAGTGCACCGATCGTTTACTTTGGCCCACACTGTTACCAACATCACCTCGAAAGAACCATCAGGTGAATCTATACATTCAAATGCCTCAGGAGTGCCTAGGTCTAAGGCCTGGGCTATCTCTTGCTAACATGAGGAAATGACAAGTCTGTACATGGCGATTTCTGGGTGAAGTGTAGATCCATTTTCTGCATTCAGTGTCAGTAAGAATCCTTTTGCTGTTGCAGTCACAGTGTATGCTGAGCTTAAAATATACAGAGAGTGACTGGAAGCAGTGGTTCTCACCTGGGAGTGACTGTCCCTTAAGGACAGTTGTGTCTGGAGATGGTTTGAAGTGTCACAATGGGAGACACTAGTGAACAGGGGTCATGATGGCCTTAAGTATGATACAGACCAGGCATGGTGGCTCCTACCTTTAATCCCAATGCTCAGGGGGCAGAAGCAGGTGGGCCTCTGTGAGGTCAAAGCCAGACTGATAAATATAGAGAGTTCCAAGCCAGCCAGGGCTACATAGTGACACCCTGCAATAATAGAAACCTAGCAAGAAGTAAGGGTTGACCAGTGTGACCAAGAACTTCTAAGTTAAATATCTACTTGGTACTTAAATAAGGACTTGTGTGAACAAAGTAAGACAAGTTTGAAACCAAATAGTATGTAACAAATGATACACACACAGCTATGGGCAACAGAGATCCCCAGAGCTATGTGGGAGGATCGTACTATTGTTAAAGACCTTTTTATGTAGCGGCATATATTCCCCACAAATTGGGAGGAGCTAAGGTGGGAGAAGGAAGGAGAGGAAGAGGAGAAAGAAGAAGAGGAGCTAAAGGGCAGAGATGTAGGAGACATGGAGAGCCACACATGTATCAGAAGCAGCCCTGGGTAACAACTTACATCTAGGTTAGTTAATTGGTTAACACTTCTAATTGTGTGGGCATCTTGTTATTTGAGTATTACCAAATATATAAAGCTATTGGATAATCTTTAAACATTAGAGTTTCATTTCTACCAGGTACCGCAGATGGTGGGATAGTCTAGGCTCAGCCTAGCCTTGTGGAGAGGGTGTGGAAGATTGGCAGAGCCATCTCCCATGCTGGCGTCTAGTGAGTGGCAAGGCCGGTGTCTCTGGCCACCTGAACCAGTGGCCTGAGCCCTAGCAGCGGCAGATCAAGTACCTACCACCGATTTACAATATTACCACAATAGCTTGACATGAAAGGAAGGAGACTAAGGTGGGGCAGGCATAGAGCCAACAAAAGAGCAGAGTCAGGAGTGAGATCAGTCAGGTGAGAAACAGCCACAGGCTAGTGGAGCTGACACAGGGCAGAGGCAGCGCAAGTTAACTGCGTGAAAATGGAATGTGCCTAAGACTCGTATCCTTGTGTTTGACAGTAGGGAAATGACCTAGATAACTCAGGTCCTCTCACTGTTAACCTTCATGGTCTATAGCCATGGCCCTCAACTCTGTGTATCTAAGTAACCTGAAGACTTAGAAATTCTAAAAATCTGTTCCTCACAGATTCTGGTTCAGTAAGTTTGAGGAAAACCCAGAATATTTGGATTCTGAAAACCTTGACGTAAATCAGATAAAGGCCATTGTCCTAACCCTTCCTCCCATTAGCTGCGCATCTGTGTTGCATAAGTAGGGCTTCAGCTCAAATGAAATGATTCAACCTACTAATTCCCAGCACATGAACCTTTCTGCTCTAATACTATGTCTTCTAGCCCAATTTGAGCTGGATAGTTTCATGTTAACTTGATACAAGCTTTGTTATTGGAGAGGAAGGAACCTCGATTAAGAAAGTGCCTCCAGAAGATCCAGCTGCAGGCAAGCCTGTAAGGCATTTTCTTAATTGGTGACTGATGGGGGAGGGCCAGCCCATTGTGGGTGGTGACACCCCTGGGCTAGTGGCCCTGGGTTCTATAAGAAAGCAGGCTAAGCAAGCCATTAGGAACAAGCCAGTAAGCAGCATCCCTCCATGACCTCTGCACCAGCTCCTGCCTCCAGTTTCCTGTCCTGATTGAGTTTGTGTCCTGGTTTCCTTCAATGATAGACTACAATGTGGAAGTGTAAGTCAAATAAACCCTTTCCTCCCCAACTTGCCTTTGGCCACAGTGTTTCATCGCAGCAGTAGAAACCCTGACTAAGACACAATTCTTCTGCAAATTCTAAATAACCAAAAAAATGAAAACAACAACCCATAAGCTTTACTTTACTTTACTGTTTCAGTAAAACATCGCTGTCACTTTAAATTTCTGAAAGTTGAGTTTAAAAGTTAATCATGGTGAGCAATTATATAAATTATGGCCAGTTTATGGTGTCAGACCAATTAACTGGTAAAGATGGTGATCCCTTAACAAAATAAGAGTCATGGCACTACTACACAAGAGCAGGGCAGGAAGCCACACGTGCACACAGCTCCGCACTTCCAAGAGCAATACGGACTAGACCTAAGCATGCAAGACTGAATCCAAATGCTTCATGAACAATACGGACTAGACCTAAGCATGCAAGACTGAATCCAAATGCTT
>JANHMN010000016.1:13684458-13734945 GCA_030674055.1 Rhabdomys pumilio
AACAATACGGACTAGACCTAAGCATGCAAGACTGAATCCAAATGCTTAGTATTAGTTATTTCCAGGCACTGGAATTAAGAATGACTTTTATCTTCCTTTAAATAATCTTCCTATAAAACAGGTATTCATTTGCTAACAGGGGGCGGGGCTGATGTGTTCTGCTGAGACAGGCTTAGAAGAAACAGCAATTTATTCCAAAGCTGAAAACATTTAAACCTTTGAGCCAGTTCTCAAGAACACTTCTTCACATCTCAAATAATAATTAATAATAATAATAATAATACCGAGTCTGTGTAATTCCTAAACAGCGATGAATCTAAGGGAGCAACAACATGTCAGGACCAAATTCTTTTTTTTTTTTTTTTTTTTTTTTTTTTGGTTTTTCGAGACAGGGTTTCTCTGTATAGCCCGGCTGCCCCGGAACTCACTCTGTAGACCAGGCTGGCCTTGAACTCAGAAATCCGCCTGCCTCTGCCTCCCAAGTGCTGGGATTAAAGGCGTGTGCCACCACTGCCCGGCCAGGATCAAATTCTTAGTTACTGTAAGGAAGCATTTTCCTAAACTCATGGAGTGGTGAGTTTATTCCTATAAACTCATTAATTTGGGATTTGAAAAGTACACTGAAAATCTCCATCAGAAATGACAGGGGACAATGAGCCAAGCTGGAATTTGGTGACAGTGACTGATTCTTTTCAGCCACCAGAAAGCAAACCAGACAGTTAAAGAATATTTTGTGAAGATAAGCTAATTAACAATAAGAATGATTCCGATGAAATTGGTGTGTTTTGATAGGTGGATGGTAAAAGCAAGCTAAATGTAGCAAAGAGGAAATAAAGGTGAGATACTTGAAGTCGGTATTTCCTTTATGAGCCAGTATTCAGGTACCATGCACTTAGGACTTTAGATTTCATATAGTCTAACCCCATGAATACACTCAAACTAAGAGAGTCTATCTCAGAAAAATATGAATGTTGTATTTCCACCGATGGTTATAGCCTTGAAACACCATAATGACAGCATCCAGACAGTGATAGTTCTCTGAGATCCAAGTAATCCTGGCTACCCAGGTGAAAGGTGAGGTGTGAATAATTCCATCGCCTTGACACCTCCCCCCCCAACCCCATTACTCTTGCTGTGTTCGAAGTCCTCCTAAGCAGGGAGACCTGTCACCTTATTAACCTTTGGCACAGGTTGGAAACCTTGGTAACCTACAAACCAAATCTGCCACTCAACGCCTCTACAGCTGCACTGGCAATTCGTTGGCAGGATAATGCTTTGGCAAAACCTGTAAGAGCTCTCTAGAACTTTCCATCCTAGAGTGAGGACCGCTTCTGATTGTTGAAACAGAACCGTAGCATGTTCAGTCTGGTTTAACCGAGTTAAAGGGTGCCCTAGGAATCTCACTGTAGGGTATGGGGATGCACTGGCTGCCACCCCACGCCGTCTCGCTCACGCCTCAGCTCGGGTCCGGTGGCAGACGGTGCCCCGGCGGGGAAAGGTGTCAGAAGACACTAGTCCCACGAGACATCGGTGGCGTCCGCGTCCGGCCAGCGCCTTACCTGCAGCAGGTGAAGCTGGGCCACGAGGCGCCGCGGCAGATGCAGGAAGCAGTCCCGAGCGTTCGTGAAAGCTATCGTCACGACCGTCCCACCAGACCCCGCACCCGCTAAGCGATCACTGCTCCACATTGTCCCAAGGTTCAACTCTCAAGGGAGAGCGGAGTCCACCCGCTTCCCGTCAGGTCAGGGCGTCGGAGCCCGAGAACATCGATCGGGCCCGCCCCCCTCTACACACACCGGGCCGCTGTCACTCCAGGATCTCTCCTCCGAGGCTCTAGGGGGCGGCACATCGCTCATCGAATTCTCGCTCTCAGGAAACGATCGTCGATGGCTTCGATCCTCCAGCCAATCCTAGCACGCTTGGCCCATCCTGCTCTCTCATTGGACACAGAGGAGAGCGGCTGGCGGATGTTGTTCTGGCCCGCAGGACTAGAGCCGGCAAGATGGCGTCCAGTGACGGGAAACCTGGTGGCTTATTCGACCACCACGTCCAGACGGCTGTGTGTGACTCGCGGGCCAAATACCGGGAGGGCCGACGCCCTCGCGCGGTCAAGGTAGGGTGACTTGGGTTTCTTCTCTCTCCTCGGCAGGAGCACTAACTTCCTGTGAGCACTAGCTCCCCATGGCCTGCCTCCGTAAAGGCGTGACAGGGATGCTCTTAAGTCCTTCTCTCAGTGGAGGGGGCCACGAGGAACCCGGTCCCAGGTACCAAAGGTTATCACTACTCCCCCTGTTAACTGCTCACTAAACTGCCAATCCACGACTTTTAGCTTTGTATCCTATGCGTTTACAACAACACTATTCACAGGACAAGCCCTGGGTGAGTGTTCGGTGGCTGTTGACATTAACTTCTCTGGAGTCAGCTTTTGGAAAAAGACGTCAGTTAAGTGGTTTAGTCAGATACTCGTATGTGGAGTGTGTTATTCTTTAGGCGGAAAGAGTGGCATTTTTGTGTGTATGTTTTTCGATGACCAGATTAAGCAAAGTGTTTGTTTTCAAAGCTCCATTTAAAAGGGAGAAGAGATTAGCCATAGACTTGTTTGAAGAGTACATATAACGAGCTCTCCCCCGGCTTTAGGTGTATACAATCAATCTGGAGTCTCAGTACTTACTAATTCAAGGAGTTCCTGCAGTGGGAGCCATGAAGGAATTAGTCGAGCGATTTGCTTTGTACGGTGCGATTGAACAGTATAATGCCCTAGATGAATACCCAGCGGAAGATTTTACAGAAGTTTATCTCATTAAATTTGTGAAATTACAAAGTGCAAGGTATGTACAAGTTAAGCAGAACTTGTGTCTTCTATTCCTGTTGCTGTCATTTTGGCCCCCGGTTTTTCCCAAACGTAACCAAATCACACAAGCTCTTGCTGTCACTTCCAGATTTGGGAGGTGGGGGGTAGGATTTATTTGGATAGCCTTAGCTGTGCTGGAATTAGTTCTGTAGACCAGCCTGGCCTTGAACTAAAAGATCCCTCTGCCTCTCGAGTGCTGGGTTTACAGGTATGCGACACCTCACCTCGCCTTCCGGTTTGTCTTTTACCAGGTCTCATTTATGCAACTCAATCACTCTAACAGTGAGTGACAGCCCAGCTCTTCCTTCAAGCTTTTAAAAGGCTGACTTTACAACAATTCTCTTCTCATCCTCTCATACCTGTGCTTGACAGTTTTTGAACCTGTAGTGTGGTCGATTAAGAATTACATTTGAAGTAAATTTCCAGTCCTATGACTTCATGACTTTGGAGAATTTTAGTCCTGCTAAGCCCATTTTTTTTTTCTTTTCCTGAAATCCATATGGCAAAAAGGTCTACTTCTTGAGAAAAGATGAAATAAAACAATTTATGTAAAGGGATTAGACTGGTACTTCCTATTAAGAGTAAATATTAGAGCTGGGCAGTGGTGACACATGCCTTTAATCCTAGCACTGGAGAGGCAGAGCCGGCAGATCTCTGAGGTCGAGGCCAGCCTTGTCTACAGAGCGAGTTCCAGGACAGCCAGAGCTACCCAAAGAAACCCTGTTTCCAAAAAACAAACAGAAAGAGTAAATATTAGTAATGACAGTTCTCATTCACATGGTTCTGTTAATCAACCTTGTATTCCAATAAGGCTGAACTCAACAATGCTTTATTTTATGTTAACTGTTTTGGGAGGAGGAGTGTGTGCGTGTACATGCGTGTACTTGCATGCACACTAGCCTGAAACTAGCTATGTAAACCAGCTGGCCTGGAACTCAGAACTTCCTCCTGACTCTGCCTACCATCTCCACCAGCTTTAAAAGCATGTGCCACTACAGTGTACTCTACTGTATTTTTTGAGGTCCCTCACTGAATCTGCAGCTCATTGACTAGAATGGTTGGCTGTCAACCTCCAGTGATCCTCCTAGCTCTACCTTGCCAGCCCCGGAATTACAGTCACAGTGTTGGACCTAGTGTTTATGTTCATGCTAGGAGTCTCACCAAGACGCTTAAGCTTAAGCAAATGCTTTCTGCCTGAGCAGTCTCCCTAGCTCATGTTAGTCATTTTTTTTCTTTTTAATCACTAACCTGATTTAAACTATATCTTTCTCTGATGTTTTGGTTTCATCATGAGGTGGTTATGAGATACCAATTTAAGTGACACATTCGTGGCTTTGGGTGGAGTAATATCTCAATAAACATTAACCATTATCTTTAGATACAGAAGTGTTTAATTACTTTTTATAGTGCTTGGTTCAGCATGGGTGTTCAGTATTTTTTTAAACATTTATTAGTTTCTCTTATTTTTATGAGTATTTGCTGTGGTTATGTGAACTTTTACACCCCCTGTGCATGCAGGAGCCTGCAGAGCAGAAGAGGGCATTTCCCCCTGGAACTGGAGGTACAGACAGTTGTGAAGTTGCCATGCTAGGAATTGAACCTGGGTCCTCTGGGAGAGCAGCTAATGCTCTTAACCCCTTAGCTATAGCTCCTTAGCCCCAGAAGGAACACACTCCTTAATTTTGCATTGATAATTTGTTGTCTATTCAGTATTTTCATTAATGTGTGTGTATCTAGGAGGGCATGCCATGGCATATGTACAGATGGTTCTTTCCTACCATGTGAGTCTCAGAGACTGAACTCAGGTCACCAGTCTTGGTGACAAGGCCAAAGTTACACATTTTACTCACAAGTTCTATAACTCAGGCTAACCAGTAGGATCCTGAGTTAGTTCAAAAAAGTCTAGGTAAGTGTGTCCAGCTTAGCTGAAAACGTATTACATTGTTAGGAGAGGGAAAGGGAAGAATAATTTCTTGGTGCTGGAGAGATGGCTCAGTTTAAGATAGCTTGCTGCGTTTCCAGTGAATTCTAGCACCCTTATCAGGTGGCTCACAACAACCTGTAACTCTAGCCCCGCTGGATAGAATGGCCTCTTCAGGTCTCTGGGGGCACCTGGCACCTGCACCCATATGTATAGACACACTTACGTAAAAATAAATCAAAAGATAAATCTTTTTCTTAAAAGAGTACTTTCTGGGTCAGTGGGTCATTCAAAAACAAAGCATTTTACCTAGCACCCCTACACATACACACACACACACACACACACACACACACACACTTTGCTCCTTAAAACAAACTGTGCAATACCTGTTAATCTTTTATTTTAGGTAAATCTGTATTTAAAATGCCATGGCTGGAGAGATGTCTCAGCGTTAAGAGCTACTACTTATACTACTCCTCCACAGGACCTGAGTTCAATTCCCATCAACTAGGTCAAGTGTTTAACTCTAGCTCCAGGCCAGAGCCTCCAAACATACTTACACATAACTAAAAATAATAAAAGATAAATCTCTCTGGGTGTAGTGGTGTATGCTTTTAATCCCAGCACTTGGGAGCCAGAGGGAGGCCTTTATGAATTTGAAGCCACCCTGATCTACAGAGTAAGTTCCAGAACAGCCAGAACTATATAGTAAGGCCCTGTCTTGGGGTTGAGGTGGGTGGATGATGGAGCCATGCATCTGGGAGCTAGAGAGGTGACTCAAAAGCTAGGAGCACTTATTGCTATTCCAGAGGACTCAGATTTATAGTTTGGTTCCCAGCACCCATGTCAGGTGGCTCACAACTGTCTGAAACTCCAGTCCCAGGGAGTCTATCACCTCTAGCCTACTCAGGCAACTGTACACATGTGTACATACCCACATATAGACATCCACACAGAAATAGAAACAGTAAAAATAATTGTTTTTAAGCCATGTAACATATGCGTTTCTTTAGAGTTCTCTTTAAGTTACGTATTTCTCTTTAGGCTAGCTAAGAAAAAGATGGACGAACAGAGCTTCTTTGGAGGGTTACTTCATGTGTGCTATGCTCCAGAATTTGAGACAGTTGAAGAAACTAGGAAAAAATTAGAAGAAAGGAAGGCTTATATTGCAAGAGTTACTAAAAACCAAGGTATGGAAAGTCTGTGTTAACACCTCCTGTGTATCAGGTACTGCTAGGTATGTGTCACTGGAATTCCTGCTCAGTCAGTCTTCAGTGACTTGAACCGCAGGGGTCTGTGCCCCACTGTAGAGTCTCGGCTGGGAAGGGAGAGACATTGATTCATGGATATGGCCTCTGAGACGTGAGAGACGGTTGACTAGTTGTAAATGGTAATCAGAAAGGAAGGTAAATAGGATGGCATGGCAAAGCAGGCTACATGTCAGACACTTCGATAAATTGCCACCATACAATTGGTTACTCCCAAAGTACCTAGGCTGAGGGACCCAGCCCAGGAAGGCAACAAGCAGCAGCTGTGGCGTACAGACTGCTTGGACGTGTTGCTGGTCACGGAAAACTTGCAATTATTGATCAGCAGCTGGTGTGGTGGCACACATACCCAGCTGAGTTTCTCGTGACACAAGTAAACATGGTTTATCCATATAGTAGAATATTCCGAAACCGTAAAAGCTTTCCATGCAAGCATGGAGACTCTAAGATTAGTTACTGGAAAATTAAGTTTTATTACATTTCAAGTGGCTGCAGAGGACAGTGGAGGCATTCTAGATAGAGGGGTAGGTGAGGCCTGACAGTGTCCATGGGGTCCTTCCAAAGCCTTTAAATCTTACAATGCACTCCCACCTCTACGAGTATCATTTTGGGAATAGAGCTTCTTAGCTTTTGAAGGTTTGTTTTTAGAATATCAAGATTCTGAATGATCAAAATGATTAATGAACCATTTTTTTCCCTCCCTCAACTTTTAAAACTATGACTGCAAAGATTATTACATGACAAAGAAGAAACCGGTTCCAGAGCAAAAAGGAACAAAAGATTCTAGACAAGATTTCCATCCGCCCATGCCTGGATTTGGTACAGCTGCTTTAAACACACCTTCCGAGAGTCCTCCAGGGAACTCAAGTCCTTGTCTTCCTTATTCGTCTCAATTCCCTTTATGCTATTTTGCCTCCCGAAGCACATGTTCACCTGGGGACCGTGTGGACAGAGCATCAGACTCCTGTAATAGTGCTCGGAACCCTGGGGAACTACCGAAGCATCGTGACCACGGTGCCTTTTCCCCAAAACTACAGATGAACACTTACAATCATTCTGACCCTTGCTCCGGTGTGCAAGAGGCCATTGCTACCTCACAGGTTGTTGGCAGATTTATGCCTAGGACAACACAACTGCAGGAGAGGAGAAGACGGCGAGACTGTGACCGGGAAACAAACACAAGCAGTAACGAGGTCTTGATTGGACCTAAGTTGCCAGGTATTCCCACAGTGGATCTGCAGGATGACTCCTTGAATACAACGGCAAACTTAATTAGGAGTAAACTGAAAGAGGTAAGGTCTTTCTTTCTTTTTAATTGAGATAATTGTGAGACCAACTACTTGATAGGAAATTATTTGGAGGAACTGAAACTTTGAAATTATTTGGTTTGTTGTCTTTTTCAGCCTTTATCTTCTTAAAATAACAAATTTGATCAAGATCTATTTGATTTGACAGTCATTTTTTTTTTAATTTATTTACTTATACATGTGAGTACACTGTTGCTCTCTCCAGACACACCAGGAGAGGGCATGGGATCCCATTACAGATGGTTGTGAGCCAACATGTGGCTGCTGGGAATTGAACTCAGGACCTCTGGAAGAGCAGCCAGTGCTCTTAACCAATGAGCCATCTCTCCAGCCCTGATTTTGATTAATTAATTAATCAATTAATTTTGGTGGGAATAGAACTCAGGGACGTGTGTGTTAAGCAAGTGCTCCATCACTGCCACATCCCCAGCCCACAAAGTGAGATTTCTAAAGACTGAGCCTGTGGTTGCCTGCACTCGACATTTTGTGTGTGAACCTCTAAGCTCTGAATTAGTTGGAGATCGGATTGTCTTCCCCGTTATTTATATTATTTATATTATTTATATTATTTCCCATTTCCTAAACACAAACGAAAGCTAACAGTTGGGGTAATTGTGAAAGCTTTCTTCTTATGGAGTGGAGATAGACCTTGAAATCATCCTTGGAGGGCCATGAGCATTTAACTCCATGAGAGTTAACTCCCAGGTCAGCAAGCCCTGCTCACACGGGCACTCACACAGGCGCCCACAAGGTGCTCTCCTGCTCTGCAGTGTGATTAGAGAAGCTAAGGTGGCTTTTTTTTTTAAAAGAGTTTTGTTTTTGCCTAATAGAAGCAGTATAAGTGTATGAACGTGGTTTTTATGTTTAAGTCTACCTAAGCTTTTCAGTGAATGTCGGCACCTTACTTCCTTCAGGTGCACTGCACTAAGGCGTAGATACAGACTCATGGCTATCTGAGTCAGGACCAACTTCATTTAAAGTATAAAGTCTACATCTCAGCGAATTAATAGGACAGCAAAAAATCTGCAATATACCTTACCACAACTTAAATCAAGATGCTCTTATACTGTCTCAACTTACTATTAAGTTATTTTTGGGAGTAGAATAACAATGTCTTCAGGATCCGTTGCAGCTGAGATCTCTGTAAAGCCAGTCTGGTCTACTAGTAAGTTCCAGGTCAGGCCAGGCCAGTCAAAGTTACACTGTGAGATCCTATTCAAAAATAAAACAAACCAACAGGGAAAACCACATCTATATCCTGTTGGTTCTCTTCATTGTAGCTGTTTCTGGAGGGACATGAAACCCCAGTGTGGTTTGAATTTGCATTTGTTTAGTTGAGGTGAGATAGCATCCTAATACATTCTTTTGCATTTCCCTGATGGTAATGATGTTGAGCATTTTCAAGCATGTTCTGGCCATATGTATTTCTTTCGTTGAGATCTGTTCAGCTCATGAGCCTGTTGATCGGATGACTTGGTTTTAGTGTATCACGTTGAGCATTTCTTTACAGACCCTCCACGGTAACTCCTCGTTTGTATAGTTGGGCACAGACTCTGGATTCGCAGGCTCTTTTTACTCGCTTTTCTGATTGTGTTCCTTCCTCAGCTCCGTGTGATCCCATTAGTCAGTTTGGGCATATAACCTATTCCATTAGAATCCGTTGCAGAAAATCTTTTTCTATATCTTGAAGTGTTCTTCCTGTTTTCCTCTGGTGGCCTCAAAGATTGTCCTCAATACATTTTGAAGTGTGTCTGTGTATGTGTGTGCTTGTGTGTTTTCGCCATGTGTTTTTGATACCCTGTCAAAAATGTCATGGCTGTAACTACATAAGATTATTTCTGGAACTCTATTCTGTTCCCTCGATCTGCATTCTTGATTTTATCCAGTACTAGGCTGCTCTTGTGTCTTAGGGTTTCTAACGCCATAGCCAAAAAGCAAGTTGGGGAAAACGGTTTAATTAGCTTATATTTCTATTGCTGTTTATTATTGGAGGAAGTCAAGACAGGAACTCAAACAAGGCAGGAACCTGGAAGCAGGAGCTGATGCAGAGGCCATAGAGGGGTGCTGCTTACATGCTGAGCTTACTTTCTTACACAACCCAGGACCACAGGCCCAGAGTGGTACCATCCACAATGGCCTGGACTTTCCCCATCAATCACTAATTAAGAAAATGCCCTAGAGCCAGATCTTCTGGAAACATTTCACCAGTGTGACACAGACTAGACAGCACATCTTGTCACTGTGGCTCTGTTATCAGACATAAGACTCTGTTCCATCTCTAGTCTTGCCGTCACTGCGTGGGATGGCTTTAACTCTTTAGGAGGCGTTCCTACTTCCGTATGAATTTTAGAATTTTCTACCTTTATGAAGATGTCTTTGATACAAGGATTGTGTTTATTCTACAGATCACTTTTGAACATAAAATCATTTTCACAATATTAATTCTGCCAGGGCGAGTGAAATAGTTGAGCAGGTAAAGATACTTTGCACAAGCCCGACAACCTGAGTTCAATCCCAGGACTCACATGGTAGGAAGAGACAGCCAGTTTCCATAAGTTTTCCTCTGGCCGTCATGTACATGCTGTGGGCACATATGTATTCCCTTGTGCACAAATAAATGAATAAATGTAGTTTTCAGAATTAATTCTGCAAGGGGTGGTGGCACAAATCTTTAATCCTAGCACTTGGGAGGCAGAGGCAGGCAAAGCTCTGAATTTCAGGCCATCCTGGTCTACAGAGCCAGTTCTAGGACAGCCAAGGCTACACAAAGAAACCCTAGAAATTGTGTCTTGAAAAACTAAAAAAAAAAAAAAAGAATTAACTCTGCCAAGGGCGGGCAAGATGGCTCAGTGGGTAGAGGCTCCCTAACCTGAGCACCTGTGCTCTAGCCCAGCACCCACTCCAAGTAGTTCTGACATCCCTGTGTGCCCTGTGCTGTAGGTGAGATGGGGCTCTGGTTTTCTTGTTTGTTGTGTACTATATGACTTATGGGGTGATGCTGCTTCATAGAGTGAGTCAGGTAATGTTCCTTCCTAACTCTTCGACTTTTTTACCTAGTTTGAGGAGCATTGTAGTTTGAGGAGCCTTTCTTTAAGCATTAGTGGGATTCAGAAGTGAATCCATTGGAATTGACTTTTCCAAGAACTTTTATTGATTCAATCTTGTTGCTTGTAGTGGATATATTTAAATTGTTTATATCTTCTTGAGTTAATTTTAGTAGGTCATATCATTAACCCCATTGCTCAACCTTTTTTGTTAAATTAAGCAAGCTTTATTTAATGTCAGCTGTCTCCCTTGTGTAGGGATTGAAAGAACAGCATTGAACATAGAAGAAAGTGGGATTTACTTAAGATCTGCAAGACTAGATTGCAGAGGAACTCAGCAGAACATCTTATCAGGGTGGAGATCGATGTGTAGTGTGTGGAACATGTCAAATTCCAGAGAGTGGGCCGAGGCATGGTCAAAGTTTACAAGAAACAGGAATGAATTTATTTTGGCCTTGTAACAAGATGGCTTAAATGGGTCAGGCTGATACATCAATATGCCTAGGAATTTATCCATTTCTTCTAGATTTTCCAGATTTTTGAAATATGTTTTCAAAGAATTCCCAAGTGATTCTTTTAATTTTACTAGACTCTGTTTTAACTTCCTGGTGTTTTGTTTGTTTGGTCAGTTGATTGTTTGGTCAGTTGTGTGTGTTTGTTCTTTCTCTCCCTTGTCTCCCCTCCCTCTCATTAGTTTGTTAATCTTACATTGGAAAGGAACCAAGTCCTTATTTGGTTGGTTCTGTGTGTTGTTCTTTTAATCTAAATTTTATTCATTTCTGTCCCATTTTTACTAACTGTTGCTGTTGACTGCTTAGTGATTCTTTTTCTTTTTAAACCAGGTGATTTCATCTGTGCCAAAGCCTCCAGAGGACAATAGAGAAGACATGTGTACAAGTCACCCACGAAAACAAAGAAGAAGAATATAGCTTGCCAGCAAGGACTTAGTCTTGTCTTTTCTTTCTTTTTTCTTTTGAATCAGGGTCTCACTGGATAGCCCTGGCTGGTCTGGAACTCACTCTGTAGACCAGGCTGGCCTTGGGCCTCTGCCCATGAGTGCTAGGATTAAAGGGTGCGTGCCTCCACACCCAGCTAAGTCGGTATTTTCTGGAGAAATTCCCATCTCAGTTCTCCCGGGCATCTTACCCCTGCTGTTGTAACATTTGCAGATGTTCCCATCTTCCTGGGATCTACACTCAGTGTGGCAGAGACTATGCTTTTCATACCATGTTAGTTCTTATATTACGATATGTAAGTTGACTGAAACAAATATAAAAGTATGTAATGCAAATAAAGCCAATCAGGGTCTGATTTTAATTCAAGTATGGAGCAGTTTGTATTCAAAAACTATCAGGGGGGTTGTTCTTGAATACCAGGGTTTCAAAATGAAAGCAGGTCTGTAAAGAAAAAATGCCAAGAAAATGTTAGAACAAAGTTGATATTAGAAACTTACATAATGTAACTTCTAAGACTAATTTACATCGAATATGTTGATGTAGAAATTAATTTTGGACATTCTAGGTTTCTGCACTGTCAGCACATCTGTACTTTTTCTCCTGTCAGCGGGCCACTGTGTGATTTTGTCAGGCTGTTTCCATTTTCTTTTCTGGGAAAAAATAAACTGAGAAGGCACATGCTACGCCCTGCGCTAAGTGCACGTCACGTCTGGTCCTTAGGCCAGCTTCAGTGGGCTGTGTCTGGCCTTGCCGCATAAGGTTTGCCTTGGTTGCCATGGTGTACCGATCAGCTTTGACAGTACGGCTCTTCAGTGCTGGAACCTGCCAGCCAGGGGTTAGGTTCTGCGTGCGTGAGAGGCAGGTACACAGATTGCCGTGCTAAAACCTCAGGTAAAAGACACATAGTCAGCCTACGACACACGGAGCTGGGCAGAACAAATGTCACGCAGTTCAGGCCGCTCAGATAGAAAGTGCTGAGTGTGTCTCTGTACCTCAGGACCTTGATCTGTTCTGTGAGTGTGAGAGAGCATTTGATTTCCCACCTTCACCAACATACACGGTAGTGGTCATGAGAGGGAAGAAGTAAGCACGGGCCACGTCAAGCAGGGAAGAAAGAGGAGGAGGCAGGAGGCATCTTCAGGAGTTCCCACAGTGGAGGTACATAGACCACACTGCAGTGGAGCTACGGAACCTGGCCGTCTATTAGGCTAAGCTGGCTAGCTAAGAAGCCCCAGGATCCTCCTGTCTCTGCCTCCTCAGTGCTGGGATTACAAGCACACTCCACCATGCCCAGCTTTTTACATGGTGTTGTGAACTGAGATCAGGTTCCCTGTTTACTGGGAAGCCCTTTAGTAGCTGAGCTGCCTCGGGCGGGCAGTGGTGGCGCACGCCTTTAATCCCAGCACTTGGGAGGCAGAGGCAGGCGGATTTCTGAGTTCAAGGCCAGCCTGGTCTACAGAGTGAGTTCCAGGACAGCCAGGACTACACAGAGAAACCTTGTCTTGAAAAACAAAAAAAAAAAACCCAAAACAAAACAAATAAACAAAAACAGCCTCCTCAGTTTCCTCAGTACATTTGTTGGTTAGAAGAGCTCATGGTCCTAGCACCTTACATACTTGCTCAACCTACTCATTAGTCAGTGTTCCATCCTGTAAGTGAGGTAAGGCACTCTGCTTCGGGCTGGGGCAAGTGTGTCTCCATACTTACTGAAGACAGGAATTATGTGTAGCCAAAGAGGTAACGAATGAAAGTCTTTTAGCTATAATAACTGAAATAGTAATGTCATTTTTACCCCTAAACTAGGATGAGGCTAGTGACTGTGTGTATGACTGTCTTCGATTTGGCAATAGGCTGAAGCTACAGAGATGAGAGGCTATTATTCCCTAATCTTTAACTTTTTTTCCTTACTTGGGCCAGTGAGATGGTTCAGTGTGTAAAGGCATTTGCTTTGAAACCTGACTACTTGAGTTCAGTTCCCTGGGATACTACAGATTGTCTTCTGATCTCCACACAAGCGTTGGGGCATGTCCTGGATTGGGTTACTACTGCTATAATGAGACACCATGTCCAAAAGCAAGCTGGGGAGGAAAGGGGTTATTTGGCTTATGCTTGCTTCCACATCCTTAAGTCCATCACTGAAGGAAGTCAGGACAGGAACTCAAACAGGGCTGGAGCCTAAAGGGAGGAGCTGATGCAGAGGCCATGGAGCACTGCTGCTCTTGGGCTTGCTCCTCATGGCTTGCCCAGCCTGCGTACTTAAAGAACCCAGGACCATAGCCCCAGGGGTAGCACTACCTACAGTGGTCTTGGCCCTCTTCCATCAATCACTAAGAAATGCCCTTCAGCCGAACCTTATGGAGACATTTTCTCAGCTGAGGTTCCCTGCTCTCAGATGACTCTAGCTGGTGTCATGTTGACATAAAATTAGCCAGGACCTACACACACACACACACACGTTCTATACTTTAAGTTTCCCTCATCTACTTTAAGCCCTTAGTATTTGTAACTCTACCTTTGCATCTGGTAAACACGGTCCAAACGCCTCCAACAAAAGTCCGTCCTTTTTCACTGCTTTTTCAAAGTCTGCAAAAGAGATCTTGCCATCATTGTCATAATCCTAGAGAGAAAGATGATTTCGTGATAAATGGTGAAGTCTCCTTTTAATTTTAACATGGAAAACTAGCTATCTAGACTGCTAAGAAAAACTAAATTCGTTCTCTTGAAGACATTATTTACACAAATCTATGGAGATTTATGAATAGAAGTCACTGACTTTATTCTAACCAGAGTCACCTTAGCTATACACAATGTAGCCCTGTCAATTACATACATTGGAATTGAGGAATAATGCAAAATATTGGGGGAACTATATTAACATACTGCCCCCTTTGCAATTAAATAAGTAATATGTCTCAGATTTGTTGAGCATAATTTTATTCCTCCAAAGGCCTCTTATTTGGGAGCTCATCAAGCAGGACAGATAGCTGTTAAAGACAAGGCACCTGGAGTAGCTGTCCTGACTGGACTAGAGTCATGGAATGGAGACTCAGGCTCCTGCTGGGATAACTACTAGGGGGCTTCCATCTAGGGAAGTACGGGAAACATGCACAGTTCTGTCCACCTGCATTACAGAAGGAAGCACGCGTCTAAGTCCGTAAACTGTTGTGGACAACGCTTTAAAATTAAGTATGTTGTGGAGAGTGCAGGGAAGGAGGAATCTGTATGTGAATTGCAAATGCCTTAGACTGCTGCTTCACATTGAATAAGATGACCTTGATTTTTCATTTTTGTACATAAGTTCAGAATCTACTTTAGAGGAAAGTATGAGTGGCCATCAGAATAAGGTGCACCCCATTCATTTCCATTCCAGAAAGGAATCTGGGAACATTTGTTGCGAAGAAGGCATCTGCACTCAGCCTGAGCAGCAGCTAGCAGTTCCAAAAGAAATACTCTCACACAGAACAGAGAGACAGACAGACAGGCCCACCGTGTGGCTGGTCTTAAACATGCACCATCATGCCTAGCTGTTTCTTCTCTGAGTAATGTCAGTGAGTTTGTCTGGCCTGCCCTGGATTCACAAAACCTCACTCAAAACAGTTTAGCTTCCTCATAAGAGTGGACGCCGCCATTCCTGTAGGAAGGAGCCATTACTTTAAGGCTTTATTGCTAGGTGAATTCTGCACCACAATTTCTGTGCTTCAATTCTTCTCATGTACAAAGTAGAGATAATAGTTCAGTGGATAAAATGAATGGCTACTATAGAGGGCCCCAAAGGCTTTCTATGTAGTAAGCACTCTCTAGGGGTCAAATGGTTTTTTACTGTTACTTTGCTGAGATGAGTACTTGACAGATTAAAAGAGTGAAGACAGAAGACAGAAAGTAGCACGCAGTTTTGCCTCTGTTGCATCAAGCCTTTCCCCAAATTAATAAGCTTGTACTGATGGTGAGACTTTTTAAAATAACTGAACTGACATTTATTTTATGTAGTGATTATTTAGTCAGCAGACCATCCCTTGTCTATTGAGAACCCACTCTAAGGGAAGCATTGTTCTGGGTAGTGGGTGGACCAGGAAAGCAGGTAAGAACTGCCCACAGGGGAGTTGGTCATTGCGGAGAAGCGGCCATTGCTCTCTCCATAGCCTCAATGAAGCAGCTACCTCCGTGAACGCAGCGTGGTGCCCAAGCTTACCATCTTCTTCAGGCTTATTTCTACCAAATCCTTTACTCCTTCTTCATTCTCTTCTTCAGGAGAGTGCTGGAAGAGACTACTCTTCAACATGTCAAAAATTTTTTCTCGGGAAATATAAGCATCTCCATTTAAATAATAAACTTCAAAACAGACTTTATAAGACATAGGAATCAAAAATTGAACAAACAAAATATCATTAGTTATTTCAGCATAAGATAATACAGGACAAATACACAATTACTGATCTGATCCACTATAGGGCACAAGTTTCATGACAAAGCTTGTTAAATTTCTTTCCACATGAATAAATACCCTGTGGTGGTTTGAATGTGCTTGGCTCAGGGAGTGAGTAGCACTATTAGGAGGTGTGGCCTTGTTGAAGGAAGTGTGTCACTGTGGGGGTGGGCTTTGAGAACCTCCTCATAGCTGCCTGGAAGCCAGTCTTCTGTTTGCCTTTGGAAC
Organism: Rhabdomys pumilio; assembly: GCA_030674055.1. Taxonomy (NCBI): domain Eukaryota; kingdom Metazoa; phylum Chordata; class Mammalia; order Rodentia; family Muridae; genus Rhabdomys; species Rhabdomys pumilio. The sequence goes on from JANHMN010000016.1 coordinate 13,700,460, forward strand.
AAGATGTAGAACTCTCAGCTCCTCCAGCACCATGTCTGCCTGCACACCACTATGCTTCCCGCCATGATGATAATGGACTGAACCTCAGAACCAGAAAGCTAGCCCCGATTAAATGTCCTTTATAAGAGTCACCTTGGTCATGTTGTCTCTTTATGGAAACACTAAGACATACCCTTGGCACGTGAAAGAACAGCTCACAGTTTCTGGATTTGGGATTTAAAAATGGTATCAAACTGCAATAAAGGAGGTGGCTTTTTATTGATCTACTTTTGTTTGTATGCTTATGTATGTATGTTTACATGTGTGTGGTGTTTGTATTTCTATTTATACATATAGACTATAAAATGAACTACATACTTTTATGTATTCTTGGGAAATGGTTTACACACACACATTTAGATAGTGAATTAGGTAAGCGCCTTGGGGTCTGCCCTTTTGTCCTATGTTCAGACCTCTCTCTGGAGAGTAACTTCTGTCTTCCACCTCAGATGACCTTACTCCTGGGAAGGTGGCGGTGAAGTAGCTTTCCTGACGTTTATTAATAGTCTAGTTAAATGTTTTGGCAAACACCAGGAATATAAACTGGAGTGACCGATGAGTTGGATATCCGTTAAATTCCTCTAGTTCACAGCATAATATACAAGTTGAAGAACAAGCCTCCTGTAGAAAAGAGTGGTCCCCTAGATGAACTCCTAAGATGTGTAAGAAGGCTTTTAGGAAGCAGGATTGGAGAAGAAGCATCTTCCTCAGTGTGATCTATTTAACCACATAACTCTACTCAGCCACACAGCTATGTCCCCCAGCAATTAGCGTTCCCACAAGTACTGACGACCTTGACACAGCTGTCCCATCCTCAGTGAGACTGGGGTGAACCCTGCAAGGTTGAAGGAAATGGACTGCAGGGCACGATGAGTTAGAATGATTGCTTTAAAAATTTATGAGGCTCTGGGTTCAGTCCCCAGCACTGCCATCTCAAACCCTGGAGAGTGGGAACTACCATGAAATATTAAATGGGAAGAGAACTTCAGAAGAGCACGGAATTATTAAATGTCAGAAATTTGAGTGTTCAAAACACTGTTATATAAAGCTTAAGGTACCTTTAGCTTAGACATTTTTTAATTAGAAAATCATGTGTATGTGTCTATGTGTGTGTATACCATGTTTGCACAGGTACCTACAGAGGCCAGAGAGTGTATTCAATCCCCCAGAGCTAGACAGATTACAGGTAGTTGTGAGCAGCCCAGTGTGGATGCTGGGACTCAAACTGCAGTCCTCTGGGAAAGCTGCAAGCACCCTATTCTGTCTCCTCCAGGCATCTTTTTCAGTGTTCCAGGTTAAAATTCAAGTGAAAGGGCAAAAAGACATGCAAATTTTCTCAACTACAAAGAACTGTGCAGTCTTAAGGGAATGGATAATCTAGGCAGTTTGTTCCCCCTGACCACTGGTGTCTAAAATGGTTATTAATTCTGTTTCCAGGATTCTACACAGGGAATCCTGACAGCTGGAGTAAAGCATGGGAAACGGGCATTACCCTGGTGGAGGCGGGGTGGGGGTGGGACTTGGGGGGGAGGAGGGGGCGGGGCCAAGAGTGCAGGCAGGCCAGAAGGACAGGAGTAAACTATAGGAAACACAGGAGGGTTGGAGCGGGCGGATCAGAGCTATTGCTGTGGAGAAGTGTGGATAAGGGTAAGCTTCCCAATACTCAGTGTCCCTCCTGTTTAGAACTCTTCTATCAGGCTTGAATTGTCTTCTGCTTTTTCTCACCTCCCTCTCCTCGGTCATAAAGACCAGGATATTAATGTGTGTGCTGTTAGGGGGTGTTGAGCATCGTCCTAATTCCCTTGTAGTGTAGTGCACATTTTCTTCAATGAAAAGAAAACGAATGACCCCAGAGTAACACAGACATGACCCTACAGCAAGGCCTGCTTCCTGCTGCCTCTTAGCCTGGTCAGCTGATCAGAGTTCTACCATGGCCGCTGTTCTTAACTGGGGCTGTAGCCAAACATCCACTCTAATGACAGTTGAGCATTCTAGGCTCAGTAAAGGAAATGGGTCACACGTAGGTCCCCCAATTCATTGTTTGTGGGGTTTTCCTTGCTTTTTTTTTTTTTTTTAATATTTATGTATGTGAGTACACTGGCGGTCTTCAGACACACCAGAAGAAAGCATCAGATCCCATTTCAGATGATTGTGAGCCACCTTGTGGTTGCTGGGAATTGAATCAGGACCTCTGGAAGGGTAACCAGTGCTCCTAAGGGCTGAGCCAGCTCTCCAGCCCCCCACCCCAGGGGTGTAGAGGGTTGTTTTTATCCCCTTTAAAAGGACATTTATTTTCCACCTCTGTATGTGACCTAACATCCTCATAACTATGGGTAAATTCTTTGGAGTGTTTCCAGCAGCCCAAAAGCTGATAATGCCATCAGACAGCACAAAAGGCCTGGAACAAGTCCCTGCCCTGCTGTGACCACACACCTAATATTGTTGCCAACTGATTTTCAGAGTGTTGCTTTGTTATTATAGGGACCTCACGAATTCCACATCTGGGTAAACCTGAATCTATGTTCCCAGGCTATGGTCACTCCTAGTTATCTCAAAATAAACTCTCTTCTGTCCTTTTTGCAGCGATGACTGTCATCACCTTAGCACACTAAACGTAGGATTGGTGGGCATTAGCACCCAGCCAGTAACCCCTTCTTACATCTCATCTTCTCTTCAAAAGTCCCTCGGAGAAACACTGCCAATCCTTTAATCCACTCTTGTAAACTTACATGGTTATCACCGTCTTTGTCAAATACAAAGAACACTGAAAAAGAAAAAGAATCTGTAAGTGTATTGTACCTGCAATTGTTTTATAATGCCCACCCCTGTGTTTAGACAGAATATTTCATACTAACTGGGGAGTGGGGGTGTTGTCTTTTGAAAGAATCTGAATTATTAGAAATGTGGTTTTCCCCTATAAGTTTAAATCAGAAGGGTCATTCCACACAATAAGCAATAATAGTCTTCATTTCTGATGTTTTATATAGTTGCTAGGACCAAGAAAATCCTTGGAGCTAATTAACTTTAATATTTTAATATTCAATAATATTAAATGTATTAAATTTAAATTAAATAAATTATATAAATTAAAACATAATTTTAATATTCAAAAATAAAAAGTGAAAAAAAGTGGTGAAAATGTTATAGAACTTTCACAGTCTCAAAGTAAATTACTAGTGTGTGTGTGTGTGTGTGCAAACATGTTAGGCAAAGGTCAAAGGACAGCCTGTGGGACTGGTTCTCTCCCACTTTACCTGCTGAGCCATCTTGCCAGCCCAATTTTTAAAGTTACCCATGAAACTTTATTCTATAGAAAACTTCAAATGTAATTTGTCCTTTGGAGATGAGGGATGTACTGATGTTTTCATTATGGTGATGATTTTGGGGGCCTCCATGTGTCAAATCCTATCAAAATGTACATTTCAATGATCTACCACAGAACTTAACTTGGTACACCCATCCTTTCCTGTTTTAGATATCTGACTTTTAATATTTCCAGTATAAGGAGTCACCATTTTTTTACACTGACACACTTCTATGAAGAAAAAGAAAAGCCAATTAATGATTTACATTGGTGGTATGTACTTTCATGATTCACATCTGTGGTGTGTGCTTTTGTGGTTAAAAGTCCTCAGTTGTTTTTCCTTCAAAAATACTAGATTCTTTAGTTCAGTGGTAATTATTTTTCAAAACTCCTCTGCTATGAACTACAAAGTCCTGCGTGGGTTTGTATTAGAAACCGCCCTGGGTTCTGTTTCTATCACTCTCCTACTACTGCTATTCCTCAGTGTAGCATTCAAAGTCCAGTCTCATGAAGATGACATGCAGAACAATTCAGCTTTTGGTTTGTACATTTTGGTTTGTTGTGACTTCTTACCCCTATTCATCAACATATCATTAGTCATTCCAAATATGTTCTGCAGGACTCCTCGAAACGTGTTGCAGTCCAGCCCGGTATTATCAACCTTCCCAACAGGGCATCCCGCCAAGCTATAGAAAAGTTGTATGAGACATTCAACTTCAAATTTGTTGACTGTAAAATGAGAAGAAAAATAAGATGTAGATTTAACCACCGTGTTATTCAAAGCAATTCAGCTATTAAGTTATGATGCCAGATGGCCATACGTGATGTGAGTTTGTTATTGAGTAGTGTAGTGTTTTGTTTCCACTGGAGCTGCAGCCTTCAGACTGGGAACTTGGAATACTCACACGTGGTTCATTACAGACTTAGGAAGTAATGTTAAGGGCTGAAGAGATGGCTCAGTAGTTTAGAGCACTGACTGTTCTTCCAGAGGTCCTGAGTTCAAGTTCCAGGAACCACGTGGTGGCTCACAACCATCTGTAATAGGATTCGATGCCCTCTTCTGGTGTGTGTGAAGAGAGCTACAGTGTCCTCATATACATAAATAAGATTTGTTTAAAAAAATAAAAAAAAGGCAGCGATGTTTAGACACAGGTGACTTTGGTGCCACCAGGACAGAAACTGAGCATTCAGCCTGGGTTTGGGGACACTAGACTTTAAGCGTCTGGACTCTGTTTCCATTTCTTTATTAAGATTTATTTTGGCTTTATGTATATGTAGACAGGGTCTTCCAGCTGTGTATCTGTAACACATGTATGCAGTACCACTGGAGGCCAGAAGAGGGCACCAGATCCTTGGGAACTAGTTGCAGATAGTTGAGCACCTTGATATGAACTGAGCATGGGTCCCCTATAAGAGCAACGAGTGCTCTTAACCATAGAAACACCTCTTTAGCACATTTCCATTTCTTATCCTAAACAGGTAAGACTTGACTTTTTAGTGCATTTTCTAGGAACAGCTGAGTACTATCCTGGGTACTATCTCAGACTCTTCAGTCTCAGAGTGTTTAATTCTGTGATTGTCTTAGTTAGGGTTTCATCACACTGAAGAAACATAATGACCAGAATAACTATTATAAAGACAACATTTAATTGGGGATGACTTACAATTTCAGAAATTCAGACCATTATCATCATGGTGGAAAGCATGGCAGCTTGCAGGCAGATTTGGTGCTAGAGGAGCCAAGAGTTTTATATTTTGATCTGAAGGCAGCCAGGAGGAGGCTGTCTTCTGCACTGGATAGAGCTTGTGCATAAGACTTCAAAGCCTACCCCTCGGTGACACACTTCCTCTAACAAGGCCACACTCACTGATACTGCCATTTCCCATGGGCCAAGCAAATTCAAACCACCACAGTGACTCAACAGCTACTTGAGTGAACTAAAATATGGAGTGAGAGCTGCTTGCTATTTTTTTTGATCTCTTCTTCCTGTTTGTGGAGGAAGGTGAGGGGATATTTTAATACTATCTTTGGGATAATTTTAGGTTACCCATATGAAAGCACTGAATATATGGCGAATACTCAGTTTTTATGTGGGGTTCTATGTGGTTTGAAAAACATTGTTCCTAGGATAGAAACTGATAACCTAGGATATAAGCAATTTCAAAGGTGCTTAATAACATTTATTTTGTAAACCAAATTAAAATGTTTCTTAATATAATTTCATACTATATCAGTGCAACCCTGAAATAGAATATAATGGCTAAGTTCTGCTCAGTGTCTTAAAGAACACAAAACATGAGCCAGTGAGCAGACATAGACAGGACTGCTGCCCTCAAGGCTGTTGCAGACTTGTCAAGACACACATAAGAGCTGTGGTATGGCTCAGTGGTAGCGCACTTGCATAGCACATTTGCTCTCCAGATCCTAAAACAAGTGTGAAGAGTTAAATAAATAAAGTATAGTAAATCAAAAACCAAAGGAAGAGAGAGTCAAGTAGGGAAGGTGCTGAGTGATTAATATCCAAAGTGGAGGTGTTAATCGGGGCTGAGTCTGTCAAAGGGCCAGGCACTTACCTAGAAGGCAACTTGAAGGTTTGGAGCTTCTGAGTTCTGAGGCAGCAGATGGGCCCATGCTGAGGCACGCTGTCATATGTCATAAGGCATGCTTACAGACAATGCAAAGCTTACCAAACAATTCTGGCTGATAACTAGACTTGGATTTAAGGACAGCCACTTTCTCAATACATTCTTGAAATGATTTTTGAGTGGAAGACCAGCAATTTGTATTCTGCTACATGATCATAACATGTCCAACACACACACACACACACACACACACACACACACACACAGACACACACACACACACACACACACACACACACAGTTTTTTGAGACAAAATCTCACCATGTAGTCCAGGGTGGTTTGACATTCTATACCAGTTCAGTCTCCCGAGTACTAGTGTTACAGACATGGGCTGTTGCCTCCAGCTATGTGATTTTCACTAGAGAAGTGAGGTCTAAGAAGCCTTCCTTTAAAACTAGTGAGATTTTTCTGGTGTCGTGATGCATGCTTTTCATTCCAGCACTCAGGAGGTAGAGGCAGGTGGATCTCTGTGAGTTCAAGGCCAGTCTGGTCTACAGAGTGAGTTTCAGGCCAGCCATGGCTACACAATGAGAGCCTAGCTCAGAAAAATAAAACAATAGTGGTATTTTTATGACTGTTTCCACTAATACAGTGAAAATGAGATCCTATGATGGAGAGCAATTTCAATTGTCAACTGTCACACTGCCATTTCCTCTGACCTCCTCTTGGAGGGTCATTCAAACCAAGGAAGTAGATGAAACTGATGAGGTTCAGGAAGTAGAAGTCTTGAGGAAGCTCCTGAAACCCGTGCTTTTAAACCCTTCCCCAAGGTTATGTAGGTGGTAACAGGTACTTGAGAAGGGCTCTCTGACTGCCTGCAAGTTGGGTTCCACCAGGGATGCCAATGTTGGTTTTCTTCTTGACAGTTTCATGTATGTGACAAATTTTAGTCTTTCTCACCTGCCATTACTCTCACCCAGCCCCACACTGAAGCCTTTTCCCACTTTCATGTCCTGTGTGTGTCCCCACGGAGTTTCATTACGGTTGCTTGCATGTCCATGCCTGGGAGGGTGTTTACCTCCAGAGGTGCGTGGGTAACTTACCAATGGCTACACCACTGAAGAAAGTGATGCCCTTCCCCAGCCATTAACTGTCGGGAGTCCCTCAGGGGCGGGGCTCGTGAGCCTTTCCGTTCCCATGATGAAATGCTGACAGGTCACTCTGGTCTTGTGTAGATAACCAAATGCTGAATGAGTTCACTGGTGCAACAGCAATGCCATGTCAGGAAAGACGCCATTTGTAATGCACTTCCCCCATCCTCTGCTCTTTACTCTGACTCCTCTCTCCTGCCATGCAATGTTTCTTGAGTCTAAAATGGGGTGATTTGGATGACCCGTTTGGGGCTGAGCAGTCAGTCATTGCGATTCTGTCATAACTTTGACCGGTTGGGAATCTCTGCATAACTGCTGCCTGTTGCAGTTTTTTTGATGAAGACCAAGAGCAGCATTAATTCTATGCAAATGTTAAGTATTTGAAAGTGGTTTGACCATGTCCACTTAGCCAAATGAAAGCAGTGGGTTCCTCTTTAGGTACTATGCTCTCCCTGCCACAAGCTCCTGATCAAGTGCACAATACCAGGAATGTATCCCAGCCTCTGGAGCAGGCCTTGACTGCAATTAGAAAACATCCATGCCATTACCACACCAGGGGACAAATCTTATCAGGTCATTTGTTACTGTAACTCTTAGTATTCACAGCTAGGTAAGAGTGGTGGTAGCTTTCCTCCCCCTCAAGTTTGCAACAGAACCTTCTAGTCAGCAGGAAGCATCCAGCTATTCCAGCCTGATTTCTCTACGTTCTGTGACCAAAGTGAGAGTGTCTTTGGCAACAGGGTCTTACCATCAAGTTCTGTTGGAAGCCAAGAGCAACGGCAGTAGCATGCAGTATTTTGGGGCTTCTGTGACCAACACATCATAGACAAGTATCCCATACCTGGCACTGGGATCTTTGTTCAATAACAAGGAGTACTAGGGGATGCAGACTTGTCACTGCCCATACTAGGGTGGGCGTTTTGACGAGACAGCAGCCTTTGAGTCATTCATGCTCCTGTGAGATCCCTTACCTGCATTCCTAAATAAACTCACTGGTTCACCTGGGTAGATTTGGTTCTATGGTACGTTGTAGATAACTTAGACAAACTACATAGGTATCTTCCCATGAAAAATTGCATATCAACTTAGCAGAATCTAGAACCACCTAGGAGATAAATGAATTTCTAGACTGGGTAAACTGAGATGGGAAGACACACCCTAAATGTGCGCAGTGCCATTCCAAAGGGTGAGCTGAGCACCGGCATCCATGTTTCCCAACTGTAGGTGCAATGTGACCAGGTGCCTCACATGCTTGCAGCCATGTCTCCCTAACTTGTGAGCCAAGATAAGCCTATGCATGCATTGCTTTTGTTGGGTATTTGTCATAAGAGCACTACAGTGACTTTAAAGGGTGGGACATATAGGGAATGCAGCTGCCCTGAGGGAAGAAACCTAGATGGTTTCTTCTGATGTGGGCATGTTATATTCATGAAAGGGGTAGATTTATTTATGGCCTTGAGCTCATGATTCTTAGTCTCCCAAGTGCAGGGGTGATAGATGTGTATTGCTAAACCCAGCTGGAATAAGCTTTAAATGAATTAATTGATCAGCTTGGACATTTTTTGAAGGTTTCAGATTTACCTAAGAGCTACAAGGATAGCGCAGAGATCTCTTCCTGTATCCTTTGCATGCAGTTGAAGCTTACGGACCTACGGCACCTGCTCAAAGCTGATCACTGTAGACTACTCCTGATGGTAGACTGTAGTTGTATCTCAGCAATTTCCCCACTAGTGGCCTTTTACTGTGTTTAGATCCAGTCTAAGATAGCACAGCTGGTTGCCAATGTCCTCTAATTTATGATCACTCCAGTTTTTCTTGGCTTTCAGTGTTTAGCAGTTTGGGTCTGACTTTGTGAAGTGTCTCACGTGTCTTGGGGAGCAATGCCACAGATGTTGTGCTGCGTTTATCAGTCAACAGAAAGCCACATGTGTGGTGTGGGCTGAGTGGGTTCCTCCTGCTGTATGCTGAAATCCTCCCCTCCAATATGACAGTTTAGGAAGAGGGGCCTTTTCTGTGGTGATTGTGTCTGGTACTCCTATAAAACAAGATTCCAGTAACCTACCAGCTAGGAAGCAGCAGGTCATTGATCTTGCTTGATTTGGACCTGGCACCTTCTAGAACTATGACCTGTAGATTTCCAGGCTCACCTTGTATTATCCCCTTTACTTATTAGATATAATTCTGTCCGCCCGGTGAGTTCTAGTTCTTTTTACTTGAGAAAGCAGCAGTCGGATTGGTGTTATTGCAGTGCAGTTTCTCAACCTTCTGCACAGAGCTAATTAGGAAATATTTATGCAAACTATGCACACACTGGCATGTTGTCTCACAAATGCCTAGAGGTGGCTGCTTATGGGTGTTATGGATGGCACCCGTAAATCTTGACTCAATCAAGCTTAAGGGCCAAGAAACAAAAATCCCACCAATCTCTGAGCTCACCCAAGCTGGGGAATTGAAGCCCCAATCCTCACCCTGGAAATCTCTGCTAACCACCATCAAAGATAAATTCTAGATAAACTCTGCCTTCTGCTTAGTTGCCCAAGCAGAGGCAGCCACCATCCTGGGTTTCCCTCCCAGTTAATCTCTTGTGTGAGGTTTGTTGTGCAGTGTGACTCTGTGGGATTCACTGGTTCCCTCCTATCCCAGCTCTAACTGGGGAAGCCTCTCCCTGCTGGAGCAGAGATGTAACACTCCTGTAAGGGAAGCCCTTCACTTCAGTTACAACTCTTACAGTCACTGTATCTTAACACTGCAGGAAAAGTATGAATACTCAGTCTGTCCTTTGTCTGGGTGGCAGTATGTCTCTTCAGAGACTTTTTGTTATACTGATAGTGTATACATAGATCCTTCTATTAGATTCAAATTTTTATTGCTTATCTCTTGTAGCTCAGGTTTGCCTTGAGCTACTGATCCGTCTGTGTCTACCCTCTTCAGTGCTAGGAACACAGGCATGTCACCACTCCCAGCTTATGTGGTGCTAGGGATCAAACCCAGGGCCACATCCATGCTTAGCAGGTACCCTACAAAGGTTTATGGCCTCTTCACCAACAAGTAAGGGATGCAGGTGTCTACTCCAGAGCTGTGAGCCCAGGGCTCCGTCATGTAGTCACCTTCTCACAAACTAAGTTACTGACAACAGGGTATTAAACATGAGGTCCTGTGAGAATGCAGCTTGCACAGCCACAAAGCCAGTCTTTAGAGGTAATCCCCTGCCTCCGTGCCTAGATTAAAAGACAACTGTTATTGGAAATGGGATTAGAACTATGCCTTCAGCACTGTTCCACCCAACAGACCTTCTCGTGTCTGTGATGTTCAGTTTGGTAGCCATCATATATAGGTGGACAGCGACTCCTGAGAAGTGGCTAGTGTGACCAAGAAATGGGCATTTTAAATGCCAACCATTTACAAATGGTCATACATAGCTAGTGCCTACCTTACTGAACACGGCAACTCTAGAAAGTAGTGCAAAATACAATTTACACTACCTGTAGAAAATGTAGCATTCTAGACTGATAGGGGGGAAAAATGCAACAGTTGTGTTGTAATGACTTCCTTTGTGAGGTCACTAGCTTTCTGAGTCTGAGAGTCACTTAGTAATGGCTGTTGACCTCCAAAAACATTTACATCACTACTACAACAGTAGCAAAATTAGTTATGAAGTGGCAACAAAAATAATTTTATGACTGGGGGTCGCCACAGCGTTAGAAGTTGAGAACCACTGCTCTAAACCAAAGCCCAGGAAGGTTCTTGCCTAGAGTGCTGTACACCGAGAAAAAGAATTAAAACAAGCTCTCCTGAGCAGCCTAGGGCAAACCCAATCGCTTTATGCCTGTTAAGTGGGAGCACACACACAGACGGCCACAGAACTGCCTCCGCTAAAGTACAGGGACCACCTGAGAATTAGAACAAGGCTTTGCGCAAAATCTGACAGACAACCTGTACCGACTTTGTCACCACCAGAAAATCTAATTAATGTGTGACTTCAGATGACTAACTCTAAGGGCTGGTTCTCTGTGAGAATCTCTAACCTCACTGGATTTGTCTGTAAACCAAGTTTAAAACAGGTGACTGGCTAGACCGGGGTCCCAGCACTGACTGGACTCACTACTGTCTAACTTACACAAGGGACCTTGAAGGCACAGATGGGCTTCAACATTCAGGGTCTGATTATTTTGAGCACAACTGAAGAATTAATGTCAAAATCTTTGAAAAAAAAATGAAGTGCTGAAGTTCCTTTCTTTTTTCAAACAGTATCTTTGCAAGACTGTACACAAGCTATGGTACTGATCAACCACTATAGCCTAGCAGATCAAAAACGAGCAGTCAGGGTCATTTATAGTTGTGTCTGAGGAAAACTCAGGATTGTACCAAAACTTTCAGGGCAAGGATTAACAGACTTGATGTATTAAATTTGGTTTATTAGGACTTTTGGGTTGTTTTGTTTTTGCTTTTTGGAAACAAAGAGTCTCACTAAGTAGCTCCAGCTAGCCTGAAATTCTCTTGTACACCAAGCTGACTTTGAGCTCAGAGACCAACCTGCCTTTGGAGTGCTAGAGTAAAGCTGTACTCCACCAAAATTATATTTAAAAAGGGCTCGTGCAAGTGTGCATACAAACATGCCGTATGTGCGAGTGGGGGTGAGAACAACTTTGTGGAGACCAGACTCAGGATGTCAGATGTGTAGTCCAGCGTCAGACTCCTTCACCCACTGACACAGCCCGCCATCCTTGCCCTAAAACTGTTATCTGTGGTTTGTTTTAAACCTTGTTATTACCAGATATGTGTACAAACATGTATGGAGGTTGGAGAACTTTTGGGAATTGGTTCTCTTTCCACCAAGGGCTTCAGCAGTCAAAGTCAGGGCATCAGGCTGAGCCATCTTACTGGCTGAATGAGTCATCTTATTTGTTTCCATTAGTCCCCTGAAGTACAGCGATCTGAAACTGAGTTTTGTGCTAGAAACCAGAGAACTGGTCAAAGTAAACACTTATAAATTCTTACTGTCAACTGCTTTGTTGGCAGATTCTTTTGCATTTATGACAAACATTCTCAAGGCATTCTCCCGACATGGGTGAATGTGCCAGACACCTGATGGCTTACATATTTCTAAATACAAGTATAATGGTTCACTTGCTTATGTACTTTATTATTTTGTGTGTGGTATGCAGGTCAAGGACAGTTTTTTTGGACTCAGTTCTCATGTGCCCTGGAGACTGAACTCAGGTTTATCAAGCTGTGCAGCAGGTCCTTTATGTACCAAGCCGTCTCTCTGGCCTCTTACCACCACTCCCCCAACCCCCTTTTTTTGAGACAAGGTCTCACTATGTAGCTATGGCTGTCCTGGAATTTGCTATGTAGACCAGGCTGTCCTCAAACTCAGAGATCCACCTGCTTCTGCCTCCTGAGTGCTGGGATGCAAGGCGTGGCCACCACGTGTAGCTATACTTTTTCTAAATGACCACGAACATTAGAAATAGACTCATCATATATGGTTCTAGAGCACTCCCTGATGTCCAGTAAATCTATCAACCAACCTCACTGAATCAAGGTACTGAGGCAGTGTTAGGGATCTGCTGGGTACTTACAGCTCTTGACAGTTTTTCTGATGGATTCTACCAGTTTCTTCATAGCCCTCTTCTCCATCAGAGTGGTTCAGGTCACTGCTTTCCCAAATAGTCCACCCCCAAGCTTGTGTCCCAAGCTGGTACTAACTCTACAACTCTAAAACAGAATGTGGCCATGGCAACTTCCCAGCAACCACACAGAATGTTCTCAATTTGGAAGATAAACAAGTAGACCCTGCCATTCAGTGCATATGCGGCAAAGCTGTTGTTATTTATCTTATCTCTGAGGATAAACATCGTGTAAAATGCTCTTTCATACTATTTCCGTGCAAATTAAAAACATTTTTCTTCCTACTTTGAACATATGATCACAAAGCTTTTCTTTATAGATTGCCAATAGCTCCTTCGAAGGCTGCCACCTACTCTAAGTCACCAAGCACCTTCTCGCGCAGCCTCATATACAGGAGTTTTTCAAGCGTAAAACTCACTTTTTTACTTCCAATTTGGAACTAACGGTAGGAAAACATGGTCTGACTCTGCTACACTGACTAAAACGTAGCATTTTATCTTTGTGTGAGACCTTGGAAGATCAGCTATCAAGCTTCTAGGCCTTGTGATTTCCACAGAGACAAGGCAGTATTAAAACTATGGTTACAATTTAGTACACAATATTCTTTTTGGGGTGTGGCATTTCTGCTCTACCAGCCTTATGATCTAGCCCTGAGATACAGGTACACATACCCCCAGTCCCTTCAAGTTTTCAATAAAATAGAAAACAACTTCTATAACAAAGCAGAGGGGCGGGGGGTTCAAAATCCTCCTTATAAACACACCTGAAGAATGCAAATGATTTTAAACAGGAATATGGCAAATTTTTTGTGTGAAAGCTACCAGCTAAGTTTGCAGAAGCAATTCACATTTACTGTCCCTGAGGCTACAACACTGCAGAAAGGAAAGGAAAGGAAAAGGACAGGAGAGGGGAGGGGAGGAGGAAAGGGGAGGGGAGGAAAGGGGAGGGGAGGGGAGGGGAGGGGAGAAGAGGAAGAGAGGGGAGGGGAGGAGAGAGGAGGAGGGGAGGGGACAGGACAGTAGAGAAGCAGGGCTTAGCATAGCGTGACTGAAGGGCACAGCTTTGTATTTTATATAAAATAAAGTTTGGATACTCTGAGGGCACTAAAACAGCTAACAGCTTTGTTTGAGCAAACAAAGGGAATCCAAGTGACCAAAAAAGCTAGTGTTGGTGTCAAACCAACATTTCTACGGATTTTCATCATCACTTTCTGGCAGCTATCACAGTGCCACTGTTAAGAGATGTGTCAGGTCTGCAAAATTCATATAAAAATCGTACAAGAAAGAAAAAGGGCAGGTTGGGGGAGGAGAGAAGGTATGTTATTGACTTACACATCATCATAACCATGGAATTAACATAAGGGGCAACACCCCATAAATATCCATTTTATATCTATCAGGAGACTTGCTAGGGTCACCAAACACCATGAAAGGAGTGTTTCAATCAACAGACTCTGAAAAAGACACAACGTTCCACCAATCACCTACTCTCTACCTTCTCTAATCTAACAAACAGCTGCTTCTCACAGGCTGTGGCTGTCATATTCTAGAATAGCCTATAACCTGCCCTTGTACATTCAATAAAAGTGACAAAGGATCCAACAGGCTTTTCTAGCATTTGGATAAACATCAATTTTGAAAAGAAACTGGGGGGAGGGGTGATATAATATATCCCTCAAACTTTTTATACCTTAGGTATCTTTAAGCAGGAAAATTTTCAGAAACCTCCTAAGAAACAAGTTGTTTTTATCACTAAAAATCTGATGGTAGCTGGGCAATGGTAGTACATGCATTAAACGCCAGCACTAAAGAGGCAGAGGCAGGCAGATCTCTGTGAGTTCGAGGCCAGCCTGGTCTATACAGAGCAAGTTCTAGGACAGTCAAGGCTAAACAGAGAAACCCTGTCTCAAAAAACAAAACAAAACAGTGCAGTTACTTTTGTAACTCCCTGTGACCCAAAGGGAGGTAAGAGCACAGCTATTTTAAGTAAAATAGCTATTTATTCAGCTTCTTCTCATGCCAAAATGCTCTGTGCATACTCCACTACAATTAGCATAGCCTCTGAGACTGGCAAAACTATCCATTGTTGTATTTCACAACCAGATTATATAAAAGTGTAAAATGAAAGTGACTTAGCAAGGCCTTTAACATTCCTAATCATTCAGCAGAGACACGAAGCACAAAATCTTAGGAAACATGACACAGGAAGACCAGTAATGTAGTTCTCACGTAAGTTAACATGTCACAATCTGTTATTGAAATACAAAGACAACAAACTTTTAAAACGTGTTTACTAAGATTCTGGCAATAGCTTTATGTAACAAGATACAGCATCCCAGGCCTGCCACTCAACTTGTTTGTGGTAAGTCTCAGCTTCAATATGAAGCTGTTAAAAACAAAAACCAAAGTCCTGCTTTTTACATGCTAAGTATCCTGTAAGTGTGCCATTAAACAGTTATGAACTTAAGACAGCAAGAGTTACTTAAAAGCTAAACACTGCAGCCAAAACAAAATTTATATAAAACATAAAGAATCTATCACTGGCTATGTAAAAATCTGACTGGTTAAAACTTGTATAACACATGCGCTTTAGAATTGTCAGCTATCAAGCTCAGAAAGTACCAGTGTCTACTAAACAATCCCTCTCCAAAGCCAAAGTGTAGTCAAAATGAATTCAAATGACGTAACACAATGTAACCCAAAAACATTCAGTTATTATTGATGTGGAGGTAAATTCCAGAGCTTTGGGGGCTTTCTCATGCTGCAAAGGGCCGGGTATCTCTGGTTCATTCAAAGCAGCATACACCAAAGTCTAAGGATGTCATTAACCTCAGTCAGGGGCAGGACTGACGGTGCCCAGCTCTGTCCTCCCAGGAAGCATGGCTACTGTGTCCACAAAAGTAGGGTGTATGAGATCAAAGGCACGCTGTTCTGGTAGCTAAAAAGATAGCAAACCACCCCCTCTTTAAAAGCTCCTTCCCCAAGTAAATCAAAGTATACATGGGGAAAAATTAAAATATACTTATCTACAGAGTAAGGATTTTGAAATATTCATCTAATCCCTACTTTGAACATTTTTACTAAAGCCATCTCATTATTTCTGGTTACATCTTAAAAGATGGAACCAGATTCAGTTTCTGTTGATTTATTCTTAAGTACTTCTAGTAAAAAATATTAGCTTTATTCCAAATACCTTAACCACTAGTATGACTGCAAAGTACTATCTCCCAGAGTCGCCAAGCACTGGAAGAGGAAAAGGTGTTCAAGCAGCAGGCAACAATCATGGCCCTTCACACAGCGGAATCCAAGTGGTACTGACTAGTCCAGGACAAGTCTAAAAACAAGGGAATTCATGCACGTTACTAAGTATGTCATCATCTTCACAGTTGAGAGCTCCTTTGACATTGCACTCGGTAAGGACCCTGGTCTTCCTGGACGCTACGGCGAGTCTGAGCTTGAACTGGCAGCCTTCTTTTTCTTCTTCTTGCTGTGCTTCTTATGCTTCCTTCTCTTTTTGGCTTTGTCCTGCAAGAATAATTCCATGGCAGGCGTTATTACTGTGCCGACTTAAAGCCATGCCAGTTAAGAACACCATTACTTCTACACCTAAGCTACTTCCTATAAATGACCACAGAAGCAAGCACACTAGGTACTTTCTAGAAAAGCAGAAGGCTGGATTTCAACAAGCAGATACTTCAAGAGGCTAGAGCCCAGGTAAGGAAGGCAGACCTCCGTCTCGTCTGCTCCTGCTACAGAAGAATCTTGCAGCTTGCCTGCTCGGGGTACTGTTGAAGAAGGAGCCACAGCTTCGTGCATGGCAAGTGCTCTTGTCACCAAGGGACAACCAGCCCCTGAGAGCTTTCCATTTAAAACCATGTACTTAAAACACAATTTCACAAAGAAGTCAAAGACCTCCGAGCACTTATTTACTGTGGTGCTGGTGCAGGAAGCACATTCCCATGAGGTTTCCTCCACAGGCCTGGGGTGGCCTTCTTTAGCTACTCACTGTTCTCCACATATAGACTTCGACCTATCTCAGACTCTACTGAATCTTGAAGAACTAGACCATTCTGGTAGAGAGGCTGGTAACAAACATACAGCACTTCAAAGAACAAGAGTGCTAAAGTCTACCCTAGACCTAGCCAAATGTTTTTCTAATCAATCAATCAATCAGTCAATCAATCAATCAATCAAAACGACAACCCAAAACAGCCACACAAATTATTTTCCACTGGAAAAAAGTGTTTCTTGTAACCATGGTCACAAAATACAGAAAGTGATTGAGAATCACGTCTCCCCAAGTGAAGCTGGTGTTTCAGAGGCAGTCCTTATACTAAGAGCTATGAAGCTGGGCGGTGGTGGCGCACACCTTTAATCCCAGCACTTGGGAGGCAGGGGCAGGCGGAAATGGTTAACCCGGACACACAAATGAAAATGCTCTCCTTCCTTTTACCTGGCCTTAAGAAAGCCTTCAAAGGCCACTTCTTACACCTAGAGGACCCTTACTTCACAGAGACGTCTGTGCTACTCTCTGGAGGTTATCAGCTAGTTTCTTTTTCTGGCTTGCTTCTAATTTCAATACATTCCCTTTTCTTAAACCCTCTTCTTTCCCTTCTATCAATTTGCATAACGGCAGGGCTGTTTTTAAAAGAATATGATAATTAGTTACCCATTCCATGTTGCACTTCTAGTATATTTCTCACTGCAGCTAATACGTTTTAGAAGCCTTTTATTATTCTAGGTTTGGCTGACCTGTAAATAATTTCTTCTAGGAGGCGGAGGCAATCACCATATTTTATTATCGCTTAAGTTAAACAGGAGCTGGCGATCTGGATCAGTGGTTAAGAGCACTAGCTACTCCTGCAAAGGACCTAGACTCAGCTCCTAGCACCTATAGGAAAACTCTAGTCTCAGAGGATCCTATACTTTTCTGCACTCCATGATACAAAGACATACAAAGACACACACACACACACACACACACTCTCAGGCAAATACTCATACAAGGAAAAATAAAATTGAAAGTCAAGTGTAAGTTGGAGCATATACATGTGTGTATTTAAATATATAAATGATACCATTGTCTAACAATATTTTTGTTTATTTTGTGTGTATATGTGTGTCATGGTGTACATGGAGGTTAGAGGACAACTAGTATCTTAGAGATCAGACTCAGGTTGTCAGCAAGCTCCTGTACACACTGAGCAATTTCACCAGACCCTTCAACTTCTATTCCTTTCCTTCCCCCCATCCCCCTTCAAAACAGGGTCTCTCTGCCTGTCCTAGAACTCACTATGTAGACCAGGTTGGTCTTGAACTCACAAAGATCCATCCGCCTCTGCCTCCCAAGTCTTGGTTATGAATAAAGGTGTGCACCACTCTGCCCAGCTCCGAACTTTTATTTTTAACAGTAAGATATTGCAAGTGGTCTGGGCAGCTTTGTTTCCCTTCCTAAGCCAACTGGATCTTCTCCTATCCAGTAAGCAAAGGCACCACATCTCCCCAGTACCGAATCTATGCTTCATTAAAGAACAGTGGGCCTGCTGTTGTCTATAAAAACGTAAGATACTTGCTGTTGTTCTCTCTCGCTCTTCACCGCTTTTCTTCTTTTTTGCTTGCACCTACAAAGTTGAAATTTTTGTTAACTGAAGACAAACATGGAATTTGTACTTAGTACATTTTAATCTTATACCTAATATATCAAGTCATATGTAGAAATGTTTGATTATAAAAACCCATTTTTATGACTCCTTTTATGTATCAGTACAAGCAATAGCCATAACTTAAGATTTTGAATGTCTCTTAAGAGCTGCCTTTAGCATCAAAACCAAGCAGGGAGCTGGGAAAGGTATCATGAACCTAGTGTAAGCAGACAGCACCCAGTCTCAGCTTCAGCTCAATCACGATCAGTATTCTCTACAGGCAAACACATGGACTGCCCTCTGTATAGAGCAGCGGCTTAAAATCCTTGCAACAGCTGTATCGTTTGTATTTCCTTTTGATCTTTTAAAGGGTGGTACACTGAATTGAAATTAAATCCAAAGTTGCCAAAGCCCATGCATATTAAATGTTATTAAGCTTTCCTTATTGTATACTGGATGAATGTTAAATACAGCAGTCCTAGAAGATAAAACTGCCCAAGTATTCAGTTGTATGGCATGCCTGTTTGATAACTACATGATAGACAAATACATGACACAAACACATAAACATGTCATGACAATCTAAAGGCAAATAAGGATTAAGGGAACAGACATAAAACAGTAGACACTGCTTGCTTGCAACTGGATGACAGTTCTCTGAGAGCTTGTCTAAGTTTTGTCTACCATTCGGGAACATGACTGATGGCAAAGATTTCCAAAGGCCACCTGTGAGGTACCATCCAGTCTGAAATGAAGGTTTTATCTCCTGAGCTTATCATAGTCAAGTACATGTGAGTACATATACGAGTTTATGTACATATGTGTTTGGTTATGTGAGTACTCACATAACCAAACACAATCTTGTCAGATTATACATTGGTATTTACTTTGTTTTTTTCTATTAGGGGACAGCTGGCGTTATCTAGTTTATATCAGCTGTGAGTTTCATTTCAAAAGAGTGTAAAAACTACAATGATGAGATAGATGAGGTAGCAAGTGTGACAGGTCTGAGGCCATTACCACAGACCACAACTAAGAAGTAACAAGGAGATTGGCACAAGCAAACAAGGAAGGTATGAACATGAGAGAGCAGGGAGCCAAGGGACAGAGCTGATGGACAGCTGAGCAAGATGGATGCCAAAGGACAGAAGCCTAGAGCAGCATGACTCGGGGAAGTAGCTCCTTTGGCAATGCCCAGACAGTGCGTTTAAGACACACAGCACACGTGGTCCTTCTTTTGACTTTAACCATGACTGGATCTGAGTTGGCTATATCATATATAGCCTCTTCCATGTACCCAGATGACTACATAATATCAAAAATATGACATGAGGCAGGCATACAAAAACATGATTAATTATCAAAATGACAGCCATGTAATATCTTCTGGAAGAACTGTAGCACTTACTTTGAAAAGCACTACTTTCTTTTACTCACCTCTCCACAGTCTGACTCTGACAGCGACTCAGATGATAATGGTTTATCTTCATACATCTTTCTCTTTTTGCTGAGTCCTTTAGTGTCCTACAAAAATAAATAGATGTACCCTGATTTTAAGAAATAATACTCTGCCAAGTCAACTTTACGGTTCATTTTCAAACTGAAAGGCTTATGTCATGTGTATGTATCTATTTGTCAGCACATGTGCAACCGTCAGAGTAACTCTGGAAGTCTATTCTCTCCTGCAACTTTGTGGGACTCGAGACTCAGTTCTGACTGTGAAATCTGCACCAAAGGCTTCACCTAAGCCACCACACAAGCCCCAGACCTTATGCTTCTAAGTTACATTTAATAACTCTTCTAATTATTACAAATCACCCATTTTTTTTAATTTAGAAATTTCTGAAGATGGTGACATTCACTAGGATTTCGGTTTTTAATTCTACTAAAATAATGTTTTTATTTAATAATTGAAGCAACCATATATCCATTTAGGTCAGTGGTTCTCAAGCTGTGGGTTGCAAGCCCTTTCTTGGGGGGGGCGGGTCATCAGAAAACATAAATACTCATATTATGATTTATAACAGTAGCAAAATTGCAGTTATGAAGTAGCAGTAATAATGCTATGGTTGGGGGCCACCACAGTATGAGGAACTGTATTAAAGGGTCGGAGCATTAGGAAGACTAAGAACCACTGCTTTAGAAAATAATGTCTTCATTTCCTTAAATTAACAGATACAATTTTTTAGGTCATAAGAAACTAAGAAGATGGAAGATTTAGGTCTTCTGTATTTGAATCCTTTTGTTTCTACTCAGGGTTTCACCAGAAAAGAAACCAGTGAATAGTTAGTTACCTGTTATGATTTAAAATCATACCTGTATAATAACAATGGTATATTTAGAGTATTATAATTTTAAAGATTTTTATTTGTGTGTGTGTGTGCGCGCGCATGTGCGCGCGCGCGCATGCATGTGTACATGTGTGCATGTGTGCATGTGTGCAGGTATCCACGGAGGCCGAAAGAGTCAGATTCCCTGGAGCTGGAGTTAGAGGTACTTGTCAGCCATGCAATGTGGGTGCTGTGAACCTCAGGTCCTATGGAAGACAAGCAAATATGCTTAACCACTAAGCCATCTCTTTAACTCCTACATTCACATTTTGAAAACATCTTAATTCGGGACAGCAAAATGGCTCAGAACATAAAGACCACCAGAAACTTATATAAAGGTAGAAGGAGAGAACCTACTTCACAAAGCTGTTTTCTGATCTAGATACATAGCATCATTCCCCCATATTGTATGCACATTGTATATACACACACTAATTTTTTATAATGTACTTAGGGACTTTAAAAATAGACATTTTAAGAACTAAAAATTATGCAAACATCTAGTACAGCCAACTGTTCAGAAATGTAAATTGATAAACTAAATTAAATGTATCTACATTCTGGGGAGCTAAAAATTATAGTCCTAGATATGCATTAAAAAATTAAGAATAACACATAGCAGCAAAAATATCCTCTGAATAGAGCCAGGGAGAGCTCAGTGATTAAGTGAAAACTGCTGCTAGTTCAGTGCACAGCACCTACATGGTAGTTTACAACTGCCAGCAATTCCAGCTACGGAATCTCTAACACCCTCTTCTGGCCATCCTGAGCACCGGGCATGTACATGGTGCATATGCAAACCTACAAGCAATACACTTAAACCAATAAAAATAAATAAAATCTTTAAAGTTAAGGAAGAAATATGCACTGCAGCAGTTTGTAATGCTGAATCTGTAAATAATTGGTGGCTGGAGAAATAGCTCAGTGGTTAAAATTAAGAGCATTTACTGCTCATCAGAGGATCCAAGCTCAGTTGCCCCTACCCATAACAGGCACCTCACAACTCCAGTTCCAGAGACCCTTTGTCCTCTCCAGGCCTCCACAGGCACACACCTGAATAGACACAGTGCACACAAACTCATGCAGACAGATACACAAATAAATAAATCTATACATCTTTAAAAGTGAAAATAAGCTGGGCTCACACCTTTAATTCCAGCATTTGGGAGGCCTGGTCTACAGAGTGAGTTCCAGGACAACCAGGGCAACACAGAGAAACCCGTTCTCAAAAACAAAACAAAACAAAAGAAAAAAAACCTGAAAATAATCTAGAGAATAACTAAATGGACTATTGTAAGCAAAAGAAATAAACTTGAAAACATCAAGGATGCCAATAGTAATACTAAATAAAAAATACTAGTTCCACAACTTGCCACTATTTTGAAGACTACAATGCCAAATGTTACTGTGAATACATATGTGAAGTGATACATGTGACCGAGAAGCATGCATATCCACTTGATCACTGCCTCTGAAGGAATGGCAACTTTAAGACAGAAAATAGTCAGAAGTAAATGTAAACCATTTATTAATTTTAGCCACAGTGAGGATGGCTGTTCTGAGTGTGTGTATGTGTATGAGATTCTGTATGTCATACTTTGAAGTATTTAAAAATCATAATACAGCTGTTTCAGATTTTTACTATGTATTACAAAGTTTTAGTTACACTATACTTTTCTGAAACATGAGAGCAACCATTATTTTATAACGGCTCTGACTATCAGGAAACAACTACATTTTTACTTAATAGACATCAGTCAGCATTAGTAACAGAGAAGTTCTAGTGGGAAGTGTGCAGCCACAGCCACAGACCCCGGAATTTGAGGCTAGTCTGGACAACACAGTGAGCCTCCAGCTCATAAATAAATGCATTACATTAATATGCCATGTGCCGTAAGAACAAAAAAATCCCTGACATGGAAAGTGGCACAATCACTGCTCATCTCTTAAAGTCATCTACGCGTTATATGATAGCCGACCCCAAGGCAATGTAAGAATAGTTACCTTTTCTCTTTCAGTTACATCCTTTGACTTCTTTTTCTTTTTTGAACCATCCTAAACAAATATACGTAACTTTTAAATGTAGAAAATACAGTGTAAGTATGGCCCTCCCCAAAATTATTTGATTCATGACTAATAAAAGTTTATTTCAATATCAGCATTTTATTCTGAAAATAAAAGACCAATTTTATGTATATCTATTTTATGTATATCTGCACATAAGACAACTGGCGTAAAACCTATGTTCCTCTAAAACAATACTTATGTGTTTACTTTAAAATAGGGCTTTATGCTACCACTGCCTTGTCTCTGGCGGCCACGTACACTGGAGGTCTATAATCCACATGATTTTCTGTCATCCAACAATCTGACTAGCCTACCATTCTTATCAGGAATCCTGTTACTCCTTTAGCTCTAGTGATTAACAAGCAGCCTCATCCACATGCTGAAAGGGTTAAATGAATGAAGCATCACTAGCCTATACAGGTCCTACTGCACAGCGGGCTTTTCATGAGCACTGCACCGGCTATCACAGTCATTGGACTGCTGCTTTAAAGACACAAGAGACAACATACAGTCACTGAGCACTTTCTACAAAAAAAATCTTCCTGGGGTGAGTGGAGCTCTTTTAGAAACCAGAATAGGACCTTTAGGTTCTTGAGGGCCCAGTGTTCCATGGGTGCCCTTCCTCTCCTTTTGTGGTACTGAAGGTTGAACCCAGGGTCTCTCTCCTGAATGCCAGGTAAACTCTCCTGCACATTTTTCCAACAGACATAAGCAAGT
The DNA here is from genome assembly GCA_030674055.1 of Rhabdomys pumilio. Taxonomy (NCBI): domain Eukaryota; kingdom Metazoa; phylum Chordata; class Mammalia; order Rodentia; family Muridae; genus Rhabdomys; species Rhabdomys pumilio. Next base: position 13,723,927 of record JANHMN010000016.1, read on the forward strand.
GGAACTACATACAGTACTGCATGCTGTCTACTACTGAATATGGTCCTGGCAACTGGAATCAACATTTTTATAAACCACTTCACACTTTTTAAAAGACTTTTAAAAGACTGTTCAACGAAAGTTGTAGTAATTGTATTTGACATTTCTAGTTAGTACAGAACAAATTTAGGTTAAAAAAAAGAAAGCATAAAAAGGTAATTAGTGCCGGGCGGTGGTGGCGCACGCCTTTAATCCCAGCACTTGGGAGGCAGAGGCAGGCGGATTTCTGAGTTCAAGCCAGCCTGGTCTACAGAGTGAGTGCCAGGACAGCCAGGGCTACTCAGAGAAACCCTGTCTCGAAAAACCAAAAAAAAAAAAAAAAAAAAAAAAGGTAATCAGCACAACTTCCAAAGCTTTTTTTTTTTGCCTAGAATTACAAATATTATGTTGAAAGTAGAGGAAACAATAATAGTGGAGATTTGAAAACATAGAAAGATACATATGAAGAAGGTACTTGGGAATAAAAAGATAAAAACATGTACAATACTCAACATACCAGTTGACTGGTGCAGAACCTTAAAGTTCAAAAGTCAAATGTGGCTGGGCACAGTGGTGCACCCCTTCAATCCCAGCACTTGGGATGCAGAGGAAGGCAGATCTCTATGAATGTAAAGCCAGCCTGATCTAGCTCTATTACACAGAAAAACCCTGACTCAAAAAACCAAAAACCAAATCAAATCTGCTCCTTCTAACTGAAGTGAGGCTAGACAGGAAGAGCAGACAGAAAAACACAATGTTTTTGCTCTCAGCAGTCCAGTGCTCACTCTCACCTTGCTGTCTGAGTCTGAATCCGACGCCGAGGTCGCAGGAGACTTATGGCAACGGCTCTTCTTTTTCTTCCTTCTTTTTGTTTGTTTTTTATCCTACATAAAACATTTTTAGAAGCATTTGCTTTCTGTTTCAGAATATAATTTACCTGTTAACTAATATAAATGCAGTAATGACCAGAGCATAATGAAAGGACCAGCTTATAAACATAGTTCCTCAATTCATATTTATAATGTAACATACCACTCTTCTATTTGAAGAGTGGAGTGATCTGAATTATATGCATGTAATTCTAAGCAGTGAGTCAAAAGCATTTTAGAATCTTTAAAAGAATCTATTATTTTAAGAGAACAAAGCAAACTTAAAAAAAAAAAAATAATCAACATGTCTAGCAGCAATTTCACACCAGGAGTCCCTCTAACATTCAAGTAGTACCAATTACTTCAAAAGATCACAGCAAATCTTACCTCATCTTCAGAATCTGAAGAACTGCTGGAAGAATCAGAGCTCGATGAAGAAGAAGATGAATACTTGACCAAGCACAAAACAATTAAAGCTTGTGAGATGCAGGAATTGGTTTCTTTTACTAAGTCTCTCAAGCACTTAGTGAAATCAATCTAGTGTCTAAGAAACAGATGCCATAGTCATAGGATTTAGAAACTAAAATAAAAAAGTCATTTCCCTCCCCCAAAAGCTCAACAAAGCGACAACATGTACAGCAATGAGCAGCACTGTCCTCTGTAGCCACAACAGAGACATTACTATGGTACGAGGACGCTGACACTTCTTTCATGTCACTGAGAGAACATCACCACCCATCAGAGCCAAAGGACCTCTAGGCTGCTTGATGCATCTACAGCCTAAGTTAGCTTTAGCATACAAGGAAAGACCAATCACTCTTACTTTGCTTTATAGGCCCTTAGCTGTAACATTTAGAGAATAGAAAACTTTTGCTCACCCTACCAGATTTCTTCTTTTCTTTTTTCTTTTTCTAAATAGAAAGAAACACAAGCCTAAATAAGTGGATGTGACTGTCAAATGAATTTATTAATACATCATTATGAATCAATGATAAAAATGACAATAAACAAAAAGTGGTGTTACCTGACGTTTTTTGGATGAGCTCTCATTTCCACTTAATAATTTTTCTCTATGTTTTTCTAGTTCTTTCTTCCAATTCTGCAAAAAAGTTAAAAGATACAAGTTACCGAACCCTCTCCATTTCTTTATTACCACTCACCTATCTCAGCTTTCTCTTTTTAAACAAAAGATTTTCACTTATTTTCACCTGTGTACATATCTGTGTAAGATGTGGCTTCTCTGTGTAGCCCTGGCTGTCCTGGAATTTGCTTTGTAGACCAAGTTATCCTCCAGACTTAGATTTCCATCTGCCTCCATTCTGAGTGCTGGGATCAAAGGTGTGAGCAACCACACCTGGGCTTTAAAAAATGTAATAAAAAGTGTACATTTCTACTGTGTGGGCATGACACATGCATGGGTGTACATATGCTATGGCATGTGTGGAGGTCAGAGGACAACGGTGGAGGTGGTTCTCTCCTTCCAAGTTTATGTAGTTCTGAAGATCAAACTCAGAGCACCAGGCTTTCAAGCAAGTGCCTTTACTGAGTCCTTCTCCTATTTTTATAAGAAAGTATTTATTTACTCACAGACCTGTCTTCAAATATTTAACAGCAATATTCATAAAATATAGAACCCTTTAATGAAATTACAATGATCAAATTCTTGGTTTATTAAAGTGAAACAATTGAAGTACATTTCTTTTTTTTGTTTTGTTTTTTGTTTTTCGAGACAGGGTTTCTCTGTGTAGCCCTGGCTGTCCTGGAACTCACTCTGTAGACCAGGCTGGCCTCGAACTCAGAAATCCACCTGCCTCTGCCTCCCAAGTGCTGGGATTAAAGGCGTGTGACACCACTGCCCGGCCTACATTTCATTTTTATCATAAAGAAAAAATCAGTCTATTTCTTTTAAGAAATGCTCTTTACAAACCTCATTCATTTTTTCTTCAAACTCAGCCAAAGCCTTGGAGCCCTTCTTTTTCTTCTCCAGCTGCTCCTTTACTTCCTCCCTTAGAAACAGAGTGAGAGATACAGTGTGAGTGGAGGAATACAAACAGGACATGTTTGTAAATACTGTTTTACCATTCTAAGACTCCCTTTCATATTGATAGTTCAAGTTTCTCTGTTCACAATCACGTAAATAATCATAATAAAGCCCACTAAATCTAGACTGCCTAAATATTATTTTGATTGACTCTTACAACAACCTAACAGGTACTTCACTATACAGCATCACTCAATTTCTAAGACAGTACGGTATCTCAGGCCACAAATTGTAAGCTTTAAGATGAGCCAAGTCAACTGTATTTTATTCAATTGCTATGTTTTGCCAATAAAACCATGATATAAAAAACTTGACACGTAATGTATGCAGAAGGCTTGAAACTCCCTACCTTTTAGGACCACTGTCCTAAGGTGGGCAATCTTGGAACTGAATTTTGGAGAGATCTTAGCATTCCCTTGTTAAGAGCAGCTAATTTGGCCTAAACTTTGTATATGTGAAGATACAGTGTAGTTTAGGCTGAGTATCTTCTTTATTTCCAAGAATGTGGAGTTTGAGGATGTGACAGCAGAGGCTGACTAACCAACAATAAAATCCTAGGCACCAAATGCCTAAAGACAACTGCCTGCTGGGCTGGCAATGTCCTACATGTGCTGTGCTACTCCCTGCTGGGACTTAGGTGTACCTTGTGTGATTCTATTAGGAAGGGCATTAAAGTCTCGCCTGGCCTCTTCAACCGTACCTTTGGTTGCCATTAGCAAGATTATCTGCCAAGACTTCTGCAAGTACTTTTATGAATTACCCAACATATGGGTTGTTTTAAAAGGCTTCTGACTCACAGACAAAACGCCTGTTTGAGCATTTCCTCTTTAAATTCCATCCCCTCTTACCATGTTAAAACAAAACACTTTATTTTGGGGGAACATTTCTGGAATGCTGCATTGGTTAAGAACAAGACTTAACCACACTAGGGGAGGTGGACCGTGAGCTGGAAGGACTCCCTAGAACATATGAGCATCAACTACAGTTGACTGGATCTAAGGGTGCCTTACAGCTGGTGAGATGTCACTTCAGGACTGTAGTAACAATAAAGGATAGAATATTAGATAACAGTACCTGTCACTGTGACATCTACTTACAGACATGGGAGCTACTCCCCCAGTTTCCTCACTGGCCTGCCTGAGCCGATGAGCTGGGCTCATCACTGTACATATTCCTGTGACTCCTAACCTCTAAGGGGATTTCAATGAAGGGCATAATCACTTCCATTGCTGATCTTAAATAGTACAGACTCTGCAAGGTTAAGCAAGATATTTTAGAGGCTAGGGAATAGAGGGACAGGAAAGGTTTCCTTGAAGTGCTTTAGCTGTACCAGTTCTCAAATGTCTGTGTTGTTTATGCATGTGAATCATATATTCAAAACAAAGCACATGTTAAATGTTACTTTAATATATTGTCCTGAACAAAAATTACCTCTAGATGAATCAAAGACCTCAGTGTGAAATCAGAAAGGTTAAAACTGCTAAAAGAAAGCACAGGCTGTGGCTTACAAGATACAGGAGCAGAAAGTGACTTTTTGAACACAACTCCATTTGTCCAGGAATTAAGACTAACCATCAACAAATATGCTGTTATATATCGGTAGAGCAGAGGAAACAACTGAGTGAAGAAGCCCACTGAGAATCTCTGTCAGTTGTATTTTTGATAGAGGATCAATATCCAGATATACAAAGAAATTCAGAAAACAAGGAAACAAACAACATAAAAAGGAGTTGTGGGCTGGAGAGATGGCTCAGCAGTTAAGAGCACTGACTGCTCTTCTACAGGTCCTGAGTTCAATTCCTAGCAACCACATGGTGGCTCACTGTAGTGGGGTCTGGTGCCCTCTTCTGGTCTGTCTGAAGACAGCAATGGTGGTGTACTCACATGTATAAAATAAAGAAATTTAAAAAAAAAAAAAAAAAAAGGGAGTTGTGCCACACAGGGTGATAATGCTATCTGAAGGAGCCATCAATTACATAATGAAAACCTGAGTACCAGGCATGAGCAGGGGAACCAGAGAGACTACCAAAACAATATAGGGTATTGCCTCTCTGAAGACTGACCATACACTTCAAACCAGATTGGAGTTACCGATCTGGAATTGACCTGGGAGCCTCCTTTCTGGGGACAAAATGGCTCTCACAGTATCTGAAGGTGCTATGCAAGCTCCCAAGGGAGAAAAGGCAGTGGTAAAAGCCCATGAACCACAATGATCAGAGGGCATATCCCCACTGGTCCAAGAGTGGCACCTTTAGCTTGAAGGTAGCCATTAGCTATCTAATTGGACTTAAGGCCCACATAGGAGGGAATTCATAATACTGCAAACATAACTAACAACTTGTGGCTGATAAGGTCACAGACTCTGGAGGAGAACTGAGCACTGTCATTTTCCTAATCCAATAAAATTTCTAACTACATTCTAAATATGTACCCTTACATTCAGATAAGGGTAGCTCTCTCCCTCAACAATGCAACCTTTACACTTAAGGCTCAGGGAAAATTACAGAAGAATAACAGAAAGATTTTAAGAGCCAAAGGACCAGGATGCCCACTGAGAGACAGTAATGTTTTCTAGACATGACAAGGAAGCTGCACCCATGAAATCTCAACAATATAGCTGCCTAATAAGATGTGCATAATGAAAACAGCAGACGACAAGCCAGCTTGAATGGAGATGCTACAGACATCCTGGGGTGAGGGTAGAAAATGAGTATGAGTCAGTTTTCCTTAGGGACGAACTTCCTGACACGTCATCCAATCCCAAGTGGCCAGCCTTGACCATACGTGCGTATGAGCAGTACAAAATGAATTCAATTCAATATGTGCTTAACAATATTAAAGAAATCCCAAATTTGAGAAGGAGTAGGAAGGGAAACCAGAGAGCTAGAGCAGGGCGAGAGAAGAATGAAAATTATATAAATACAATACTCATGTATGAAACTCTCCAAAGTCAGTAAAAATCACTTGTTATCTGGCACGTGCTCGACAATCAATAAAGGCAGCGAGGTTAAACTTATAAACAGGTAAACTGAGGAATACCAGGTAGGCCTTGGTCGATTCAGATAATCCTGGATTGTTGGTCCTGAAGACTGGATCGGACCCCTTGACCGAGCCATCGCTATTGGATTCATGTAGGCCTTGAGGAAAGAACAAGAATTAATTCCATTAAAAATAGCCACTAAGAAAAGTTACGTATATCTAGTGGCATTATTATAAATAAATACTATATCTAACTAAGCATGAACAACGTATTCCAAAGCCGACGTAATCTCTAATGCCCTGACTGTTTGTGGGTGAGCAGTCATCCCATGTCCCACCTGCTGCTGAACTTTATCAGACGTTTGGTGAATAACGACCCTCTCACCTACTGGAGCCTAAGGGGTAACTTGTCCTAAAACCCAGTGACCCATGAGTGAGGGTGACCACACACACCATGCTCACTACCAAACAAAGTAAAATGGTCTACTTTACTGTTCATTCTCCTATTCCAGGAAGTACTGTGTCACACTGATGGCAACTGTCTTCTCAAATTAACATCAAAATTAAATGACAATCAATAACAAAAAGGAGGACTTCATGAAATGTGACCAGTCATAGTGACACAGACCTGCAATTCTAGCACTTTGGAGCTAGAGTGGCTACATGATATTTTATCTTAAAACAAAACCCAAAATAATTTTTAAAAATTTAAAATGTGTATGGATGTTTGCCTGTATATCTGTCTGTGCACCAAGTACATACAGTACCTGTGGTGATCATAATAGGGCATGAGATCCTCTGGAAATGGTAGTTACAAATGGTTTTGAGTCACTGCAGGAATCAAACCCAGGCCCTCTAGAACAGCCAGTGCTCTTAAAACCTGAGCCATTTCTCCAGCCTCCCCCCACAAAATTTAAAATGTGCAAGAAAGGACATTACCAAACAAAGAAAAGACAACAATTTGCATGAAATTGCATGAATGAAAAACTATCTGCAAATCATATATAGAAAAAGAGAATAATGCCCAGGGTTTACAAAAAGTCACTACAACTCAACAACAAAACCTCTAATCATCTAGTTTAAAACTGAGCAAAGGACAAATATTCCTCCAAAGTTACACTGACAATGGTCAAAAACACAGGAAAGAATGTTCAGTATCACTAGGAAGGCTATTATCAAAAACTCAAAATCACAAGGACTGTTAGAAGTGGGAAGAAATGGGAATCCTTTGTATACTCTTGGTGGGAGTATAAAATGGAACAGCTGTTGTAGAAAATAACTTGGTTGCTCCTCAAAAGTCACACATAGAATCCTCACATGAACCTCCAATTGCTACGTCCAGGTACTACGTATACCCAAAGGAATGCAGAGCAGACTCTAACGGAACACCAGTGTTCACAACAGTCAAAGGGCAGAACAAAACTAATATCCATCCATGGATGACTACACACACAAAAAAAAAAAAAAAAAAAAAAAAAAAAAAAAAAAAAAAAAAAAAAAACCACCCCTCCCACTCTATTTCTAAAGAACCAAATTCTAACACTGCATCCAGATGGGTCTAAGTGAGGTAAGACAAATCCAACATGACGGCTTCACAGCTCCACCTCTGGGAAAATCTGTAAGAAGCAAATCCATAATTCAGAAGACAGAACTGAGCTTATTAGCTAGAGAAACTTGAGAGCTATCATTTTATCAGACACAGTTTACTTGGGATTCTAACAATTCTGGGAATGGATAAGTGGTTGTAGAACACTGAGAATGTAGCTAATGGCACTGAACTTTAAAATGGCTAAGGCTGGTACCCCTTTAATCCCAGGGGGTTAAACTCAGCAAGAGGCAGGAGGATATCTGTGAATTCAAGGCCAGTTTGGTCTACAATACCAAGTTCCAAGCCAGCCAAAGGCAGTGACACCTTGTCTCAAAAATAAAAGGTAAATTGCATACTATGTAAAAGAAGGTATCAGCTTCCACCATCTGTTTTACTTTCATACCAACTGAAATGCTCAACAGAGGCAGATGGATGAAATATCCAAGAGTTTATGTTTATATGAAAACAAAGTGTGCTTGGAAATCGGGAGATGACCCAGGATCTGATCCTAATCCCCCTACCTCCACTTTCTGAGTAAAGAGATTACAGACACGTTACAGATCTAATTTCATATGGTGCTGGGAATCACACTTTAAGGCTTTGTACCTGCTAGGCAAGCACTCTATCAACTGAGTTACATCCTATTGTGCACAAGAAATCAATTTAAAAAAAAAAAAAAAGATGCAGCTGGGCAGAGGTGGCGCACACCTTTAATCTCAGCGCTTGGGAGGCAGAGGAAGGCGGATTTCTGAGTTCGAGGCCAGCCTGGTCTACAAAGTGAGTTCCAGGACAGCCAGGGCTACACAGAGAAACCCTGTCTCAAACAACAACAACAAAAAAGATGCTCTCTCTGTATTTTACAGTAGTATAGCAGAATAAATATACATGTCAGAGAGCAGAGAACCCTCTCCCCAAAAACACTGACACAAAATAAAGCAAAAGTTTCTTTGTTTAGTGATGGTTTCTGGCAAAGATGTTGATTTTCTAAAATTTGCTGTAGATTCAGAATCTGTTTTGTTTTGAGACAGGCTCTCCCTAAGCAGCCGTAGGCTCTCCTGGAATTCTGCCTCACCTGACGATTACAGCCATGCACCACCATACCTGGCTCAGTTTCAACCTCTTGATCTTTATATTCAGTTTTCCCAAGTTTAATTCAAGTTGATAAATGTTTACAAGCTCTTCTTTCTTCCCTCTATCTAATGATAAGAACTTAGGCTAAACACACCTGAAAGCTCTAGAACAAAAAGAAGCAAACCCTCAAGAGTAGTAGATAGCAGGAAATAATCAAATTTAGGTTGAAATCAATAAATTAGAAACAAAGAAAATACTAGCAATCAATGAAACAAGAGTTGGTTCTTTGAGAAAATCAACAAGAAAGACAAACCCTCAGTCAAACTAACTTAAAAGGCAGAGACAGTTCCAAATGAACAAAATCAGAAAAGGGGGACATGTCAAAGACACTGAAGAAATCCAAAGATTCATTGGCTCTGACTTCAAAAACTCCACAAAATTGAAAAATTTAAACAAAATAAACTATTTTCTTGATACATAACACTTACCAAAGCTAAATCAAGATCAGGTAAACAATCTAAACAGAGACCTAAGGAAACAGAAGCATCACTAAAATCTCCCAACAAAAAAAGGCCCAGGGCCAGACGGTTTTAGTACAGAATTCTACTAGACCTTCAAAGAAGAGCTAATACCAATCCTCTTCAGATTATTCCACAGAATAGAAGAAACACTGCCAATCTCATTTATAAGGCCACAGTCACCCTGATACCTAAACCACACAAAGACTCAACTAAGAAAGCGAATTTCAGACCAACCTGCTTATGAGCACTGATGTAAAAATACTAGTAATATTCACAAACAATCCAAGAACACACCAAAAACATTTTCCACCATGATCAAGTTTGGCTTCATCTCGCCGGGCGGTGGTGGCGCATGCCTTTAATCCCAGCACTTGGGAGGCAGAGGCAGGCAGATTTCTGAGTTAGAGGCCAGCCTGGTCTACTGAGTGAGTTCCAGGACAGCCAGGGCTACACAGAGAAACCCTGTCTCGAAAAACCAAAAAAAAAAAAAAAAGTTTGGCTTCATCTCAAGAGATTCATGGATGGTTCAACATATAGAAATCTATCAATGTAATCCACCATATAAATAAACTGAAAGAAAAAAGGGCCACATAATCATCTCATTAGATGCTGAGAAAGCCTTTGACAAAATCCAACACTCCTTAATGATAAAAGTGTTAGAGAGATCAGGGATACGAGGTGCATAACTAAACATAGTAAAGGATACACACAGCAAGCCAATAGCTAACATCAAATTAAATGGAGAGAAACTGAAAAGCAATTCCACTAAACTCAGGAACGAAGTTGTCCACTCTCTCCTTATCCACTCATTATAGTACTTGAAGTTTTAGCTAGAGCAATACGACAACTAAAGGATATAAAGGGGATATAAATTAGAAAGGAAGTTGTCAGAGTATCACTAGTCACAGATGATATGATCGTACACATAAGTGACCCCAAAATTTTACCAGGAATTCCTACGGTTGATAAACACCTTCAGCAAAGTGGCTGGATACAAAATTAGCTCAAGAAATAACACCTTTCACAATAGCCAAACATACATAAAATATCTTGGTGTATGTAACTCTAACCAAGAAAGCAAAAAACCTGCATGACAAGAACTTCAAATCGTTCAAAGAAGAAATTTAAGATACCAGAAGATGGGAAGATCTCTCACACTCATGGACCAGTAAGATTAACATAGTAAAAATGGCCATCCTATCAAAAGCAATGTACAGATTCAACACAATCCTCATCAAAATTCCAACACAGTTCTTTATAGACTTTGAAAGAACACTCAAAACAAAACAAAATCCAGGACAGCTGAAACAATCCTGTACACAATAAAAGAACTTCTGGAGGTGTCATGATCCCTGATTTCAAGCTGTACTACAAATTAATAATAAAAACCACTTGGTACTGGCATAAAAACAAGACAGGTTGATCAATGGAATCAAACAGAAGAACCCGAAGTAAACCCATACACCTATGGATGCTTGCCTTTCGGTCAGAAGCCAAAACTATACGATAGAAAAAAAAAAAGCATCTTCAAAAAACAGTGCTGGTCTAACCCTATGTCTAAATGTAGAAGAAAGGAATCTGAATTAATCCTTATCTATCATCCTACACAAAACTCAAGTTCAAGTGGTCCACAGATACCATTAACACAAAACCAGATACACTGAACCTGACAGAAGAGAAAGTGGGGGAATAAGTCTTGAACACACTGGCACAGGAGACAACTTCATAAACAGAACACCAGTGGCTCAGTTACTAAGACTGACAATTAATAAATGGGACCTCATGAAATTGAAATGCTTCTCTAAGGCAAAGGACACCATCAAAAGGACCAAACAACCTATAGAGTAGGAAAAGATTTTCACCAACTCTATATCTGACAGAGGGCTAATATCCAATATGTATACATATTGGATATTAGCCCTCTGTCAGATA